>NAJI01000199.1:0-491470 GCA_002179835.1 Calonectria leucothoes
TGCTGCTGCTGCTGCTGCTGGGCCCCGTTTGGCAGGCAAGGCGGGAATGCAGGGAAGCGGTGCGGCCGCTTTCTTTCCCTCGGGAACCGTGTGGTGTCGAGATTTGTAAGGGTTTCTTTTTCACTACTGGATCAGGACCCGAGGTGCTGGCATCATGGATGCATGCTCTTTGGAGGGCTTCCCTTTTCGTCCTTTTTTTTTTGTGTGTCCAAATGGGAAGGGTCACGATGGGGGGGGGGGGGGAGGGCGCGAGGAGGGAGGGAAAGAGAAAAGGGAATGGCCCGCGGAACCGAGGAAAATCGAGCATCGACGATGGGACTATTTTAGCGCCCGGGGGGACGGTATATAGAGTCAACTACATAAAAGCATTACAATATAAATTCCCTGTATTTGTCTGGTATTAGGTCATGCCATTATTTTTTTTCGCCGCTCTTGCTTCCTTTTGTTTTTGCCCGCTACACGGTCTGCTGACCAACAACGCCTGCGGCAGTCCGGCAAAGAGTGCCCTCTTTTTTTTTTCTGCTTTGTCTCGAGGCTTTCCCCCACGAGAGCGGGCTCTGCATCGTGCTGTGTTGTCAAGGTATGGTAGGCCGGGATGTGTGTGTGTGTGTGCGCGCGCCAGCCAGTGTGATGTCCCTGTCTTGAGATTGGTTATCTACAGAAGCAAACTTATCGCCTCGCGGACATCCGCGAGGAGAGAGACGGAGAGAGAGAGAGAAAAAAGTCCGGGACCCCCGCACGGGAAGCGTCCTGCCGTGGAGATGGAAAAGTCGGGGTCTAGACTCTGGAGAAGGGCTGATGGAGGTGAGGGGGGGCGACGAAACTAGTTTGTGTAGCCTTGTTGTGTGGTTGGTTTCATGCCGATAGATAGATCGAGGGCGTGATAAGGGAAACCACCGTGACTGAGCGCGCCGAGGACCGCGCGGATACGCATTTGCCGGCTTCGTAGATGCTGGGCTGTTATCATCACACCGACAAAACATTCGCTCTTCACCCTGGTCCCTTGTGGGAAAAAGTTTATTCACTTAGATGGGCAACGTCCTAGGCCAACGACTCGACGACGACGTGGCCGCTTTCTCTCTCTCTCTCTCCATTGTGCTGGCTGTCGAAGTCTTGACTGCTCTGGTAAGTACAACCTTCAAGTGTGTGTGTGATGCTGGTCGGGAGCAAGCCATCGTCAAGCCACATTCAGGAGGCGTAAATCAACCAAACACCAGACAAACGCCAACGGCTGGCCTCGCTCTCTCGACGAACCCTCCTTCTGTTGTTGGAGAAGGGTCACACGACACACCGTTCATCTCTCTCGTGCCCCCCGGCCCGACCCGCCCAAGCGGGCTGTTTGGAGAGAGAAAGTATGGCACATCGTGAAGTCCTGTGGAGATTCTAGAACAGGGGCATGGTCGGGCAAAATTCAAAATGGTAGCTAAAAGCCTTCCAGACAAGCAAGTTCTGCCAAGGGTTTGTGTAACCTTATCCCAGCCTTGTCTGATATCTGACATCTGAGAGCTCTGTTTCTCCCTCTCGTATCGCAAAGAACTGCTTTGATATCATGTGCGTTTGTGCTGTGTTTTATTCACACCGACCTTGCCAGAAGGGCTGACGTCCAGGCTGGGAGTTTGAGGTTGTCAGTCAGGCTCAGCACCTCTGCACTTTGGGATGCGATGGTGACCGGATCATATAGCACGAGATATAGCACGATAGGCTGTCAGCGTATATTGTATTAGTTCAATATCATTTTGTGCAGCAATGGATGTCAGTTATGCTGTTGCAATGTGGATTGGTGTTTTGTGGATTTAAATAGGGGCACAGGGGGCTTCAGCCTCCAGGCACGATGAGGGGCTCATTATGTCCAAACTACTTGTGTTACCCATGATGGGGTCGAGGCCCAGGGAGAGGAATTCATGTCGTGTGGTACGCAGAACAAAAAGGAGACTATCAAGTCACGCTGCCTGTACTGAAACGGCATTGGAGGTCGAGTCCTGCTCCGTCCTTGGATCGCGGAGGGTAGGCCTGAGGTGAGGAGGCACTTGGAACTTGCCACTTCATCCCTGCTTCACCAAACAAATGTCACTTCTCAAGGCGTGTCTCCGGGCAGGCACTCTCTCATGCACCCTTTTTTGGGTATCACCTTCCCCCCCTTTCGTGCCCCCAAAAAGTCCAGGGGTGGCAGTCATGGCCACCTGCCATCTTGACAGTCGCAAAGTACTCACTCATATCTAGCCCAGCGCAACACATTAATGCCGTGAGTAGCCGCTCACATATCTGCGGATGGATGCGACACTTTTTCACCAGCGTCAGTGCGCCCTGAAATCAGAGATTGAACTGAAGTACTGAAGTAATTGGTCGTGAAAATGGGCTCGCGAGGGTGGGACACGCCCATTCGTCTCGTAAACGGTGCCTTCTCCACGATTTAAATGGAGCGCATTTACAAAAATGGAAGTTCCGCAGTACTGCTCTCGCCATCGTTTTGCGGTTTTGCGGCCTTCAGGAATCTTACGCTGTCTTGTTTTCACCTTATCAGTACTTAATCAGTGATATCTCTCTGGCAATCTCCGGCGCTCCACTCGGACATTTCATGATTCTCGTCCAGGTGCGAAAACGAAAGAGAGAAAAAAAGGGATCATGAAAAAAAGAAGGCTCGTGTTATTTATTTATGTTGCTCATTTATTGTCACTAGATCCCATATTCTGCGGAGAGGGCGGAGACAATGGGAATGGGGTGGCGTGGTTCCTGTGTGTGACAGGGTGCTGGAGCGGGACGTATCTTTTTTTGCTTTGCTTCTTTCTCACTCAGGGAATACTGTTAGATAATGGAAAAGAACTGATAAACAAATCAAGCGATAAGGTGTTGGTCTCTGCTATTGTGTGGCAAGACCACATCGACACGGACCTGTTCCCTCCATCCAACACTTCCCCCTGCAAATTCTCCAGAACAACACTTGGTATCTCAACACGACGGAAAAAAAGAAATCCTGAAGCGACTAGATATGGGGTACTCGGTCCCAACAGCTCAAACCACCATTGCCGCCACCGTTTAATTATCCCTGCCCTTCATGTCGTACTTGTTCTCCTCGTCAGCAGTCACACCAGCGAGACCTTCAGGCAGAATGTTCAACTCGTCCTCAACCACGTCCAGGTGGCGGAACTGAAGCCAGAAACACGTGCCCGCGATGAAAGCAAGAACTGCTACCACGGCATAGTTCCATATAAGCAGGGGGTCCTCCGCAAGACTGACCAAAGCCTGACCCAGGGCGGCAGAGAAGGCCGTCATGAAGAGAGACACGGCCTGAACCATAGATCGCATATTCTTAGGTGCTTTTGAGAAGGCGTACTCGAGGGAAGTGATGGAAGCGAAGACTTCAGCAAGGGCGATGAGGACATACGATCCCGCCTGGGCCCAAACGTTGATGTTGGGCGCATCGCAAGAGCTAGCGTGAGTTCCGCAGTCAGACTCTTTATAGATGTAGTACTGCACAACCGTAGCCCAGATCATGGCAGCACATCCTACAAAGAATCCCGCCGTGATCTTCTTGATTGGTGTGAATCGAATACCCGCCTTTCGGAGAGCCGGATAGATGAAGAAGTCATTTAGGGGGATGAAGATGAGAAGGGCGAAGGGGTTGAGGTTCGACAACACATCGTTGGGCACGCCGTGAAGCTTCATTGTCGCAGCTTGCGAGATGAGGTTGTTGTTGACTGTGTTGCCTGTCAGCGAAACAGATATGCATCCACGCAGCCTTTTGCCACTTACTCTGATTATAGCAAAGCCAGAAGATGGGATACCAGCAGAAGACGGCACAGGCAGCGAAGCCACGGGCCACCTCGTCAACCCACGCATCGTTAAAGTTCATCCACTTTGGTCGAGTCTCATCTGTGAACCTGGATGGCTTGACGTTTTCCCAGAACGACGGATCATGCATGCTTTTCCACGTTCGGAAAGGGTTGATCGACCACCGGCCCTTTTGGGCGAGAAACCAGACTCTCAGGGCCGGTCCGAGTATAGAACCGCCTGGTGGTCTTCGTTCATACCGATTCCGTCCCCACCACATTACCAAGGGGCAGATGCAGAGCATGATAGTAGGGAGCAGGTATGAAAGCCAAAAGCCCACGTATTTTTCACAGTACACCACTGTATGAATGTCAGTAGGGGTAAAAGGGGTCTTGAGTTAAGTTGGGTTGTAGCTTACTGCAAATCTGACCGATAAGAGCACCCACGTTGATGCTGAAATAGAACCTTTGTTGAATCTTTGGTTAGTCAAACTTAAACATTGCCATGGGGGGATGGAAATATGGCTTAGATTAATGGTTTATAAGTCCAAACGAGTGGTATGTGGGAAGCAAAATATGGGCTGAAAATAAGAAACTCTTAAAGGCGAACAAGGACTTCAGCCGAAGAAAAGGGGCAAGTTGATACAATCATGAAAGGCTACCCATACCAGTTATAGATTCTCTCAATGGTGACGGCCGGGTCAACGATGACACGCTCACCGGACTTGAGCGTCTTGACGTGCATGTACTGCTCTCCCAGCTGCTCGACAATCAACGGGTTGATATTAGGCTTGAAACCACCAGTGCCAAAACCAATGGTGAGGATGGCGATGATCATAGCACCCAGGGCACCATCTTTGTTTTTGATAACAGGGGGGATGGCAGAGATAATCAGAATGATGTGGCCGATAATGTCGATTCCGAGGGCATATGTAATTGTCTTGTATCGCCCCCAGTACTGGTCGGCGACGGCGGCTCCTAGGAGGGGCATGAAGTATTGCCAAAACTGGTTGAGAGTGGTAAGACCGGTAGATGCTCTCTGGCCCATCCCAAGAGCACCGGCCTGCTCGCCATCATTTACAATTGCGCCGGTTGTAGACCCTGGAGGAAGGGGCTGTTGGATAAAATTGGTGACTGAAAAGTGTGAGCAACTGAATCAGTCTGTCAAGGGCAACGAGTAAGATTTAAAAAAGAACGACTTACAAACAACAGTGCATCCATAGTAGGAAAACCGCTCGCAGAGCTCGATGAAGCCAATGGTAAAGAGCTTGAGAGGGATGTGGTTCGGCACTCGCCTCAGCGTGGCCATCTCCTCGGGGGTGGGCAGCTCGGTAGATTGCGTGAGGCCCTGCTGGCCCCATCGCGAGACTTGAGGCTCGACGGTCATTGAGGCACGCTTCTCCTCAACAACCTCTGCGCGTAGCTCGGCCCCAGCAATGGGATCGGTGACATCGCCGGTAGGCGCCATTGCTCAGATGGACTATCGCTCTGTTTGACAGTGTGCCTGCAAGGTAGAGTTAGTGGTTTCAGTGAAAGTCGCCCACACAATCGGATCTGGTGAGCTCTGCAACAAACAGCAAGCCGCAGGTTATGGTCTGGGACCCGGTGTTTCTTATAGACGCCGCGCAGCCGGAAGCTTGTACCATGCCAGTGTAACGGTGATCACCTCGAGACCAGGGCGGCCGACGCAGCAATGGCATGGGATGTTCGACAACCACCAGGAGCGGGGGAGGGGTGAAAGGGCCCCATGGGTGGCGTATCAAGGCCCAGCAGGGGTCATGATGAACGAATACAAACGTCTTGTGCCAGACGAATGAATTAGGACATGTAAGAATGTTCGCGAGGGAGGCAAAAGGGCCTGACTCGTTTGGGGCGTGAAGCCCTGCAGGGCGAGAATCGGAAGACGGCAATGCTGCAACAAGAGGCTAAAGTAGGGCATGGGAGGTAGAATCCGACTTGGCAGGGGCTTGGCTAAGACTTGGCTAAGACTTGGCTACAGCCTCGATCGGTCAAAGGTTCCTCGATCCTGTTGTCGTTCCAAATATGGCATCTCAGAAAGGTTGCGGGCGTCGTTGATCCAATAGCTAGCTGCAAGGGTGGCCCTCTGACAAGAGGGTGCCGCCATCGTTTTGGACGGCCGTTGCTGGGGGCGCTTCTAATCTTCCAAGCTTCCAGAAGTGAACCGTATGAACCCATTCAGAGCTGCAATCAGTCCTTCCTCCCCCCACCCACAGCGCAATCCCCCGCGACGATCGCTTCCATATTCTAGCTCTTGGTGTTGGCCTGCGTCCGCGCATGTGGTTGGCCCGTTCTGAATGCCCAGAGCAAGCGAGGAGAGGTCATCGCATGGTGAAGGCTACGCCCACGTCAAAAGTTCCAACAGCGTTGCAACTGCCCAGACATGTGCCGCTCTTGGTGCGGAAGTATTCCCCAAGATAATGCATCGTGAGGCGCCACGCATGCGCCAACGTCCCGAGCATGTGGCCGAACTGGTAGCTGCGTGGACTGGGACCGGCTCTGCAAGGACCCTTGGACAGAAATCTGCTGATTTACATGCTGTATTCGTCGTTTGAAACAAGGTACTTTATCGCATAGCTTACATGCTGCTCACGTGCAGCGTCGGCGAGCGGGGGGAAAGAGCTTGGAGGATTCACATCACCCGCCGCTGCTTGATTTGGAACAAGGATGAGATCAACACAATCATGGCACCAAAACACCAGGAAGACATGCGCTCTCTCACCTCGCTCACTGTGACGCCCTCAAATGTGTGTCCAGCAAGGAAACAAGCCCAAAGAAAAGCAAGCCATCATCCAGCGTTGGTGCAAAAACCACAACCACGCGCGCATACGTACGCAATACGTAGTGTGGGGAGATAACCAGCTCCGCACACAACGTTGTGATATGTTACAGGACCCATGCCATGCAGCAATCACCCAACGCCACCTTCCTAATCCTGCTAAAGCGGTTGCGCTCTAGAATGCTTCCCGTCGCTTTTGTCTGTCGCTGGATCCTCTTTTTAAGCTATCCTGGGGCAGCAAGATCTGGGTGGTCTGAGCGAAGCATACTTTCAATCATGGTCTACATGCTAAAGGGACGACTGCGCTGGCAAAAGCCCACCAAATGAGTCGGCCAGCTGTCTCATCGCCGCGGATGGGGAGCCAAGACAAGCGGCCCGTTGCGTCGTCTCACACATGCCATTGACTCGTGAAATACGAATATCCTCTGGGCTTGGTGGAATCTGGGGAGAAAATTCCGCAATCAGCGCTTGAAAACGGTTGCCGTTTTTACGCTGCTCGGGTTGGCTCCTCAAAGGGAGTTTCTGACAGGGGTTGCACACCCTCCCAGCCCAACATCTGACCAGTGGTGGGAAACCCGTCAATTTGTATGATTAAGACGGTTTGCGATAAACATTCATTGGGCGTGACAATTTGCATTTTTCGCTGTTGGGCACGCAGCTGGTCACCCTGATGAGAGGCTGCCAAGAGCATGACTCTAGCCGAGCAACCAACCTGTTGTTTATCCCCTCGCCACCATCTCCATGGTCTTCAGCCCAATTCCTCCTAACCCCCCCAAGCTTACATGCACATTGTTGACCTGTCTGCTGGCCAGAAATGATAAGCCCACAGAGCGCTTTGTGCCGGATATAATCGGACACTGGAATTTCAACCATGTCCCAACATGTTGCTATCCCCAGCCCAAGACGGAAAATGGCATCTGATAGCGTCCAACTGGGATCGCGCTAGCTCGCCGGCCGTTGCCAATTTCATCCTGCCACCTTCCCTAAACTTGCAGAAACAAAGTCCCAGAAGATCCAACGCCGTGGCACCGGTTGAGGTGGGCTAGACGAAGCAGAATACACCAACGATCAGGAGGCAAAGTTCTCGCCAGTGCCAGATCTACACCGGGAAGGCATCCCGAGAGAGGTGGCAACGCACAAGGTGGTATCCTGTGGTCACCGCTGCTGATCACCGAGAACGATTGTATGGCTGTCAATCCAGTCTAGTCTAGGGACCTCTCGACAGTAACGTCCCTCGTCAGTACGGCTTCCCTTCTTGTGCTAGTACATGGTGCAATGCCCGCAACAGTCACAGGATAGAAGGCAAACGATGTGGATTTCTCACCATCAGCCCTTTAGAGAAGCATCTGCAACTGAAAAGAGCCAAAAGAAAATCCCAAAAAAAGAACAAAGATTCCAAAAATAAGCATAGTGTCACCATTTACCAACCGGTGTGTTTAAGCACTGGTCCTTCCTTTTTAGGCTTCCTTATAAGCCTAATGGAATTCGCTTGCGAAGGCCAAGGCTCCTGGTTTTTATATCCAAGCAGCCATTTAGGGAGTACTAACTTGGCACCCTGTTTGTGATGCAGCATTTTAGCCTAGACCCAACAAGGGAGCTCCATCGCTCAGGGTTACATGCTGTCATTGTTACATGTTCCCGATACAGGTGATGGCATGCGACAACACCACAAGCATTCATTTGTGGAATGACCCAGTGTGCATTTTCCCTGGCTTTACGACCACCCATCCATCCATCTAATTAGACGCTATTTTTATTCAAAGAGGGAGAAGGGCCTGGGTGACTAAGGATTGTTTGAGAAGGCTGAGTAAGCCAGGCTCTGCCACGATTGGCTCCTTTTATTCTTGATCACCATGTGCAGATGCACGACCATCAAAGCAAGGCAACTTCATAGCATTCGAGCATAGGGTCGTTCCTCAACGATCTGTCTCCCATCACAAACGCGTTGAATACACTCCGAGAGGGCGACATCGAGGGGCAGTGGCTGTAGAGCAGAGGAGAGAGAACTCATCAAGTATGGCCACATGACAAGGTCGACGGCAAACACGGCGACCTGGAGATTTACAAGGTCATTTCACAGGTCGGCAGTATCATAAATGTGCTGACACAATGACAGACTTGACGAGCGAGTAAGTTTCAGTGATAGCGAAACAAACAAAGAAGAGACAACAGACAGGAGTAGCAGAAAGCAGCGCATGGAGTTTTCTTCCTAATCTCAAAGTTTTCTCCTTTTTTTCTCTCTCTCCTGGGAATGGGCATTGAGGTTTGAAACGTAATTTTTTGAGTACAGTTGAGGATGTCCTGGGCGGTGAGTATAGTGGATTAGACATGACATAGTGAAGGCTTGTTGTGATCCTCGGGTCGAGCAGGCCGTGCGATATCGCATTCTGTCCTCGTGCAAAGTTAAATTGGACGTTGTCCGTAGCAAATCCTGTGTGCTCGTGAGAATTCGAACACTACATGTTGCGCTAGCTCCTTGGCTATTGGCGGGTGGTGGTTCCAAGTGCGGTTTAGTCAGGGCGAGAGAGGAGAGCATCTTTCTTGAAGAATGGGTCAAGGTTCAAACTAAAACAACCGTCACTCGTTAACCTTTCCAAGCTCGCGCAGTTAGAAAACGCATCTTCACAACAGGGCATCGTCGGAAATCCAAAGTAATACAGA
Organism: Calonectria leucothoes; assembly: GCA_002179835.1. Classification (NCBI taxonomy): domain Eukaryota; kingdom Fungi; phylum Ascomycota; class Sordariomycetes; order Hypocreales; family Nectriaceae; genus Calonectria; species Calonectria leucothoes. Next base: position 9,226 of record NAJI01000199.1, read on the forward strand.
TTGATCAACACAATTTAATCAATTGGTCCTTGAATTTACAACATGGCAGTATCTAGCAACGCCATCCCTTCTTGTACAATTCGTCTATATTTTTGTCCCCTGACCCATCCCATCATTGCATTACATTTTCAGATACACGCTTTACCCAAAAAAGCATCATGTTTCTTCGTCTAGAGCTTGCCCTTGAGCAGGTTGGAAATCATCTCGCGTCCAGTGATGCGGGTGGTGTGCCACAGCGTGGGGAAGTCGAGGGTGCTCGAGAGGCCATCGGCGAAGCCGAAGAAGAGCATGGGAGGGATCCAGCCGCGAGCGTACTCCATGGCGAAGCAGCCCTCGGGCATCTTGTACTGCTTGACATCACCGCGGTGAAGGTGGTGAATGGAGCCGGGAGGGTAGACCTCGGCCTCGTAGGAGCCGGGCACGTAGGCGAGCTGGGTTCCCGAGAGGATGTGGAAGTAGTCGTCGGCGGTGTGGCGGCCAGAGTGACCCTCAGTGCCAATTGCGGTACCTGTCATTGTTTCGTTTGTGTTAGCTTCGCTGCGTTTCGTCGGAACGATGGGGGACGGGGCCATCAAGGGGTAGGAGCGCACGAACCGAAGATGATGAGGTACTCGGTGATGCTAGCGTGGATAATGTACATGGCGCCCATGGCACCTCCGGCATTGTTGAAAACCCACTCCTCGTAGAGGTTGATGTGCTCGGGGTGCTTCTCGTGGAGCTCCGACGTGATGTACTTGACCACGGCGCGCGTGTCGTTGCCGTGCTCCTTCAGCGCGCGCTTGGAGACATCGTCCAGGTGCTCGAGGTCGAGGATGTAGAACTGCTCCAGGTTCTGCTCGAGGACGTAGAAGACGGATGCCAGCAGGGCAGTGAGCAGGGCGAGGATGCCCAGGAGACGGCTGATGCCGCCAGAGGCGTTGCTTGGCTGGGGCATGGCGACGTGGAGGGAAGTTGTTTTTCTTTGGCGCTGCTCAAAGAAAAAAAAATTCAAGCGAGCGAAAAGGAGGGAGAGGCAGGCGACTATTAAAGGGGAGAAGAGGGCGCGCTGCGACACACCAGCCACGGCTCAATTGGCTTAAAGGAGGCGGTGCGGGACGAGGACCTGCAAAAGGTTTCACGGCGCGTCCAAGTCTAATTAACTAATTGTTGAGGACATTCGCAGTGGAGCTGCAGCCTCCTTGTCTCCTTGTTCACTGGGGGACGATCACTGCCGGGGCACACCGCTCGGTACGCGCAAATCCCGACTGATGCCATGCGCCGGGGGACACGGGAGCGCGAAGCGGACATTTGCTACAGGGCCCCCGAGATGAGCGGCAATTACCAGGTTCCGCCTTAGACCGCCTTCAACCCGTTGTCGTAGCCTCATTCGTGCTCGTGTTCGGGTTGCCAGCCAGCTCGACACAGCACACTCATTCAATCCAGTCTAATAATTCAACCAATCTTCTGCACAATAACCGCATACATTTGGGGATAGCCACTGCACATGTTGCTCAAATTGATAATAATTCCCATCCTTGTTTTTTACAATCACATCTATTTCCCTCTGGTGGGCGCGAGTGCAAGGCAACAACGCCAACTTCCCAGATATCCTCTCGTACATATCTCAACGCCTCATGCATCCATTAAAAGTCCGAGATGAAGCATGCAAAACAAGAAAAGAAGCAATCAGGAAGAATCGAAGAAAAGAAATAACAGTTGGGGCAGATATCCCCTCTCGCAATGCGAATCCCATGCGGTCCCAGGCTGTCGCCTCAAAACCGCCCTTGCCTGCTCCTAGATGTACAAACAAAACCGCCGCCAACGTCCTCGCCAAACAATACAAATTTTCCGTAGTTGATTTGATGACCGTCTAATCCGACTCAGCCCCCATCTCCGTCCGGTCAAAGTCGTCCATGTCCTCGTCGGCCCGGTCGTCGTCATCGTCATCATTAAGGACGGTTTGATCTCCAGCATCCATCGTCATGTCGCCCATCGTGACATCGCCAAGCGTCATGTCGCCCAAGGTCATGTCGCCCACAGTCATGTCCCCGATGGTCATGTCGCCGTTCGCATCTCCATTGGACTTACCATGCTCGTCCTCGGCGCCCTCATCATCGTCTCTCTCCGTCTTCTTCCTTGGTCGCTTGACGGGAGGAACAACACCAAGCGTGACTGGACTTGAGTTCCAGCGATCCAAACGACGGACTGATCGCCTCAGGGCGGCTGCGTAAGAGCTGACTTCTTCACCGTAATCATCATCCTCGTTTCCAAGGAGACAAAGTCCGCCAACTCCCGTTTCTCGGAACACCCCTGGAGATTTGTCACCCGAGTATGATAAGTTTCGAGGAATCACAGTCTCGTCGTCGCTGTCTTCAAAGGGGTCAGAGTGTTGCTTGAGTCGCCGGTAAGCTCGGAAAATGGCGCCATCTTGACGTCGAGACTTTCGGCTCTTGTGGTGCTGCCTGCGAAGACCACGGTCCAGAATGTATTCCACTCTCTGTGCCCTGTTGCGCTCGACGGCGAGCTGATGAGCTGTCGGGGGGCGGGGCTTCCTAGCGATGACACCCTCGCCGCCATGCGCCGGGGATGAGCCCTCGAAGATCTGATACTTGAGCGGAGCTCCCCTCCTTACGGAACCCAGGCCCCGGCCAAGGCCCCTTGGGGGAGGAGTAGACCGTGTGCTATCCATGTCAGACTCATGCTTGGAGGGTCTGATCCGGGGAAGAATGGCGGGTCCGTCGTCAAAGGGTGGCCGGATCTTGCCACGCTTGTTCTCTCGTTCGTTTAGGTATGCCTGATCCATTTCGAGAATCTTGGCTCGCGTCTTCTGCTTCACGCGGCCAAACTCAATCTCCTCGGGAGAATCAACATTCTCCTTGGCCTTCTCCTCGTCCGTCATCTCTATCAGCTTGGGGACGCCCTGGTTTGCGACATCCAGGCCATAGTCAACGCCAGCACCAAACGGGTTCTCCTCGCACCCCTCCTCGGTGAAGTCAGACTCGAGATAGAACCACATGAGCCAGAGGAAGGCCTTTGCTCGCGATGAGCTTGAATATTGCGTCTTCATGATGAGGTCATGGAACTCGCCCGTCTTGGGGAAATGCAACTCGGCAATCTTCTGTGCAGTGTTGCACATGACAAAAATAAGATTGACTGGGTTGGTGCGAGGGACATCCTCGGCCTTGATCTTGTCGAGCGAATTCGGCTCGTTGCGGTCTTCGGCACCGCCCTTGAGGATGGATTTGAGGCGAGGCGCATCCTGCAGCTGTTTGTATGCGTGGCTGTCCTGGTGGGCCTGGAGAGAGGGAATTGCGTGGTACGTCCGAAGCTGGGCTCGCATCTCGGGGAAAACTGGACGGGTCAGTACATAGGTCATGGCGCATGTTGAAGACGTGATGGCTCACAGTTGAGAGTCGTGTTCATTCGACCAACATTGACAAGCAAACAAACCATGGCCATGCCCTTGGCAGCTTCTCTATCGCTCAGCAGTTTGTCCCTCAGGACCTTGCTGGTCTTTGTGCTGCGAGACATGGTGTCGATGTAGAGGTCGGCGAAGTTTTGTTTGGGCAGCGTGTTATCGTATGAGTTGGTAAAGACGGTGTCCTCATTGTCGAAGACGGCCTTGAGAAAGTCGTACTGGATATCCTCTCGCCAAAGAGGTTCTCCATCTTCCTTCTTCAGATGGCGGATCTTGCCAATCTGCTGGCCAGCGGCGTCCTTGGCCTGCGCAGCCTTGCCCTTGCCACGGGCTGCCTTCTCGACGGGGTCGGGCGTCGCATCGGCCATCTGGGTATCATCATCTTCAGCTTCCGTCACGGCGCGAGACGCAAAGGACTTGGCCTCGGGCTGGACAGGCGAGCTCGGGGGCTCGATTTCGGATGTGGCGGCGACGGAGCTCGGTGATGCAGCCATCGTGGGCGGAGCGTGGACGAGTTTTGCTCGCGCAAGGAGGGAGCGAGAGGGAGAGGAAACTCGTTTGGGGGGATGTGGGTCGGAATCAACGGCGCATGACGATGTCGCGAAGAAAGCTGCTAGAGAAGGGGGATAATTGTTGATGGAAAAGTGAGGTAGGACGGCGGTGGTGGGTGGTGGTGACGAGCCCAATTGTGAGGTGCGGGAGGTAAGGATTTGGCGTCGGGGGGGGCGGGCGTGGATGCAAATATGAAGATGCCACAGCTACCAGCCTAGCCTCACTCTCACCACAAAGCCGCACTGCTGAGGCGCGTCAAACATGCGCTGAAGGTTTCGAGCGTGGTTCGCAAGGTCCCCTGTGGCTGTGGCTGTGGCTTGAGCGTGACGAATTGGGTTGTGGCTCGTGCACTATCCATAGCTCAAGCTGACATAAGCCATCTGCTCACCTGCGCACCGCTCGCACTCTCAAGGTTTGACAGTTGGTATCCTTTTTTTTAAGTCTCCAACGCAGTTAAGCTTGGAAAAATATGTTTTTGGTCATCCTTAGTTCGTTTTTTCCACAGCTATATCGGTTTCCGATTGGAGGCCAAGTTTAAATTACGCTCCAGCAACACTGTAGAACCAACTCAATGGTACGTCTAGATCGGTGGCCTTGGTTCGTGCTATCACAACATGCATGCCACATCTTCAATTAATCTAGTTACAACCCTATCGGTTATGAAATCTAGCAAAATTCCTGACTTTGAAAAATTACGATCAAGAGTAAAATGCAAATGCTAAACTCCTGGTCGGATACCGCGAGCACTTGCTGTATGCCAAAGGCTGGTTCGGAAACCCGAGTGAGTGTCCAATCATAGCCGCAAGAAAACAATATATCGCATACGGAATAAAATCCATTAACAAATTATCTTTAGTCAGCCCTCTGGCCAGTTGGCAGAAGGCGAAGCATGGAATGTTCGTAGCAAGCCAACTCAGTAATACGAAAAGAAAGAAAATACGATATGCCAGCAGTATATATTAATTCATTGCGTAGAACCCTCTAGTTCAATAATGCTATTCAATACAAGGCTCAACTGTCCAAACTGCGTTCGATAGTCTCGGAGTTTTATCCGTTGGGAGTTGTTTGGCCGCATAACATATGATATTTAGCAAATCATGACAGAACGGAACATAAAACCAGTGCAAATGGTCCAGCCATCTTTTGTCCGTAGTTATACTATACTCGTTACTAGATTTCCAGAATCATATCAAAACCATAGTAGTGTTTATATTTATAGTGCGAGAGTACAAGCCTGGGGTGTTTTCTCCAAAGGATCGAGGTTTAGTCTTGGGCTCCTACGCGTGTATCTTCGAGCCCGAGGCATCATCAGTGTTTGTACTCATTTTACACAAATTAAAGTAACTCGGGGGCAAGAAAAAAGTCAGCGTAGTCATCAAACACCGCGTTCTTCGTTTGCAGCACAACATGTAGACGTCCGCTCACCCACGCCCACCCACGGCATTACAACAAGGACGTATTAGCGACCATCAATTAATCAGGTATTTTGACCAGAAATTTTCAGACAACCCCCGACCTTTACCCAAAAAAGAGACCTTTTCTTTCTTAGTCGGATGATGCTCAACAGCTCTTCACGGCTTCTCAACCACCAGGCTAGAACCACACACCAGAACCTACCCTGGATATCCTCAAAGTGTTGTTACATAATGCGAATGAGTCTTCATGCTTCTTTTTTCGGGGCGCTTTTCTTTTCTTTTTTACAGTGAGAGTTCCAAAGTCGCTTCAACCACAGCCTTTGCATTTTTTTTTTTTTCGTTTGGGACGAGGTAGTTCGGTAAGCCATGTCCATTTTAGCACAATCTCCAACACACGTACCCTTGGTTGCAAAGACCAATTGCGAGTCATTCCACGGATGTATGGAATTAAGTCTTGCCTGTCACCCGTTTCAATTCATAACCTTTTACACCACTGCCGACAGGATCGTGCTGTATGCAACGGGTAACCTCGAACCGATTGGCCCTCGGAGTTCGGCTTTTCCGCCAGCACAAACCACGCGCCCCGCCGCATCACGCTGCGACGAGTGAAGGATGGTGTATCCGAAGCCGGGGCGTGTGGGGGGTGTATCCGGCATTCCCGGAGATAGATCCGTCAGCCATTCCCCCGCATTCCCCGACTGGGGCTAGGTGAGCGAATGAGTATCAGTAAAGCCGAGGTTCTCCAAGTCATAACTCCAAAGAAAACGCAGTAAAAACAAGAGCAAATCACGGCTGCATCTTTTTATCAACCCAGTTCCAATCAATTGCCAAGTCACTTTTTTCTTCTCCATCCAATTGCAAACACGCAAACAAAACCATCACAATGTCTGTCCGAAGCGGCCCTTGGAGACTCGTCACCGTTAACACGGCCCCCGAGCGGGCCAAGAGACTCATCGGGCGCATGATTGACGCTCTCAAGGAGACCCACGACATTGAGCACATTGACAACTGCGAGAGTAGGTCTTCGCTCATTCTGATTGGTTCGAGGCACAACTGACATGTCCTGTTAAGACATTGGCGAGGTTCTTCCCAAGGTGACAAAGCACAAGCCCAACGTCATCGTGAGTTATTATAACAAATCGGGATTCTCACAACCATATTGACAACAACGCAGTTCTGTGCTTCCATGTGGACACCCGAGGAAGCAAACACCATCTTTAGCACTGCCAAGACGGTTGTGCCAGACATTAAGACACACGCTATCCCTACTGGATTGCAGGTGGAGAAGGGCCCGGATGCAATTGTCGAGTACCTGGTTGTAGAGGTTCCTAAGCTGTTGGTTTAAATGGGGTTATTTGGATAAATTAGACGCTTTAGACAAACAAAATGTACAAGTTCTAAAAGAAAACAATTACTCTCAATATTTTTATTGTGCATGGCTTATAAACGCAGAGTTTCGATGTATCTATGATCTCTATCACTCGCTAAGACAAAAAAAGATTCATTCATTGGTAATTTTTTGTTCGCTTAGAAGAGTTTATCCACACGTAAAGTTACAAACTGAATTATGCTCAGGATGAGAAGCAGTCTATGCGTGGATATATATATTTCTTGTCTAAATTCCTAGACTCTGTGTCTTCTAATACGCATATTTTAAATCCAATTCCTTATTTCTCATTTTCAAAGACATTAACAAGAGTTCCAATATGTGGCAGAATCTCAACCGCAAACTCGTCACCGTCCTTGAGAGTCTCCTTGGGCTTTCTGCCGAGACCAACACCCGCAGGAGTTCCGGTAATAATCACGGTGCCTGGGGGCAGAGTAGTGCTCTGAGACAGGAAGCTCACCAGCTTGGGGATGCTGAAGATAAGATCGCTAAAAGTCATGGGTCAGAAACGGGATTGTTGAATGATGGCGAACGGGGGAACTTACTTGATGCCGCAGTCCTGGAGGACAGTGCCGTTCTTAATACCCTTCATCCAGAGCTTGGAGGGGTCGGGAATCAAAGACTTGAGAGCAATTGTTGGGCCTGGTGAGAGGAAAATGTTAATTTGACGGATTCTTCAACAGTCCTGTCTCAAGTTTGAACGTACCAATAGGGCAGGCTCCATCGAAGCCCTTGGAGAATGACCACTGGCTCTGGTTGAGCTGCGAAGTTCGGCTCGAGACATCATTGGCAGCAGTGTAACCCAATACATAGTCCAGGGCATCCTCTTCGCTAACGTTTTTGGCTGTCTTGCCAATCACAATGGCCAGCTCAGACTCGTAGTCACCACAGTCATCGACCTGAGTAAGCTTAGGAAGGATGGTAGGAGCAGGCCAAGGGTCACCCAATGAGGTGTTTGGCTTCCTGGGGAGGGTGTTAGAACCAGCAATTCAGAGGATGATGAAGGATTACTTGCATGAAGACTGTGGGAATTGTCGGGATGCTCATGCCCACCTCGGCGGCATGCTGCTTATACTGTTTCATAGTGTGTAAGCGCGCTGACTTTCAACCACAAAATTCCGAGAAAGGGACAAAAAAAACAAAAAACTAAATAACTCACGTTCAAGCCAATGCATCGGATAGTTCCAACCTCGCTCTGTGCGAGAGGAGACAGAACACGGTCAATGGTTTCGGTAGAGCCTGTTTCGCTTCCGGGCGAGAGAACGGAGGAGCCAGAAAAGACATTGACGGCAACTTCCAATCCCTTGCGGACAGCAGCACCGACATCAACATCCTTGTCGGCAGGCTGACCGATGAGGATCTTGGAGGGGTTAGACTTGGGCACGAAGCGCACGAGACCTGCAAGAGTCAGAAAACGGAGCAACAAAAGACGACACGTCTAATTGAGGAGCAACGGCCTGGTGTAAGGCGACACGGATGAGAAGAAAACAACAGCACTTACGCTGGAGAGTAGATGAGGCCATTGCGATGAGGATTATGGTAGCGTAATTCCTTTTCTGAGTTGAAGATGATGAAGAAGCGCAATCGGCGACGGTATGTATTTAAGGGAGTTTGATAGTGATGGCTAGAGATGCTCGGTGTTTCCAGGCTGCGATTCTAAACTCGACGAGATCCAATCTCCGATCAAGGATTACGAGCAAATCAAACGGCGTCCGGCGGCGGATCCTGCAGCGTGGGAGCGATTGGGGTCTGCAGAAGAAGGGCGGCCGGTTTCGGGAATGGAGGGGGGTGGGAACGTTCCTGGGCAGTGGCGGCGTCGTATGAAGCCCGGAATCTGCAATGTTTGGAGGTTTGGAGAAGGGGCGGAATATCCGGTGTGAATACTACGGGGATAAATAGTCTTGATCGCGGTGGTGCCAAAAATGCTGCGTAATCCAGTGGTGCCCGGCTTCGGCGGAGCTGGGGCCGACGCCCACGGGAAGCGGGGCGCGGTGCGGGGGATCGTGGGCGGCGGAAGATCCGGCCAATGGGTTCGGCAACTGGACAACGGCTGAGAAAACGCCAAAAGTGCAGCCTTTTGCGGGGTGTGGAGATGGGGGAAATGGGGCGCTGGGGAAGGAGGCCTGAAATTGCAATCCCTTCTTGTTTGGATATATCCGTTTCCGTTTGTGGCTCGACTCACTCCCAGTTCGCCATCGTACCATGATCGGATCTGAGCCCCGGCCATTGTCGTCTGCTCCAACAGGCTGTGAATACACACTGAGCTCTGATAAATCGTGCCGTCTTCTCCAAGTATAAACTCGACGGCTCGTCTCATCACAGGCCAATTCCAACAATTTGAACTTAATCACCATCAATCATCATCATCAACATCAACACCAACTTGGCAACACCTCAACCAAAGCAGCTCGCAGCAACCATGGCGTCTCAATCCCCCCCAAGCGCCTATCGCGAGCATCTGCCCGATCTCAGCCTCCCCCGCTTCACCACCATGAAGAAGCAGACCCCTTACGAGTACGCCAATGCCTTCAAGGAGAGTGGCCAGCCACCCTGGCTTCACGGCCTCTTCCTCCACTGGCGAGGCCTGCTCAAGGAGCCCTACAAGGGCATCACCAATGACGGCATGTTCATCTCCCCCCCGCGTGTGCCAGGCCGCCGCCAACCGTTCCCCGCCCCCCGCTAACATGACATGCAGGCAAGCTCCGCCACGGCCTCTTTGACCTCCACGACGATGGCATCCCCATCGACACCATCGTGCAGGCCGCCGAGGCGCTGCTGGGCCTCCTCAGCGATGCGCAGAAGGAGAAGACGTGCTACCACATTGACTCGCCCGAGTGGCGCACCTGGTCCAACCCGGAGTTCCTCCTCAGCGACAAGGGCATCCGGCTCGAGGAGATCACCCCTGAGCAGCGAGCTGCGACGCTCAAAATCCTGGAAGTGACGCTCTCGCCCGAGGGCTACCAAAAGGCCGTCGGCGCCATGCGCGTCAACGGGTTCCTGGGCGACCTGGTCGACGCCTCCAACATCATGAACGAGTTCTCGTACAACTTTGTCCTGTTCGGCGAGCCCTCGGCGGAGAAGCCCTGGGGCATCTCCTTCTACGGCCACCACCTCTGCCTCAACATCCTCCTCTACAAGACGCAGATTGTCGTGTCGCCCTGGTTCACGGGCGCCGAGCCCAACCTGATCGACGACGGCCCGTACAAGGGCACCCGCATCCTGCACCGGGAGGAGGCCCTCGGCCTCAAGCTCATGCAGGACCTCCCCGCCGCGACGCAGCAGCAGGCCCAGGTCTACAAGCTGATGAAGGATCCCGCCATGCCCTGGGGCCGCTGGAACCACGACGACCAGCGCCACCTCTGCGGCGCCTACCGCGACAACCGCGTCGTCCCCTACGAGGGCGTCCTCGTCTCCGACATGTCCCCCGCCCAGCAGGACCTGGTGGCCGCCATCTGCGAGGAGTTCCTCTCCTACCTCCCCGCCAAGGCCCTCCAGATCCGCCTCGACCAGATCCGCAGCTGGTTCCGCGAGACGTACTGGTGCTGGATCGGCGGCTTCACCGACGAGGACCCCTTCTACTACCGCATCCAGAGCCCCGTCGTCATCATCGAGTTTGACCACCACTCGGGCGTCTTCCTCGCCAACAAGGAGCCCGCCAAGTTCCACATCCACACCCTCCTCAGGACGCCAAACGGGGGAGACTACGGCATGGCCCTGCGGCCGCTGATTCCCCGCGAGAAGCAGGAGTTCTTGTGGGAAGGATAGATTAACGCGGGCGTGTCAAAGTGTATAGCAGATATCATCATGTGTGTTTTGTGTAGCGAGCGTTGTGAAAGAAAGATGAATGAAAACCCCTTTTTGAGTAATGCATGACAAGTTGCAGGTTGGCGCAGTGACGTAAATTTCGGTTCCGTTTATTATTTTACTTGAAAACCGACAACGACTGCTTGAGTGAGCAAGTGAAATACCAATGGGTTCGCCTATCCCTTAGATGATACTCAACGCAGCAGCGGTAAGCAAATCGTGTAACAAAAAAAAAAGCCCCCGATTTACTCCGACACGGAACATTTGAGATGCTTGAATGTTCCAGACGAAACATACTCCCAAGACCAACATTTCTCTCGCCCTAGGGCTCGCATAGCAGACTTCAAGCACTTCTTTCCCACATCTTCCCTCTTCAAACTCCTAGTTCTTCCACCAAAACCGGGTCGGTATACCGCTTCCCACGAACGTTTTTGCCCCAGTCTCGACCCAGGGTATTCCGACCCATGGCCTCCTGGTTCCTTTGAAGTGTATGGGCCGAAAGATGAACCCCCGCACTGCGGAAGTCCTCCTCTGCTTCGCCAACCCATAGGCTGGGAGCGTAAAATCGCGGGTCGACGTCCAGGTGGATGAGCAGGATGACATCAACTCTCTCGAGTTGTGGGAACTGGTGCAGTTTCTGGCCCAGTGCCTTGATAACATATGCAAATTCATCCATCTCTCCGTTTGATCCGCGCAAGACAAGGTGCTTCAAAGACAGCGGGAGCTTCAGTGAATCCATGCTGGTCATTAGGGGCGATGCAAAAACGCTAGTGTCTAGCATTTCAAGCTTCGAGAGCCGCTTCAGGGCCGCTGTGTTTCCGGAAAACAAAATCCCATCGAGAGTTAGCGACCTTAGCGAGTCCCTCCGAGAGAGCAACTCTCGAAAAATACTGTCGCCATCGCATACGTCGATCGCGGCGTTCCAAAATTTGATGGATTGCAGGTTCGGCATCACTTCGAGCAGCTTCTTGAGTGCGGGAAATTCGATGCTGGAAGTGCGGATCAAGGTGAGTTGTCTGATGTTGGCCATTGCATCAGAGTCGTAGTCCCCGAACTCTCTAAAGTTTGAAAACGTAAGCTTCTCGAGCTTTGGGCTGTTGCGAAGAAATGGCAGCATTATTCGAGAGCTCAGGGTGCCCTCCGGACGGGTCGAGTGAAGGCTCAACTCCCTGAGATGCGCAAGCTCCACGGGCAGCATTTCCCAATTGTTGCCGACTGAGAGCTCGAGCTCTTGGATGTTTTTAGCACGTTGCATGATGCCATCGGCAAAAACAATGTTGTGGCGGAATAACTCGTCCGGATCCAGGATGGGCTGAGTCGTGTCTGTACGCCCGAGGATAAAGTCCATGAGCATTCTTGCTCTTTTGACGTTGCACTCGTTGGAACCGTCAACCGATAGACTCTTGACGCATCGTGCCAGTTCCGGTCTGTCCATGATGGCTCCCAGAAACCGAGTGAGAGCGGGAACAGATTCGTTGAACTCGCCGCCCCCACAGAAGAAGTGATACAAAACTCGCTCGGCCGCAGCTTTCAAGGACTTTGAAGTGAGACACAGGTTCTTCAAAGGCGCGTGTGTGATCCGTGTGTCGGAGTTGCGGCGTAGAATCAGCCAGCCCTCGCAGCAGTGGTCGCAGAGAAACTCGCAAATTTTAATCTTGAGTTCAAGTGGCATCTCGGAGAGGCCTACGGGTCTGATGGACATAGACATTGTGGTTTCTGACTTTGGAAAGACGCCGAGCTATAAATGCTGGAATTGAAAGTTAAAAAAAAAACAGGTTTCCAAGAGGAGATGAAAGAAGGAAATATAAGGGCAGGTGAATTACTGCAGAATGCCTCGCGGTGAAGGGCCGCCTGCAGGTGTCAAACAACCGGCACAGTTGGCAAACAGTCATTTGTGGAATTTTCCGGCGCCCATGGGTAGTAACACAAAAGAAGCTGCTTCCCGTCGCAAACAAACAAAGCATTAACTCTGTCTCTGTGGAAATACACAAAGCCGCCTTTGATTGATTATGGTGGAAAAGAGATGGGTAACCAGAAATTTCACCTCCAGACTCAACTGAGGGTCAATGAAATCCAAATATATCATTTTTCTAGTAAATGCTCGACTACACAGGATCTTTTCTAAAAACTTATTTAAAATAGCAGTACATCATTCAGGCTTGTTAAGGATCTGAGCGTGACGAAAGGCCTAAACAAGCAACTTAACGGACATTTGCATATGCAAGTAACCATGGTTCTATTTAGGTAGCCTCATCCCCGTTGTTATTTTGCACGTAATTTATTTGCTTGAATAAATACCATCATTCTCGGTAGTGGGTAGGTCATTCCTGGTCTTTTGACATCTATCTTATAACTAAAGACGATCAAGAGAGAAGAGTAAGACCTAAAAAAAGACATGCGAGTAACTGCCAATACACATAGAAGCGGTAATTCTATCCCAGATCCCGGTAGTAAAATAACCCCCAAATACCTGTCGATTTGTCAATTCTCCCAAATGTGTTTCTGGACACGCGTGCTAGTCGTTTACCCTATAGATGTGACCACCTCGGCTACAGTCTTGTCTAAATTTATGAAGCATAATTGGGGTTTTTGCAGTTTACTCATCTGGTGTATTCTGCTATAATTATATTATCACATAGACAAGAAAGCAATGTGCATACTCGCATGGCATCTATGTTTGTATTCACAATATAGCTGATGGCAATCTGCGGATCACCGCTACCATATCTTCGTGGCTGAGATGTTTATCTCAATACTGAAGAATTCAAGAAATAAGAGCCTCTTAAAAACACCCTCAACTTGATGTGTACATATGTGAAATGATGGCACTACTGAAGCCTCGTGCTCAAACCTTGGCATCACCGGTTTGGATTGGCAAATGGGAAGCGTCTTTGCATTCTAGCTCAAGTTTTCATCAGACTAGGAAGCTTCGACTTCGTACAAAAAGCAAAAATCGACGATCGGCGGTATATAAGTATGAGATATATCACTTTATTTATTAGACTCGCTCCGTTCTCATACAGGGTTCATGGTTCCCCGCAAGTTTAATATGTGGATGTAGTCACCTAAGCTTAGACAGTCTCACATCATGTGGCACAGAGCTCCATTTTCATTCGGCGCCATTTAGCTGTAATGGTAGCTCGCCGTGTGTGAATATTTCATATTCAAACTAGAACTATGTACAATTCAAACTATAAAGGCATTCCGTAGATAACCCAAGCGCCTGGTTGCCAACCAGTTGGACCCAACTCTCTTCTATTTAAGAGCTGCTACACAACATAAATGACCGTCATAGCACTGTTAGCTATTAGGCTTCCCCTTATCTGGAAGCACACTTGCCGTTGATAGCTGGCTCGTACAGATAACCAATGCCGGAACCTGGAGGTACCGGCGCATTAAAAGTCCTTAGGGCGAAGAAAACCATTACCCCAATGTGCTTAATCAGAATTAGAAATCACAATCCCCACAAACCATTCCCTGAAAATGCTACTCCCTGACGCCATAAATTGGGTGAGTTGATCAAGTCTCCCCCAAACCCGATTTTAATAACCGAGGAAAATTGTGAGTACAAGCGGCCACTTGAGTCTTCAACCGTGGTTACGCAGCAACAAATTAAATACGGTTCTGTGGATCCGGAGCGCCGTACGACGAGTGCCTGCCTCTACCAGAAGTGGGCATGTTTGGTGGAGGTAGAGCCGAGGGGTCATCGCCAAGGAAGTCTTCAAGCAGTGCACTGGGAGCACGCTGACCCGGCATCTGGTTCAAGTTGAGCGATGTGTTGCTAATATCCCGTCGGGCATTGAACGAAGGAGAATCGGGGGGTGACGGGTTGAGAGTGTTGCGCGAGTTGGAGAATTGTCCATGAGAGTCGGGGCGCAGGTTTGTCAGACTAATGGAGTGATCTTGGTTGGCCCTGGGCGAGCTGGTGCCAGCAGCATAAAAGCCCGAAGGCAGGAAGGCCGAGCCCCGGTTACCAACATTACCACGAGCGGGGTCAGTGGGAGAGAAGAAGAGGCCAGTTGAGCTGGGGGTGGCTGATAGAACATTAGGAGCGCGGCTCGTGCGCCGAACACCACGGCCAGCAGCAGCCACGGACATATTCGAGCCATGGTCGATATTCTCGTAAAAAGGTGCAGGAAGCGCGGGAAAGCCAGCCTTAGCATTGGCATCGAGTTGAGCCTTGGCAGCACGCTCAACAGAGCGGTGCAAGAGAAAACCAACAATGACACGCCAGAGAAGAATGGCAATACCAAACGCGCCGAGGATGGCACCTACGGCAATGAACACGGTTCCGTCGGGAGCGCTGGAGTGCTGCATGAACGGGGCGTTGTTGGTGGGTGGGACAGAAGGTGCTGGGTATGTGGGAATAGCCGTGGTCTTTGTCAAGGTTGGCATGCCAGTGATGGCCGACTCAGTGCCAGTTGAGGACGAAATGCTGGTCGAGGTAGCCGCCTCCGTAGTAGATGAAGCCTCCTCAGTCGTGCTCGTTTTCTCATCTTGGGTGCTGCTGGCCTTTGCGCTGGACGTTGATTTGGCAGACGATGCAGTGGTTTTGGAGGCGGCGGCACTGCTCGAGTCATTGCTGGAGTCGGTAGACTGGGCGGAATCCGAGGTCGCAGAATCTTGAGCGTTGACAACGGCACCATAAATGGCCAGGGTGGAGAGCAGCAGCTCCGGCCTGGAGAAGAAGCTGGTGGATCGCATGTTGACTGATAGTTGTAGTTTCGCTACAATACGTATTGACGCGGCGGATGAATTCGGGAGGACAGCTCGTCGGTCGGTGCAAGTTTACTCGAAGTCGAACGGTTGGGGCCTAGTCAGGAACTGGGTCGAGGGAGGACCGAGAGGAATGCGGAAGGGATGTCGATTGGCAGATTCGGGACAAACTTCCTCCTTGCGAAGCAATAGATCCAGCAAGGGATATTGCTCGGGATTCGTCGAGTCGGGTCGAAAAGACGCGGGGGTCAAGGTGAGAGCGAGAATTGGTGATGGGGCCGCGCGCGCGAAGCGAGAGACGAGGGACGTGAGGACGGCTGCTGTCAAACGAGTAGCGGCAGCACTGAGTTAACCAAAAACGAAAGAAGAGGAAAAGAGTGTAATCAGCAGGGTGAGATAGAGCGTAACCAGCGAAGGGGGAATACGCCTACCAGCACCGTCGAAGCATGATCTGGGGGGGCTGATGTTGGATGCGAGGTGAAATTGGGAATCAGAGTGAGTGAGAGAAAACGGGGTCGCACGACAAGACGGCGACACAGCGCATGCACTAGCACAGCCCCGGGTCGGGTAGGGTAGGTGCGTGGTCTGCTCCTGCACCGTGCGTGCAAATCTGGCGTGCCTTCCCAAGCAGGGAAAGGGAACTGGAACCAAACGAGCCCAGAGGCAAAAAAAAGGAGTCGCGGTAGCCCCCACACCCAAAAGCGGGCTTAGTCTGGTTGCTGTTTTATTTAGAGGCCCAGGCTGCGGGCAGGTGACCGGGCCTGTGATTCGCCTGTTGCACAGCGCACAGCGGTCCAGACCAACACGAGTGACACGACACGAGGGCGCCAATATCACCATGCCGCCAATGCCGCCTCTCTGCAGGCCGAGTCACTTGCTGTCCTCGCTGTCCTTGTTGTTAAAGCGGCCAGGGGCTTGTGCCAACCCAGACGCTATTTTGGGCTGAATCACTGTAGTTCAGCTCTATTCCCACGCTACGCCGCTGTCGAGATTTTCACTGTCGAAACCTGGGCCTCGCGAGCAGGTGACCTGACGTCGCTGGTTGCTGTGGAAAATGCGGACTCCGCGGCCTGGCCGCGCCGCTGAGGGTGGTGGAATGCGATGTAGGTACGGCTGTACCTACATGCGGGATGAGACGGGGACTACGTACGCACTCACTCCCCGCGCTTTTTGGCATATGCATGCTAAGCATTCAATGAGCCCATTTATTGGCTGAGAGGTTATGCAGTTGCGTTCGTTCACTCGACGACAGCGGGCACAACAAAGTAAACACGCACAAAAAAAAGCTTCGTTGACCAACAGATGGGGACGATTGGGGTTTAGAGTGTTTTGGCGTGAGTAATTTCTCTCCAACGCTGACTATTATTCTCACACAAATTCGCACGTTGTTTGCATTCTTTGTTTTTCTTGGCCATGACACTGTTGGCTACAACATTATGCAGCTAGTTCATCAGGCATGAAAGCTGTTCCTTGCCACAAAAATGGCCTTTTTCTGCTTCTGCTTCACCACTTCTCCGATTGACGTACATCTTCACGGACCGACAAGTGACATCGCAGAGACGAATGAGACCCGCGTCTAACGTTAATGCACGTCCGTCGTTAGACTGGTTCGAATGGGGTTCAGGGTCCTGTTCGCGCTGAGAATGAGGCAGATCGCCAGGCTGGTTCGCCTAGAAGGACTGGCGAGCGGGGCAATATCGATGGATCCTCAACCGTCGAGTTGAAATCTTCATGTGTTTTTGAATGTCCCGTCTTCGACCCACGGGTTTCCAGGCATGTTCCATGTTTTATGCTCGTGGGCCCGCTTCACCTGCACAGAGCTGTCGGTCACCATGAGAAGGTACAAAGCGAATGTAGCTGAGCCACAGTGCACGTGACATGCGCGATGCCAAGCCTCTCGACATCGTAGAGCCGCCCAGCCTCGTCATCAGCCTCAGAGATTCCCTTTGAATCGACGTCAGGTGCCTAGTTCGACTCGACACCCCATCATCAACGAGGCCATCTCCATCGACACCCGCCGAATCCCTTGTCGACCTCGCATCGCTAGCAGCGACTGACATACCCGATTGTCAATCTTATATCGCCATCATGGAAGAGGAGCGTCTTTGGAAGTTCAGACGGCCTGAGTGGCTCAACAGCATTTGGGCCCGTAACGCAGGTGTCTACGGCGCGGGAGCTCTGGTACGTCATAAGTTACTCTGCGCCTGTGATTGTATTGCAATCAAGTACAAGCATGCCTGGGATCAAGTCACAGGCAACCCGGCGCCCCCGCGTTCTATACTCATCTTGCGCGCATCGGCTAACCGCACCCCTTCGCGTAGTTCTCCATCGCCTTCTACGTCATGCTGGACTCCGCTGTCTGGTCCAAGTCTGCCAGTAACGGATCCGACGTCCACATAAAATTTGTCGACTGGCTGCCTTTTATCTTTTCCAGCCTGGGCATGCTTATCATCAACTCTGTTGAGAAGCAGCGCCTCAGCGCCGACTCGTTCAGCTATAGTGGATCTGGAGTTGCTTGGAAGGCTCGTGTGGTTCTGTTCCTCGGGTTTGCCGCCCTTGCAGGTGGCATGGCCGGAGGAGTTACCGTTTTCGTTCTCAAGTTTGTCGTCCCGAGCGTGGCAATGCCCGCCCTGGGCATGGGCATTGAGAATGTCGTGAGCAATGCCTTGGTTGGACTTAGGTGAGTGGCGATTCGGACTGATGCAAAAGCACCTTTTGAGAAGCTAACTTTTTCCAGCTCTGTTGTTCTCTGGGTCAGCCAGAACATGGAGGATGAATACTCCTACAACCTCTCCCTTTAAATAAGAGCTCACGAGAGCTGCGAAGATCTGGGATTGATGGAGTCATCTGCCGGCCAAGGCGTATTTGTCAAGGGGCGCGATGTGTATAACAGGCCAGGCCATTATCATGAGTACCAGAGAGCTGGATGGGTTCAACGAGTAGGACTACTCCGCCCTTCAAGTCTACAGTCGGAGCTCATTCTTGTTGATTATCCCCAGATTTAGACTGGGGTGGTTTGCTGGGGCACTTGGAAGAAGTCAATGGGATGGTGGAATGTCATTTTTTGATTTAGCGTTATTCGACAAATATATACATGTCTGTATTTGATTCCCTGAGTGGTGATGAAATCGCTTGTATGACAGCTCAGCGCGCAAGTTTGTTTTGTCCAAAACGAGATAAACAAAGTGCCAAAACAAAGTCTGAAATACTATACATGATTTCATTTTACCATGATTGACTGGCCCTGTCTTGTTTCATATCTACGTATCTTCGCTGGTGAACAAATTCATGTACAAGGGTGTGTGATGTAACTATGTTTGCGTCTGGTTCAGAGGCCATCACTCAGCGCCTAACATGACTGGCCCCCTGGCTGATCTCCACCAAACGTCAACACATGCATCCCACTTCGCGTTTACCCATTTCACCCTCTCAACCTCAGACGCCACTGGGCCAATCGCCCTATCAAATCCTGTGCTATTTATTCTTTTACTTGTTTCTTTTTTTTCTATTCTATTCTGCAGCACGCCACAGAGCCTCGGGGAAATGGCCGACCGCACTCGTGCGACCACCAACGGCGGAGGTGTGTCGCGCGCTCGCAACAACGGCACCTCGGCCAGCGTCCGCCGCAACCTCTTCCAGAACCAGTTGACCCGGCGACCGACGGCCAGCTCGTCAACGTCGGCGGAAACGCTGCACCTCGACGTCGACGTGCTGTCCGACACGTCTGAAATCGTCGTCCGCGACCAGCACGGCGAGATTGAGCTGGGCGACCCGCCCACGCCCATTCTTGACGACGACGACGAGCTGCCCCTGGACCACCGCCAAGAGAGTGAGAGTACGCGCATTGCACCACACCGGATTCCGCACTTGACCCTGAGACGATGAAGCTTACTTTTTTTCTCTTTTTTTCTCTTCTTCTACAGAGGAGCGGCAGCGACTGGCTGAAGCAGTAAAACACCATAGAATTAATCACAGCGCAGTCATGGATCAATCTGATGGTAAATTGCCCATGCCCGCAATCAGATCCTGAACGGATCACTAATACGCCGCCACAGAACTCCTCGAAGCAGTGAGGGCAAGTCTCAAGGCCAAAGTCGCGGCCCTCGCCGAAGACAACTGGATGTTTGAGCCGGAAGAACAGCCTCGCGGTTAACCATTCCATCCTGCCTATCCAACGCCCGCTGTCTATGTTTTTTTTTCTTCCTCAGGTCCCTATGATACACAACCTCCGCAACATCGCAGACAGCCCATTAGTCCAATCCCTCTGGCGCGGGGGCATCCAGGCCCCGTGGGGTTGGCCGTCGCTGCTGCTGCTGTGGCGCGCCGCCAGGAGCACCTCCACCGAACAGACCGCTCATCATGTCCATCAGAGGGTTGCTCTTGCGGGGCTGAGTGATGCCAAAGTACATCTCGCCGATCATTTGGAGCGCATCGCCCCACGTCTCGGCCTCGTTAATCTGCGTGGCATACTTTGACACAAGGCCCTTGAACAGCTCAGGGGCCGAGCGCTGGACAGCCATGAGGAGGAAGCCCAGGAAGTTGAGGAGAGGGAGACTGGGGAAGACGCGAATATCGCCGCTCGAGCTCGATACGTCCTGGACACCCAGGTTGGGGCTTTCAGAGCTCAGCGTGCTGGTGAAGAGACGGTAGCAAGTGTTGGCGGCGCGAACGTTGCCAACCAGCAGATAGGGTATGACAGCTCGGCCGGCGAAGAGCCCGGCCTCGTGGGGCTCACCCTCCTTGTACCACTTGTATTCCATCTTAGTCAAGACCTCGGCAGAGTCTTTCGTGCCCAATACCAAATGCTTCTCTGCCTCATATGTGTCGTGCTCCTCAGCGTAAAGGGTTCCTGCTACGTGGTGAAGCTCTGGATCACCGGCGGGGAACTCGCCAAACTTGGCTGACCATCTGTCCAGGCGAGGTTAACACGTGCTACTGCACAGCTGTCTCCAAAAAACCTGTGCGACTCACCCCATCATGTCTCCGACAAACTTCTTGCGTGTGGGCTCCTCAGAGTCAAACAGGCGCAGGCAGGTCAGCAGCCTGCCCTTGCTGGTGGCATCGGGCTTGAGCTCGGCCTGGTTGTAGACGTCGACGAGCATGATGCACAGGTCACCACCGCTGCCGCCCTGGCCGGCGCGGAGCAGCGACTGGGCGACATTGGACAGGATGTCGATGGCTGCGGGCCAGTTGGACGTCTTGATGTAGCGGGAGGCGGCGACACGGGTCTGCTGCTGTGCCTCGTAGAAGTCACCCTCGGTGATCCTGGTCTGCAGCCGGGCGACGATGCGGTCGACCTTGCTGGCCATGGTGGGCGAGACGGGCGGGCGGTTCGGTCGGCGCGGGGAGAGGAGGAGGGAATAGCAGTAAAGGCTGTGGATAGGCCGATCGACGCAGAAGAGCGCGAGGACAGGTACCCCGAAGAAAAAAAGAACGGAGGATAGCGATGATGCTTTGGAGCTTGTCAACGGGTGAGGGCTCCTTGGAGGGGTTGGCTGTCCAAGTTTCCGCCAGAAGGGCCTAGCTCAACCGGCAACCCACCCCACATGGCCCGACGTTAGGTCCACATTCTGTAGCGCACCCTTATATACTGGACTCTCAGCCACCGCTTCCAAAATCAGCATGGTCGCGCTGTTAACAGCGCGAATGGTTTAGTGGTAAAATGCGGGCTTCCCATGCCTGTGCCCCGGGTTCGATTCCCGGTTCGCGCACACTTCCTCTTTTTGCATTTCTCGACGACACTGTTCATCCTCTTTTTTTTCTTTCTTCTTTTGGTCAACTATCTGTAAACTGAGTCATCTTTTATGGTACTATGATGTATGTATGCATATGCACAATATAGAGTGGCTATCAATGCTGCGTTGGCGAGCAGGAACAACAGGAACAATAACCATGTATCAAACGGAGTCTCTTGCTGTCTCAAGATACCCAACCATCGCTCATTTATATTTTGGTATATGAAACTAACTAATCACTGCTAAAACCACTTTTTGAGAAATCTCTAAGAGATCAGAAATAAATCACAATTACTCTCGTTTGCCCCCGTCTAACTCGTCCATCTCTTCCTTTGCGCCGTGGATATCCTCAACGCGGATGCCGCTTCGGTCGCACATGCTCCTGAAGATGCCGCCCTGCTTCCACAGCTCCAAGGGGGTATCGAGCTCTGCAATGCGGCCAGCGTCCATGACGCAAATGCGATCATAGCCGATGATGGTGCGCAGACGGTGCGCAATGCACAGGAGCGTCTTGCCCCGGAACCCAGTTGCGATGGTTGCCTGGATCTTGTCGTCTGTTTCCATGTCGACTGACGAGGTTGCTTCGTCGCACACAATGATTTGGGCGCCACGCACGAGCGCGCGGGCAAGCGCCATGAGTTGGCGCTGACCCAGGGAAAAGTTCAGGCCGTCTTCCTCGACGACGCTGTCCAGGTGGATGCGGGAGGGATCTTGACGGCGCGCAGCATCAGTCGAGTCGGTGGCCTCGGGGGGCACGAGATCGGCCTGGCGCAGAGCAGACCACAGCTCCAGGTCGGCGTGCTCCTGGAACGGATCGAGATTGCTGCGGACAGTACCGCGGAACAGCGTTGGATCTTGGGGGATGATGGCCAGGCGGGAACGCAGGTCATGGAGACCAATGGTGGAGATGTCGACGCCGTCAATGTTGATGTGGCCCCCCGAAATCTCGACAAGTCGGAAGAGCGTGCTCATGATGGAGCTCTTTCCTGCACCGGTACGACCGACAATGCCAATACGCTCGCCGCCCTTGACGTGCATGGTCAGGCCCTGCAGAACCAGGGGAAGACCAGCTCGGTAGCGCATCTCGACGTTGTCAAAGATGATTTCTCCCTTTTCGGGCCAGGCCTTGCGCACCTCGACGGTGTGGAGGGGCGCCTCCTCCTCGAGCTCAGTGCCGTAATAGTAGAGGCGCTCGACGGCATTCATGGCGTTTTCGACCTCGGCGAGCTGGCGCACGGAGAACTGCATCATGCCGACAATGGACAGGATGTAACTAAGGACCAGACCGCCGATGGAAGGGTTGATGCTGAAACGCGAGGTGACTACGAGGATGGCCACGGTGAATACCAGCAGCGTGCCAATCATGTCGATGCGCACAGAGAGCCAGCGCTGGTTGGCAAAGGTGATGTAGTAGGCAGAGTTCATCTCGTCGATCGACTCGCGCAGCTCGCGGATGAAGCGGTCCTGGAGCCCGTAGGCGCGGATCGAGGCCACGCCGCTGAGACCCTCGCCAAATTTGGCAAAGACGTGCGAGCGGAGAACGGACTCGAAGCGCTTGATTTCGCGGGCGGAAGCTCGGTAGTACGAGGCGGCAAAGATGAAGAGGGTGTACAGCGGGACGAGGGCGATGGCGAAGTAGTAGAAGTAGGCAATGATGAGAATGAAGACGGAGGTGATCATGGCGAGGGTGAGGAAGAACATGCGGATGGCGTCGGTCAAGTTGTTGTCCATGACATCGACATCGCGGGAGAAGCGGTTCGTGATGCGGCCCAGCGGCGTCGTGTCGAAGAAGGACATTGGGGCGCGGAGGACTCGGGTCACGGCCTGCTGAAGCATCACTTTACTCGACTTTGTGCCGAGGATGGAGAGCAGCACGGAGAAGATGAACATGAGAAGGGCCTGAGAGGCACCGAGGCCGGCGTAGATTCCGATGTAGACGCCAGTGGAGAGATTGTACTTGTCCGAGGTCCAGTACGAAAGCCAGAGACTTGTCATGATGTTCGCACCTTGAGAAAGGAGGAGAGTCAGGATGATGACGGGGGCGTTGAGGAAAGACCCAGAAGCCCTGATGTATGCTGCGTACACAGACCAGGAGACGCTGGCCTGGGCTCGCTCTTCCTGCTGCATGAGGGCAGCGCCCTTCTTCTTCTTTTTCTTCTGCTCCTCGGCGGGCTTTGCCTCGTCGGGCTTGTGGTCCTCGTCCTTCTTCTCCATGGCAGTCGATTCCATGAGAGCCTGGAAGCCAGTGTGTTCGCGCATGAGGTTATCAAACGTGTCGATGGCCTGGATCTTGCCGCTCTCCATCCAGATAATGCGGTCGCAGCGGTTGAGGACCCAAAGCTGATGGGTGGCGAGGATACGGCACTTGTCCTTGAGAAGTCCGAGGATTGCTTTATCAAAGATGTGACGTCCGACGTGGGCATCCACAGCGCTGAGAGGGTCGTCCATGAGAACAATGTCGGCGTCAAAGTAGATGGCTCGGGCAATGTTAAGACGCTGCTTCTGGCCTCCAGAGATGGTGATGCCGCGCTCGCCGATTTCAGTTTGGTCGCCGTTTGGGAGCATATCAAGATCTGCTTGTAGAGCACAACTGTGGGGGTGCTGTTAGCTTACAACATGCTGCGGTGACTTGGATTAAAAAGCACTTACGCTTGGACAACCTTTTTGTACCAGCTCCTGTCCATACCCTTTCCAAAAGTAATGTTGTTCTGGAGTGTTGTGTTCTGGATCCAGGCATACTGTGGGCAGAAGGCTCGAGAGGCACCGAAAACAACATCGCCATTTGTCCTTCGCATATCACCAGCGAGGGCGGAGAGCAGAGAACTCTTTCCACTGCCAACCGAACCAATGACAGCCACCAGCTCATTTCGTTTGATGCTGATGTTAAGATCATTCAACTTAAAGGGCTCTCGCTCCTCAACAAGAGTGCTGGCGGTGTCCTCCGACTGAGGCGGAGTTGAAGTCTTGTCTTTCTTGCCCTTCTTCGACTTGTCCGAACCCTTTTCGGTCTCCGCCGTGGGAGTACGTTCCCAGGTAAAAGAGGCACTCTCCAGGCGAATTGCATCCTCGCCTTGGCTGTCAACCGTCATTTCCTCAGCCTGCTCCTCTTCGAGCAGGTACTTTTCAATTCGCTTCAGCGAGGACCAGGCATCGACCACTTGTCCAAGAACCTGTGGGAGCAGGTTCAGGGGGATTCTTAGACCGTTGAACAAGGCCAGCGAAGAGAAAATCTCTGCTGGAGCGAGGCCGTGGTTGGAAAGGGAGTAAGCAATGAAAGAAAGCATTGAGGCAAAGATGGGCAGCGACATGCTCACGGCATTGATGGCATTGCGGATGGCCAACAAAACCTGGATGGCGTAAATTTCCCGGTCTCGAATATCACCAACCCGGCCCAGAAACGCCTTTTCCCATCCAAAGTACTTGACAAAACGGACTGATTGCAGGATTTCTTGCGTTAGAGACACACGCTGATCAGTGATCTTGTTGATGGCGCCACGGCGGCGGAAGAGACTTCGGATGGCCCATGTCAAAAAGGGCATACCCACAACCAAGAGACCAAAACCAGCCAAGGCACTCCAGGTAATGTTTACAATAAGAAGAGCAAGAGTGACCAGTACCAGGACGGGCGAAGTCCATGTCATGTGGAAAAGAGCTGAGGCTTGATCAATTCGGTACGTGTCAACGCTCATAAGGTTCACGACGCGCCCGTTGCTCCAGCCGGTTCCATCGTTGGCTGCGTCTGGCTTGCCATTCTTCTTCTTATTCTTCTTATTTTCCTCTTTCTCCTGCTTGGATCCTTTCTCTCCGTTGGGTGCGGATTCTGTCGTCGCAACGGCTTTGACGTCGCCTGCCTTGGCGCGACCAGAGATGACCATTGCTTTTTCATAGATGAGACCAATCAGAACACCTCGGGCTTGGCCACCTACCGCCATTCCACGGTAAATGAAATGGTTTGTGCCGAAGCTTTGGGTAATTTGCATAAGGGTGATGCCGAATGCCAGACCGATCCCGCGGCCGATGTGAGGAGCCGGCCCCCCAGAGTGATGGGCCGCCCAAGCGTCGGAAGCAAACTGGATGAGATATCTTAGGGTAAAGGGACTGATGACCTGGATAATACTGGTGTAGAGCGAACAGGCGCCACCAATCCAAAATTCTGTCTTGAAAGTGTCATGCATGGCCCAAAGAAGCGGGTATTTGTCGCCTCGCTCCAGCCGCTTCTTGAAGGACGTCTTGAGCGTTTCCGTCAGAACATCGGCAGCTCTGTCAGGGTTGACTGCCCAAATGTCCTTTTCCTCCAAGGATCGTCGATAGCCGGCCTATTTGCGTGCTAGTCAGCGAGCGCTTACCAAAGATTGAGTTGTCAAAGAGCCGGTTAAAGTAATTGGACAAGTTTCAGATGGGATAGAAAAGAAGCTGCTTACTGTCATAAGAGGCGCCATCCACTGAAATGTCAATAGACTAAAGAAACCGGCCTGGTATTCTCTGCTGGTGATTTTCTCATCCGGAACGGGAGGTGGAGGGCCCCAGCGAAGGGGATTCAACTTTTTGTGCCATGGCTTCTGCTTTTCCTCGGCAGGTTGTTGCGTGGTGACGCGAGTCACTGTCGTGGTTGCAGATGCAGTGGTCTGTGTCGCCTTCAGTTCAATGCCTTTTAGATCTTCGTCCTCTTCGATGCCTTTGACTTGGCTGATGTTGTCGCCATTCTTTTCATCCGATTTTTCAATGGGGTCCTCATCGGAATCTGTTAGACGATCTCGGTTGTTGTTCAAGTTCACCACGTCTTGAGCACTCGGTGCTTTTTCTTCCTTGTTTGTGTGGTCCGCCATCTCGGCCGGGACACGGACGTTGTTTCAACAAGTGAAACAATGGCTCCCGAAAGACTATCACCAATGAAATGGAACTGGATCAAGATCTAGATACAGTAGTATGTCTTGGCAGATTCAATGATCTCTGGTGGGTAATGTCCACATGCGGGAAGGGTGTGGAGTGGGTTCCTTAGCAGCGAGATGATGTCGGGCCCTTGGCGCTGTACATTGAAAGACAGTCTTGGTTTTTTTTTCTTTTAGAAGGAGAGAGGCAAAGTAAAGTGGGAATGAACCGATAGGGAATTTCGCCCGAGGAGCCGACCGTTTATCAATCTAGCAGGACAGTACCGGTGGTGCAAGTGTGTGAGAGTGGAGTTGATGGTCAACGGCACCAGGGAGCCTAGAAAAGGCAGCAAACGGTTCCTTGAAGAACCTCAGGAAAGGTGCGCGAAACGGGATTCGGAACAGAACCAAACCAGCCGACCGGTAATGATGGGGGGCGTGTGGGCTAAAAGAGTGGGTGGGAGGCGGACTAATAGGCTGGTAAACCCGGACTGGGGCCCTGTATTACAAAGCATGGATGAGAACAAAGGTCACTCTATGCAATGGGATGGGACTCGGCCGCTAGCTTGAGGGGCGGTAACCGATCTGGCTGTCAACCGGGGGTGGGAAAAAAAGAATTGGCCGGTCCTGGTTGCGGGATTGACGATGGAGACGATTGTTGGATGATGAATGTGTGGATGCGGTAAGATTAGGCAGGGGTTTGGCCATGAATGAGTTGATTTAATTCTCCGATCCAAATCAATAGCTCGACTGCGATGAAGCGAATTCAGTGGGAAAATGAAGAGGCGAGGAGGCAAGAAAAGTGCCCAAGAGAGAAGAGTTATGGAGAACGGCAACCGAATCTATCTTGGATGGGATGGGGGGTGGGATAGAGGGCCTGTCGGAGGCCAAGGCGACCACCCGAACTGCAGAGCATCTTATCGACATGCCACAGAATGCGACGAGCATGGCATGTCTGATCCTCCAGGACCATGTAACGCAAGCACCAAAGCTGGTCGGGGTTCGGAACTCTTGGCTGCGAGGGGCCAGACCCATGGCCATTACACCCATGGCAACCTACCTATCCACGGATAGTCAATAAATACGAGGGTACGTACACCGCAACAATTTTCTCTTTTCGGCGCAAGGCAAGAAAGGGAAGTTGGGCTCGCCATGATTCATCCATTGGCTGAGGGTTGGGTGGAGTCTGGCGCTGGATGAAGCACATGGCCCGCGTAACCTCATCATGACTGGGTTGGGGCGTGACGTCGGGGCCGAAGACCCAATCGACGGGACCGACCTGTATGGAGAGTGGAGGGATCGACCTCTTCAAGATGTTTGTTTAGCTTTCCTCCATCCATGTCCTCCACATTGCCGGCAGATGTCTTCGGGGGCTCGGCGGCAGCTCTGCAACTGCACCCGGGTTGCTCTGGTTTGTTGGGCCGTATAGTCCTGCTGCAACCTCCACATGGATTTCGTCACAATCAGAGAAGATCGGTCACAGCAAGTCTGCCACGCTGGATCCGTGCACTGGGTTTCTGTCCCGCCCCTCCTTTGATCAACCCTTGCCCGTAAATCTCCCGAATTGTCAGCACCTGTGGGTTTGGATTTTGGGTTTACGAGCAAACCCTCAGCAAAGTGGAATTGGCTCGACGTTTGGCATTCGGACGGGTTCCAGGCCCCGGCTCGGCTCAAGCTAGTTGGGTCCGTCAAGCAGTGGCGCTAGGCAGCTGGATGCCGAGTCGTTGATTAGCCAGCTAATTGCTGACACACGAGTCTCGCGTTGCCTCGCGATTGCGAGCAACCCCATACTTGACAGGGATCAATCGGCAACAGACATGATGGCTGGGAACGAACTGCGCTGTCTGCGCACGTACAGAGTTTGCCGGCGGCCCAAGAGGGCAACACATTCGAGGTCCTTCCTACGGAGATAAACGGCAGGACTTAAGAGAAGTCGCCGTTCAGTCACGTGCCGCTCCGCTCCTGTTCGACTCCACCCTTGCCGACGCTCCCCCGATTCTCCGCCGCCCGACCGTCAGATCTTTTCAGTCGCAGCGGAGGAGCTTGTAGGGCATGCAGCCATTTGTTTTACCGCCGACTTGAACTGCAACGGTCCAATTGCGTACGTAGCTGCACGAGACCACCACGACGTCTGTGCGGCGCGCTGGCTCGTCACTTTAGACTTTTCTCCCCCGGGATTCGCAACAACGTCCAGTCCATCCACAACACCGTTCATCATGGCGGCAGTCGAGTCCCTCCCCTCCGTCGCCTTGCCTGGCAAGATCCTAGGGCCGGCCTCCAAGTTCACTCCCGGTTCCGGAACCCATGTTTTTGAGGGTAACATTGTTTCCTCTCTGATGGGCCAAGTCACCATCATTCCGCCAGCAAGAGCTCCTGGTCCTGCCAAGCGCCTGAACAAAATCACTGCGCCATCTGTCGAAGAGCTTGCCACTATTACTGTCTCGCGCCATGGCAGCAAGCATGAGATTCTCCCCGACGTCGACAACATTGTCCTAGCGCGCGTCGTGCGCCTCATGCCCCGGCAGGCCATTGTAGTGATTCAACAAGTCGGCGATACCGTTTTGCAGACCGAGTGGCAAGGTGTCATTCGTGTGCAGGATGTGAGGGCAACAGAAAAGGACAAAGTCAAGATCTACGAGTCATTTCGGCCAGGTGATATCGTGCGCGCCCAAGTGGTAAGACATTGTCATTTCAAATGCAAAGGAGGACCTGGCTAATCGTGCTCTCGCCCTCAACAGATCTCACTCGGTGACCAAGCCAACTACTATCTCTCGACAGCCTCGAACGAATTGGGTGTCATTATGGCGACAAGTGAGGCCGGAAATGACATGGTTCCCGTCAGCTGGAAGGAATACAAGGACCCTGAGACAGGTATCAGCGAACCAAGGAAAGTCGCCAAGCCTAGCTGAATACGCCGAGCCAGTCGTTTTGGCGCCTGTGGAATGCAAGGCTATCCAGACTAGAAAAAAACGTCTCAGAGTAATCTGGGTCAAAGAGGGACACGAGGCGGAAAAGTGCCGTGTCACAAGACTGTGGCTTGGCTCAGGGTTGCTACTCTTAAGAATGGAAGGGACTCGCTTACAACGTCATATCGCCTTGGAGAACCAAAGCAAGCCGCGTCAGCATTGACCAAGCACATCGGCACCAGCATAGCTAGCAATTGTCGGTAGTTGCAGCTATTTATGGTACTGCAAGCCATGTGTTACAGACATAGGCAAGGTGCACGGAAGTTTCATGCTCCAGGCACCGTCAAATAGATATCCCGCCGGGGAAGAAAAAAAAACCTTGTCGAACATCAAGCACTGCAACTATAGGCGTGACCACGGCTGCCAGGTGAATGAACATGACGGAACAGACGGTTTGCAAGTCAGTGACCGCCTGCCACACAAAAGTATTTCTTTGCAGCTGAATCAAAATTGGCAATATCCCTTTGACTTTTGTACCTGTCAGCCATGTGTAATGTGTAATGTGGGGTGGCCAAACACAGTAGTCATGGGGGGTTTTCCCTTATTCGTTTCAGCGTCCGCCGCTGCCCCTGCCGCTACGACCTTCTGGAGCATCGACCGTTGTTCCCGCCGACTCCACTAAAACGAACTGGCCTGAAAAAATAAATGCCCGAAGGCTGCCAAACGGCACGGCGCAGTGGTGGAAAGCCAAAAGCAGTAAGTTGACAGGCCAGGAACGCACGTAATTAACACGGCCAAGGGAATAATGCCAAAAAAAGAATAAAAGGACACAATGATGCAATGCTTCGCGCCCTTGGTCACTTTGGGCACTGGGTGGCGTGAGCTGCCGATCCAATCCTGATGCTTGTCCTCCCTCACTGCCTCCCTCCCTCCGTCTTCTTATTCGTGACTCGCCTGGCACGCGCCACCCCTTGGCCATACAGATGCCTCCCCCTCCCCCCTTGGCCTTGGGCTGTGACGGAGGGTGTCTTGGCTGGGGCCTTGTCGCAAAGCCACCAACGCCCGCGCGCTTGGCCTGAACCTGCCATTCATTCATTGCACACTGCCCAAAATAAGAACCACCGACTTACCCGCCGAGCATCCGTCTGGCTGGAAGGCCCTTTTTCTCCAATTTGTTTCGTACCGCTCCCGTCTTGCTTTGCCTCGGAAACCTCGCTCTCGTCCTTGCCCTGCTTCCAAACGAACTACGAAAAAGAACGAACCACCAGAGAGAGGGAGAGAGCCCTGAGTTTTCCCGACGGGCCCGAGTCCAAAAACCAATCCCTGTTCCTCCCACAATCCGTCTCCCCGCCATGTCATCGACAATGGTCATGACGTTGGCCACGCCGCCGAACATCACCGCGCAGCCCTCGCCGGCCACGACCTCGTCGTGCTGCCCGGGCTGCGGCTACAGCCTGCCCGTCCTCGACCACACTCACGCCCAGCTGCTCCATGCTCAGACCCGCATCCAAGACCTCGAGAACCAAGTTCGGCTGCTCAGCGAAAAGGCCACGGCCGCCGTCGACCGATGGGCTGACTACGAGGACGAGCTCGCCCGGCTGCGCACCCAGTTGCCCCAGAACCCAGTAGATCCCCAGAACCAGAGCCAGCTCCAGCCTCAACCCGGCTCCCATAATAACCGCATGTCGTTTCTCCAGTCTGGCACGTCCCGCCTATCCGCTCTCCTGTCCCCCCGAAAGTCGACCCCCGACCTGC
Organism: Calonectria leucothoes; assembly: GCA_002179835.1. NCBI lineage: Eukaryota > Fungi > Ascomycota > Sordariomycetes > Hypocreales > Nectriaceae > Calonectria > Calonectria leucothoes. Next base: position 39,761 of record NAJI01000199.1, read on the forward strand.
GAACCATCGACACCCGGAACCACGGAGGTCAGCACCCCAACGTCAGCAGCCCCGTGCCCTCAGCCTCGCCGTCCAATGAGGACCTCCTGGAGGCCCTCAACCGGGAGCAGAACCTTCGAAAGGAGGCCGAGACGCAGGTGGCCACCACGAGCAAGGAGATTGAGGAGCTGAGCGCCGCCCTCTTCGAGCAAGCCAACGAGATGGTGGCCGAGGAGCGCCGGGCCCGCGCCAAGCTTGAACAGCGTGTGGGCGAGCTGGAGCGCAGGGACAACGAGAAGCGCCGGAGACTGGAGAAGCTCGAGGGTGCCATGACCCGCATCCAGCGGGTGCGCATGCTGCTGGCCGAGCCCGATGACACCCAGAGTCTCGACACCGACGACAGCTCCGTCTTTGAGAGCGAGCACGAAAACGAGCACGATGCCAAGCACGAAAAGCGTATCACCACTACACAGCACCATCACCAAACATTGGCGAAACCAGCAGTCGAACGGGTGGCTGTATGAAGAACAAAAAAAAAAAAAAGAGTTCAGCCAACATCCACCCATCCAATAGCGGTACACGCACACAACACCACGCTTAAATAATTCGCACCGTTACCCTTTGGGTTTTTCGGGCGTCATCATTCTTTTTTCTAACTACATGGCCTGCTTTTAACTCTCTTTTGTCAAGGATCGAGCGGGAAACGAATGCACGGGAACGCGGAAAAGATATGTATGGTTCGGTATATAAAAAGCAGGGTTTCTTGGTTGAGGAAGGAGTCCAGTGTTTTTTTTGTCGTCTTTTGCTCTTTCTCCTGTTCAGGGTTTTATTATTTTTATTTGGGTTTTACGAGACTCAATACACTAATATCGAAGCGCCCTCTGGCACTGGTGGATTGACATCATAATTAGTTTGCTGGTGCGGGCATCGCGGAAAGCTATGTATGGGTGGCTCCAAAATCCATGCCAGGGCATTGATTGTCCGTCTTGTTATTTTATATATCTTGGTCTTGTCTTAGCCCGCGCAGAGAATGAACCGCCCAAATACTACATGATTCGGTTCGGGTGTCGTCTATATATATTTGTTTATATATCATCTCCTTTCGCTTCAGTGGGCATAAACAGAAGCGTTCAAACGCCCTTCTTTCGTGCATCATCATCACTCTCCCTCCGTCCTCCCTCCCTCATCCGCCGTGTCTCTAAATTACATGGCGTTGCCCATGCCCCTTTCGTGGGCCGGTCGGCTTTTTGAGACATTTGACATATGTATATCCACAATAAGAAAAGGAATCGAATCTCCCTGCCCAAACTCCGACGCCCTCAAGTTCCCCTTTTAGATTTTCTTGGGTTTGACAAAATTATCCTCCCTCTGTTGCGATGGTTCCGCTTCAATCGTCAAAGCCGTTCCAAGACTTCTCATCGTCTGATCGACCCTGGATGCGCGCTTTGGCAGGCTTCTCCTGCGACTCCAGAGCGACGTTTTTGCGAGGTGGCGAGCCGGCGCCGTTGGGGGACTCGGGCCGTCGTCGTTTCTCACCCTTGCTGGATCGCTGCGGGCTGGGATCGCGGTTTTTGTTGTTCTTGTCTTTCTTGGGCGACCTGTTGGCGCCGAGGGATGGAGAGGATGCTCTTGCAGATTTAGCTCCGGCTTCCCACTTGGCCAACATCTCGGCGACCTGAGGACCCCAAACCTCCTCGCCCTTGGACAGGTCGTCGAACTCGAGGCAGTTAGCGCCGACAGCGAAGTCGCTCTGGCGGGATCGGCACAGCTCTGACATGAGAGCGGCCGATTCCAGCTTGGCGCCCAAATCATGGCAAAAACTGCGGACGTAGAAACCTGATGTGACAGTAAGACGGACCTTGACGGCTGGCGGGCCCTCGTCGCTCCACGGAACAGGGTCGGCTTCGTCTGGTGCGTCGGGGACCAAATTTGAGCCCCTGTCAGAGTAGACAGGCTGAGGGAGTTGGCCGAGCGCGCCAGACATCAAGGCAGGGTTCTTGGAGGATCGGGACTTCTTGGGAGGCGCATCCTTGATGAGTTCGTCCTGGCGCTGCTCGAATTTTCGCTTGAACGATTCGTGCGCTGCTATCGCCTGGTCGTCCTCTTCCTTCTCCTCGGGGCTGAGCTTCTTGCCGTTGGATTCTTGCTGCTTCTTGACCCTCCACACCTGCTCGGCCAGGTTGCGCTCAGCAGCCTCGGCCTCTTCAGTTGGCCACCTGAAGCTGTGCTTTCCCGGCTCGTACCACTCAACCAGCTCGATGTCCTTGACCTCAACGTTGCGTCCTTCAATCTCGCGGGGAATAGGCTTTCCCTCGCGGGCATATTCGTAGAGAGGCTTGCCATTCATCTTCAGCGCCGAGTAGAGGGGCGGAATCTGAACCTGAGGGCCCTTGAAGCTGGCAATCTCCTTCTCTGCCATCTCGCGAGTAATGTGATCGTAGGGGCGCTTGGTAAGGATGCGGCCGGCGCGGTCGTAGGTGTCGGTGCTTGCGCCAAAGACGATGATTGTCTCATACGTCTTGGTGCACTCGAGGAACTGGCTCAGCACCTTCGTGGCAGATCCCACGCCGAGAATCAGAACGCCGGTGGCGAGCGGGTCTAGGGTGCCTCCATGGCCAATCTTGACTTGGGATGCCTTCTTGAGAGCTTTGCGGCGGTTGAACTGCTTGTTGCCTTCCTGCACGCGCTTCGCAATCTCGGCGTCGATCAGCGGCTTGAAGAAGGTCGAGGGATTGAAGACTTTTTGGCATTCGCGAATGATTTGCGCGGAGCTCTGGCCGCAGGGCTTGTTAACGGCTGGACATTGGTATGGGGGTTAGCTTGGCGAGTCCTGCCGGTCGAATTGTGCTGTCTGGTGTCATGGGCAAGGCGTGGGGAAGCAAGGATGAGAAAAAGCTGGGTTGGTTGAAGCGATCGCATGCGACACAGCAGCTCCGAGGTCTGCGCAAAGAGAAGAAGCTTATCACGTACCAAAGACGCCTTCTCGGACAATGTCCGAAGCCATCCTGAACCGAAAAAGGGGGGATTTCATGCGAGCGATCCCTCGTGGTGAAGGAGCAGGAAGAAGAAAAAAAAACCCTGTAAGAGTGGCCGAGACGCAGAGGTGGGTGGAGCACAATCGCTGGGTGGGCCGCTGGAATTCTGTGAGCGCTTACACTGTGCAGTACTGATCCCGGTTCAAATAATTATAGTATTCCATAAAAACAAGCCTGTAGAGGCCCAAGAGCTTATTTATTTTTTGTCTATAAATATAGATATTTATCTAGGTCTTATGTTGATTCATTCTGAATCGAAATGTTAGAATGTATTGCCCTTTTGCAGGGGTAGGTGAGCCTTCTTGAACGCCCGGATCAGTGGCGCATCAAAACTGAGCTGGGGATAGTGCCATCTGAGTGAGTTTACAAAACTCCTGTCCCCTCTTCTCTTTTTCCTTCTCTTCTTCTTCCCCGGCCCAACCTCGTCATGACTTTGCGCGTATAGCCATGCCCTAGCCGTGTCTCTCTCATGAGCGATGCACTGAAGTTTAAACAATGATCAAATTATTGCAATGAGCTCGCTGGCGCGACATCCATCGCCGGCACAGCTCCTAACCTCCACCAAGCCCGAACTCGAGTTGCTTTTCGGGGTGCCCCGCCAGCTTGGGGCCGGTGCAGCCCTCCTGGTCGTGCCGGGGGGTGGGTGGGAGCGGGTCTACGCGGTGGGCATGGGAAGATGCAATGCAAACAACCCTTGAATGATTGTCAGTTCGATATTTTACAGCATGGGACACTGACTAGTAGTTATCCATGTGAGTACTGAGGATCACATAGTAATCTGAAACTACATCGCCACTCATGCCATCCGGAACGTCAATATGAATGGTAGCCGGTGTCGCTTGCCGAATGTTCTTCTTTGCTCAGCTGTTGAGACCACCTTCGTGCATGATATATACAACAACTCTTCTGACCATTATCAAGTTATTCGATGAATCACTTGCAGAAGACAGGCTCAGCGCTTGACAGCAAGTCTCTCGTGTAAATGGTTGAAATTACATTTGTACAACCAAATCTAAGACTCTCTTTAGAGTGCATCAAGATCTTTTTCGAATTGCCATATCAGACTCAGTCTTAAGGTTTCTCCTTCAATCTCAGCCCTCATCAAACAGTTCATCTACACCCAATTTCGCCCATGGCATTAAACCATCAAGAAAACAGATGAGTCGCATATCATTTAGCTACTTTGTTATTTTTTCCTTGTCTATCACTTGCCTCTCCCTAGAAATATTGGAGTTTTTTTGTTCCTTCTTTTTTTTTTTTTTTGGAGTTGGCTGATTGGTTGGGCTTTTAAGATGTAAAGTGGTGTTGGGAAGGAGGCGACGAGGCGCTGCAGGCATCCACTGCCTCCGCCCAGCGCCATGAGATGCCCCGCCAAACACCTGCGCGCCGGCCAGTGCTTGAACCTCCAAATCCCGTGCACGCGTTGATGGATTCTTCCAACCTTCACTTCGATCCTCACATTTCTCCGACTACGTACGTTGTCACGCCAGCCACAGCTCATACGCAAAATTTCAGCCGTCGCACTCTCGAACTTCCGCTCTTCAGCCTTCAAGCGCTCATCCCTCCTCCGACAAACTACGTTTCTACTTCGTCTCTCATCGATCCGCCTCCCTTCATCCAACGTTGAACGACAATCCCGCGAGCACACGCCGACCCGTCGATGGTCCTTTTCAGGAAACACTCTTCATTATGACTGGACGCAACCGCCGTGCGTCCACATCCAGCGTAGATACAGTGGATGAGGACCAGGTTCAATGGCGCCAAGAGACGAGTGTATTGCGATCGGTCCCCAAACTAAGCGATTCGAACAGTTGGCCAATCTTCGAACTCAGGGATGCCATCATTCTAAACAAAGACGGCCATAGTCTTGAAAACGCCCTGCATGTAGGCGACACTGGGCCTCTCATTGTGCGCGGGACCTTGATCATCGACGACCCCTCCCAGAAACAACACCGTAAGCCTCCTCTGTGCACCCCATCAGTACTCTCTAACCACATTCCAGTCATAATGAAAGTCCGCAGTTCCATGCCCATTGAAGTTCGACAAAGCAATTCTTATTCCATCGGCGAGGCAGAAGATGGCCAACCTCTGATCTGGGTCGCCGGCAAGGGAGGTTGGTACGAAATTGTCCCCGCACCAGCCTATATTCCCATCTACAACAAAATGTGCGAAGCCGCCACTCTATATTACCGGATCATGGACGTTTATAAGAGCGAGAAGCCCAAGAAATCGAAAAAAGGAAAGCGGCTTGATCACATGATTGAGTTGTCAAGCATATTCCACAAGGTGATTTGGTGCCCCGTGTGTCTATGCAGTTCACGTCCAGTCCTAACATGTTGCTACAGTATGCTGCCAAGGTTGGCGATGGATCGACTTTGGACGAAGTTATTGAGCGGTGCCTGGAGCATGCGCCATTCCTTCTCTCTCAAGCCTTGCAAGAAGACCCAAACGAGTTTGATTGGCGGCCCACGCCCTTCTTCAACTGGCTGAAGAACAAATCTCCCGTATGCCGTTCCGTGCCCAAGAAAATGCTTATAAGTCGCTGACTTTGATAGGATATATATGAAAAGATCATAGAGCGTGCTAAGAAGCCGATCCCTATGCCCGAGTCTCCATCGGCGGATCCTGTTCCTCCCACCACCCAAACACTACCTTCCAGAACACGTACAAGCTCAGCGACACTCTCGCCTGCTCTTGCTACACCAAGGCAGAATTCACCTCGAGTAGAGCCCAAGGCCAATGCATCAAAACAGCGATCCGCAAGAGCCCACTTGGTTGCGCAACCCGAACCCGAAGCGACAAGTGAAGAAGACAAAACGCAACCAGTCGTGCCCGTTGATGCACACGTAGCACCTAGCATACCGCAGAACTCAGAAGGCATGTTACCATTACATGTCGAGGGCCACACCCCATTTGAGTCAGTCGTCCACGCGCTAGAATACGCATATCAGCAACTTGTAAAATCCCGTCGAGGATTGACTACCTCGAGCACTCTCAATAAGATTTACTTTATTTACAAGTTTCCGAATTGGAGGATCGGGCCTCCCGGCTCCCACAAAATTCCCGTGGAGGAAGTTTTGCACTACAACGCTGCGGAGCTGCTCAAAGTCATTGACAAAGAAAAGTATGGCAAGCACGAGATATACTCATGGCTGCAAGAAGTGAGTACGAAAGAGTTTGATCCCATTTCTATCAAACGTTCGGAGTTTCCATACCGTTTGGTCCCTCGTGGCACACGACCTCGGGTCACAAACAACGCCGAACAATCTACAATCACCCAGGGCAGTGTACCTGCAGCACGGGATCAGGACAATATCTCAAACCACAGCGCTGGCATCCCATCTCCAGCTGGCAAAGCGCCTAGAGGACGCAAGGCTGGGAAAAAAGGCGGCCTTCGCTTGGCCACTGGGTCCAAAAAACGCCACCATTCAGAGCTTGGTAGTGACTCAGAATCTGAAGGAACAGAATTGAAAAAGTCGCATTATTTTGAGCAAGATGACCACATGGTCCTAGATGATGAAAACAGCACTGCCGATGACGAAGGCAGCAGCAGCAGCTCCTCAGAGCAGGATCCCATCAGAATCATTCTCCGGGCTGACAAAATCCCCTCGGCTGTTCCACAAGGGCCTTCAGAAACGTGGACTTGCGGTGAGGATGACTGTGGATATGTTGTCCGTGGTGGTGATGCTCAGGAATGTCAAGAGAGAATCAAAGAGCACTTTCAAAAACACGAAGAGCAGGCCAGCATGGTTACCCTGGCCATGAATGAGAGTCGTGGTCATTTGCCAATAAAGTACGCATACTTCCCCCCTTTCCTCATTCTCGTCGAATTCCCCTGTCCACCTCCACTTCCCTCTCCTTCCTTAGCATCCTCTGCTACCCTCAGTGTTCCCTCCACTCCCCTTATCGCCACGTCGAACACACGAGTCCGAAAAACTCCGTTGTTATTAAACTCCTCGATGAAATCTTCCCCGACAAGCTCGACAAGACGCAGCTTTCGCACACTGATGCACCAGTTCAAGAGACGCCCTCATCCAGTATCAGACAGAATCAACCAACTAATAATGAAAAAATAGTCACCTGATTGAAAAACTGAAGAACATGACAGAAAAGCCTCAGGACAAGAAACAGATCATCGCCAATGGCACAATGCTATCCATCGACGACACGATGCTTCCGAAACCAATCAAGCGCAACTTACACGTATAATGACCCATAGAATTTCTTACCTCCGCACGACAACTTTGTCATTGTGATATGCTTACTGATTTCGGCCCCTGATTCCCCCCCCCCCCCCCTGCAAGCCTCCCATTTACTCTTCCCAGTACGGTAAATGATACCCTCACACTTTTCTTGGAGTTGGTTGGCACAAATGATTTTACAGCATGAACGGATCATATACCAGTTGGGCCTGGTTGGCATTTTGGACGTGGATCTGCTTGAGGATTCGGCTCAACAGTGGGTTTCCTTTTTTACTTGTCATCTTTTTTCCAGCTTCTATCAGGAATCAAAAGGTCAGGGGGTCTAGGTATGCGCTTATGAGCATGTATGATTTAAATTGAATTCAATGAATCAATCTTTCTTTCCCAGCCTGAATTCCTCATCTAACTATCCTCATCTGAACGTAGTTGCCACTTTTTTGCGCCTTCAAGTACATCATACGAGCTGAAGGGATCAGATTGCTTTAAACTGAAAGGAGAACACGAAAACATGTCGATCAATTCATATTCATTCAATACCTATGGAGTAAAAATTTAATAAAAAAAAAGCACCTCCAATTTTTGTGTCCCAGTTCCATTCTACTTGTACACCCGCCAACTAGTCAAACTCCGTTCAAAGAATCTCGGATTCGGTGTCCTAATTCTTGTCCTCGACTTCGGGAGCGGTCTTGATCTCTTTGGCGGCCTCGGCAGCAAATGTTTCTTCAATGGCACCCATGCGCTTGAACACGCGCAGCCAGCGCTGGCCCCACCGTCTGATCATGGCCTCTTCATTAGTCGATCCGTCACCTTCCTCCATCAACTCATCCTTGCTTCCACCAGCCCAACTAACAAGCGCATCTTCCATGGCACGGAAGAGATCCTTGGTAGCCTTTGCCTCCTTGGCCCGAGTTTCCGCATCAGCCTCAGCATCCATCAGGAGCTGACGCGTGCGACTCGTCACCTTAACAGCAGTGTTCGAGACAAGCTCAAAAACGTGGGATTCGGCTAGAGCTGCGCCTCCGTTGGTACCTCTAGCAACAAGAGCCCAGTCAACGACGGAAAATGGTGTGAGGATAGAATAGTTTAGCAACTTCTCAACGATAGAGATAGCAACCCCGGGATGGGCGCGCCAGTAGGACATGACGGCCGAGATGATCTGAGCTCGAGCAGCATCGGAAGCGTTTCCAGCTTCAAGGAGTCGACCCTTGGTGCGGTCAATGCAGGCCAGTACATGACTCAAAGACTTGGAGCCAACCCAGCAAACAGCGGTCATGAAGACATCTGTGCTGGTGACCAACGGGTCCAAAGCAAGTTCGCCAGCCTGAGTCTGGATAGAATCAATAACAGGTTGGAACTCCTCATCAGGAGCCTTGCGTCTGAGAAGAGCTCCGATTTCCTGGCCCTCTTTGGAGAATGGCGTATCTGTCGTTGTACGTCAGTAGCTATACGAAACATGAAAATCACAGGCTGCTCACCAGCATCATTGAACTTGAAGTCAGGGACGTCCTTCTCCTTTTCGGGTCCGATCAAAGGCAAGTAAGGCTCCGGCAGCGTCTTTTGAATCCTCTGGGCAAAACTGAGACGAATCTCCTTATCCAAAGCACCCTTGAGGAACCACTTGCTTGGGTGAAGATCAGGAAGTTGAGTGTCCTCGGACCACTCAGTCCACTTCCAAGTGAAGCCAAAGTTGCTGAGATGGTGAGCAAACCAATCTAGGAAGCGGTAGCTAAGCTCAAGGTCCATCTGGGGGCTGTTTCGGTACAGATATCTGATAGCTCTGCCCAGACTGGGAGCAATCGCCGCCGGCGCCAGCTTGCAGGCCTCGGTGAGAACGGAGTGGTAGTAGACCAGCTTTCGCTCAGGTGTCGGCAGCAGCAGCAGTTGCGAAAAGACAGTGTCAACGGCAACATCCTCTGGCTTCCAAGTTGATCGCCCTGATGGGATATTTCGAAGCTCATCAAAGGGAGTGGCTCGTTTGACAAAGGTGCCTTCGGCAAAGTAACAGTCCAGGTCCATCAAGTACCGTGCAGTAATATTTCGGTTGAAGTCTAGGATGTTGATGGTGTCAGTGAGGCCGTCACGGATCAGAGATGAGGCAATGTCGGTGGCAGTCGGAACAGAATGGACTTCCTGATCAGAATAAACAGAAAAGTAAATCTCCGGGAACAAAGGACGAGCACCGGCCACGACAGTTGTGGGGATTGAGATGGAAGGAAGGGCGTGCTTGGTGGCATCGGCAAGCCTGTCCTGAGCTTCGATGTCCTCTAGAGGCATCTGCCAGGGCCTTGGCAAACATGCCAGCTCCCAATTCTTGGCAGCCTCAGCCTGCAGCTGCTTTTGCAGGAGCATGCAAACACTTGGGGATGCCGCCGGGCCGTCGGCCTTGGCTTCGGGGTGGTATGGGTCGACGAGAGCCTGGAGCGCATGGGGTTCGGACGCGATGATATCAGTCTTGTCCATGAGATCCGCAGCCTTCTGTTGAAACTTTCCGGGTGCCGATACCATGATGTACGGAATCGTGAGCAGAATGATCTTGACGAGTTCTGTTCCAATCGTCTATTACAGTCAGCACATGCCATTCAAGTAATTCACTCCAGAGAGACCTACATCGTCAGAGCTAGCAGTTTGGAGGTCCGCAGCGCGGCTAAAAAGCTCCTCGAGAACAGGGAACAGTCCATCACCCTCCAGGCACGACTGCAAGCAAGCCAAAAACTTGAGGTAGAGCTTTACGTCCCTCCACTCGCCCTTGGCAATGCCACTCTCCGTCGCCTGAGTCAGGCGCGCCAGGAGGTCGTCAACAAGCTCTGGCTTGGTGGTGTTGATTATGAGAACGACGGCGGCGACGAATGGGGTCTTAAGAGGCTGCTCCAGAAGCAGCTGCAAGACCAGGTCAAGGAAGGTGTTTCGCAAGTTTTCGTCCCCGTAGTTTTCAGTCACCATCGACGCAATTGACTGAACTTCCTCGTTCCATCGTCGCAAGGGAGAGTCAGCAATACCAAGGAGCTGTCGGCGAACCCGCACAGGGAGTGGTGCAGAGTCTACTCGTCGGCGCTGGTGTCGACGGTCGTAGTGGTCATCATCGTCTGAGAGACCCTGTTAGCGCACAACACGCGAACGAGAAGCCAAAGCAACGGGCATACCTCTATATCTCCTCTTACGGTTGTTATAGCCACCTGACTGTCGCCTGTCGTAGTCAGCCATGATGCGCGCTCCGGATAGCCTAGTTCGGTGGCAGATGGCGTCAATGGATGGGTTGCGCAGTGTTTCGTCAACGTTGTCAGAGTCAAGGCTGCGCGCCAGCTAAAGCTCAGAAACCTGCATGAGCTCCAGCGATCGGCTAGCAACCTAAACGCGCCGTGGACGTGCAACACCAATTTCTTTATGCCTGAGGCAGAAGGGGCCACCCCTGCGGATCCACCCCGGTCATAATGCTTGTACACGGAAGCAGAGTCGAGTCTTTTGCACGAGCATACTCGGCGCAGAAAAGCAAACAGCTATTGTATTCACAAATCATCATGCCAAGCAATTATTCATCTGATGAAACTCCCAGAAGAAAAAAACTAATCATTCATATTTGTTCCGCTGAGGACACAAATCACAATTATATTTCTGCCCTTTCTTAAGTGTCTCTCACCTAGCGAAACAAGCCCTCGGCGCATAAAACTAGACATGATTCATGGTCGACATCACTTCAGGATACATAAGCCATCCGTGTACGTTAGTACCCTCTTCCCTCATTCTTCTTTTAGTTTCTTTTTGAACACAGGCGGATTTCCAGGCCGTTCCCTTTTTTTTCATCTTCGTAGTCAACTCGACGGGAGTAAAAGACGAAATCTTTTTTTCTTCAGAACAAAAAATGCCACAAGACCGTCCACGGCCAACTTCAATTGATAACTTCATCGCGGCATCTGAAACAGTATAGGTGCCGGGCTGTATCCTCCACGAACCAATGCGAGACGGGTCTTTCACAGCTCCAGCGCCTCCACCATGCCCTAACACACGAGAACCTCCAAGCAACCATGACAGTCCCAGAACGCGGTCCAAATTAACACAAACCCCTCCTTTCCGCCATTCCCAGGCCTTCAATGGCAGCAAACGTGAGCTCTCAGGAGACGCGAACAACGAAAAGCATCAGCCATCATCTGTCATGCATCGAAACGTGGTCTAAAAACGTGATTCCCTGTGATATGCATCAATGCGGTCCTCTCTTGTGGCGGCAAACCTCAAATAGCGCACCACCAAGTGAGTTCCTAGGGGCAACACAAAACGCCCATTCCCATCCCGGCCGGGAAAGACTCCATCGCTCCCCAGAACACACAAGTCATCTCGCGTTTGGCCCCGTTGCCGTCCAGCATGCCGTACTTTTTTATTTTGCTCCAAAGTCCGACGCCGTCAGCTTCGGGATTACATTGCACCTGCTCGTCCCCTGACCCGGCGTTGGTTTGGGCCAATGCTCCCAACCCCTCATATGCAAACAAATGCTCGGAGTCGAGGACGCAGATCTCTTCCAGAGCCGCGGAGAGCCTCAGGGGCTGACAATACATTGCTTAACAACCCCCATCTCGAGCCGAGCGGTCTCAATCAAGCTTTGCCATCATCTCTTGCTTCGGCAATGGTGTAAAGTTGTCAATGTCGAGGCCTTGAGATGCGAGCGTAGGTCGAACATGTGGGGGCACAAGCTTGTGGTTGAGGCTTGGTGCAATAGAAAGTTCTAGGAGAACACAGGTCAGTTTCCGTGTCGCTTAAATGCATTACAAATCAGCGCAATCATCTTCTTACCGTGCTGGGTGAAGTTGAACAGGGCGGGAAGCTCTCGAAGCTGACCGGTGCCGTGTCTCGAGTCAGGCAGCTTGGTGTTGGGGTCTCGGAGCTCGTCAAAGAATGGATGAACCATGGCATCGATAGCAGATTGTCTCTCGGTGGGGGTGTACTCAAGCAAGCGAGCAATAAGGTCAATTGCGTTGCCATCAGCCTTGCGGAAGACCTTGTTGAAGGGGTGAGGCTTGATCTGAGGGAACTTGTGCTCCATGTAGTTGGGGTTCATGGTTCGAATCTGTTCTCGGGTAGGGGTTCCCAACACCTTGATGATTTCGACAAGCTGGTCAATGCCAGACTCGCCAGGGAAGAGAGGCTGGCCAAGCATGAGTTCGGCCATCACGCAGCCGGTAGACCATACATCTGAGAGGAGGGAGAGTCAGTCGTGGACAACGAAGGAATACGATCTGCTGATCAATTTCTTACCAATCTTGGTGGTGTAGTTGGTGGCACCGAAAATGAGCTCAGGGGCACGGTAGTATCGGGAGCAGATGTATGACACGTTGGGTTCGTTCTCCACCAAAATCTTTGCGCTGCCGAAATCACAGAGCTTCAGAATGCCACTGTTGGGGTCTAGGAGAAGGTTCTGGGGCTTGATGTCTCGGTGGCAGATGCCTTGAGAGTGGATGTAGGCCAGGGCCCTGAACAGCTGGTAAATGTACAGCTTGACCTCAAGGATGGGCATCGTAGTCTTCATCTTGTTGAAGAATCGGGAAGCACGGTAGACAGTCTCGGGAACAAACTCCTGGACCAGGTTAAGATACACCTCATCTTTCTGGACAATGGTTAGCACATGAAGGTGGAAGAGCGGGCGAGTCCCTCACGCGTTCGCCGTTCGAGTAATAGAAGGCTTTAAGTTGGACAATGTTGGGGTGGTGAACAATGCGCATGATCTGGAGCTCACGGTTCTATAGCATCGCGTTAGATCAGAGCCTCAGCAGAGTGGCTAATGAGGAGCCGAAGTACCTTGAATCTCTTGTCCTGAAGCACACGCTTGATGGCGGCATCCTCTCCCGAGGGAGACAGCTTGGTCTGGAAGACGACGCCGAACGAGCCGTTTCCAACAATTTTGCACTGAGTGTATTGGAGGTCGCGGGTTTCTCCGGTTACGCCATCCTGAACCTTCTCCCGGATTACCTCTGCACGGTTTGTCAGTTTCTCGACGCGACCAGCAACAAAAAAAGCAATCATGGTGAGAACTTACCTCCCATCCTCAGGCTATTGAACGCGTTTGGCCGGTGAGCCGACATTTTGGAGGCGATGTCGTCCAAATCAAAGCGGGCGCGTTAGTGGTGCTGAAGGCAATCCGCCCGGGTTTTCAACTGGTGAGGGGAAATAATGTGCTGGTTATGCAGAGACCGTGGTGGGCGACCGAACTGAGCCAATGGAAAGGCTGGATTGAATCGAAGCCGGCGGCGCGGGTGGGAGTCTTGGGGGGATGCTACGTTGAAGCAGGGCTAGGCTTGAACGCAAGACAGTGGCTGCAGAAGAGCGGGCTGAGCGACGATGGGCGAGGCGATGTCTCGGTCGACAAATTTACACGGCAGCGCAGGGGCAGTCGTGCGGTTACGGGCGCGGTGTCGGTGATGAAACTCCCAACGGATGGTAGTCTGGTTGTAGGTGTCTGGCGGGCAGCGTAGACTAGAGCTGGTGAGTCGGGTCGGGTCGAGGACAGACGACGACGAGCAGGGAAATGGGCAAAAGCCAAGGGTATCTGGGGAAACAAAGAGAAAAACGAGGGGGGAATTGGTGGTGCTTTTGGTGGCACGGGACAGGCTGGAGGGGGGGGTGGCACGGGACAGGCTGGAGGGGGGGGCGGGGCGGAGGGGAAGGAAAGGGAGGGGAGAGGGAACGGTGGGCGAGAGAAAGTGGGCAGGGGACGGGGTATAAAAAGATGCTGGTAGCAAGAAAAACCACGCTGGGACGGGTCCAAATATGGAGGTGCGCTGTAGTGGTGGTGGCGACGCAGGTGAGGAGGGCCAGGCCAGAACGACGGAGGGCAAAGGCGAGGGAAAGGTGTTAACAGGCGCGAGAGGGCGAGGGGTGTGGCAGGATAGGATGCGCTATGCCTCCTCTGCATGCATCAACCAGCATGAGTTGAGTTTTTTTTGGTCGCTCTGCCAGTCTTCCCTGGAAAGGCCTGACGAGTAACAATGCCAGGGATGTGCAGACGAAAAGCAGCCGTTGATGTACGTCTTGGAGTTTTGGGTCTCCGTGTCCTGTGTCCAGTGCGAGAGATGGACAGCGGAGAGCTCCATAGGACAGAGGCCCGAGACAACAAGCTGGACGAGCTGGACAAAGCTGCGAAGAGACGGGGGGGGCCCAAGGCAGGTGTGGTCTAGGAGGTGTGTCGTGTAGTGGGCACGGAGGCTGGCACCGGGCGGGTCTCGAGGGCGGGGTGCTTGATGGAGTAGGCTCGTGACAGCCCAGCGACTGAAGACTAGGAGCCAGGTAGAGAGGGAGGGTGCGTGCAGCGGGCTGGAGGGGACGTTGAGGAAACAAAGGGTAGATGAAAAGCGATGCGGTGATGCAGGGGCGATGGCTGAGGTCTTGGTTGTGTTGTTGGAGATGCGGGAAACCCCACGAGCAGACAAAGAGGGGATTCACTTACTGACAGCGGTTGGCGACGATGATGACGACGGTGGGTGGCCAGTGGTTGGTGGTGGTAGTCACGGTGGTGACTTTTTTGCAGGCCTGACGCAGCGACTAGCACGAACGATGGCGGATGAGATCCCGGGAGGCTGAGGCGACAGACGACCCAGAGTGACGGACAAGGGGGAGCTATGCTGCTGAGGGGTCTGGTATGAAAGGTACGTAGTTTGGCACCACCATGTACCAGAGAGGGGAGACAGAGCTCGGCGGCCGCAACGCAGGGTGCTTCTGCTGTGTGCGCTTTGGCTATGCTGTGCGTGCTGCTGGCGGAAGTGGTGCAGCAGCGAGCAGGGACACACGAACGAAGCGTGTCTTTGGGGAGAGGGGACGGGCCGCAGGCACCGTGAGGCTCTCGCCCTTTGCAAGTCAAGTTAGGTTGGGTTAAGTTTTTTGACGACACCTGCCAGCTTGTTACCAGGCAGGGTGGGCTGAGACGTAAACGCAGGCGACAGGAAACCGAGAATAGACGGCAACCCTCTCTGTCAACGGATACGGGCTGGGATGCAGATGTGAATGCGCAGGGCAGCGTAAGGTTGGATAAACGGGGGTGCAGCCGAAGAATCGAAAGCCGCAGCAGGTCAGCGACAAACAAAGAAGATGGAGGTGATGGCGGAGGAGGAATGCTTGACGTGTGGTGGAATGAGCTGAGCTGGGTTCGGGCTGGGCTGGTCTTGGTCAGGTACTCTGCGGTGGGTTTTTGGTGGGCTCCGTGGGCTTTGTGGCCTTGACTTGCTTGGGTAGACGTAGACTGGGCTGGGCTCTAGGCTCTCGGCGCCGCGCCTGGGCTGCTTTGGGGGGCTGCTTTGGGCTTGGGCTAGAGGCCGCGGAACCTGGGATGACACCCAAAAACAGCGGCACAAGGCGGTACTGGCTCAAATGGCACATGGCCCATGACCTGCAAGTGGCCCACTGCGTCCTGGAGAGGGAGCACGGGTATTGTGATGCGGGGCATTTTTTTTTAGTCGCCTGGGAAGTGACGGCATGAGCAAGGGCATAACATGGGCATGGGAGTGGACATGGGTTGGGATGGACATGGGCTGAAAATGCATGGGCTGTTTGGCCGGAAATCTGGATGTGAGTTGAGTAAGAGAGCCCGAATTGTGGCATCTCCCAAGCCGCCAGAGGGCGTGTGGTCAACGGCTTAGCAAAAGGACGTCAACCATCAGCCGGCAAGCCAGACCGGGTTTAATGCGATGCCCACGACACTGCTGCTTGGCTTCGGGCGCTGGGCAGCATTCAATCGTCTTCTTCCATCATTACAATGTGACTTTGCTGATGAGGGGTTAAATCGAGACAAGCTTACCACGAGGCTGCTTTGTCTCAGCGCCATGTAGGCATGTCTCTACTGCCCGGTTCGTTGGGGTGAACTCGGGAGGCGGTAGACGCACAACTGGAGGGTTGAGAAATGTCAACAAGTGAGGCGAGCAGGACCCGACCAGGGTGAGCCGGGGCACCATGGGCTAAACAGCCAAACACTATCAACAGTTGTTGCAGACTCGGTTTCAGCCAGCCATTGCTGCGAGGCATATGACCGACTTGGACACACCCAGGAGCAGAGGGGCTTTCAGTGGCATGAAAGAGGCGAAAAGTTCGCCGTGCCCGACAAGCAATTACCAAACACAAAGAAACCTGCGTGGACGGAGGGGAGTGGCGAGCGAAGCAGGCGTCAAATCATGTGCCGGCCCCGATGACAACGTCACGGCCAAACCCAAGAATGAGGAATGCCCAGAGGTCCAAACAAGACCCGCAGCCGCAGCCGCAGCGTTAGGCTTGCTCATGTGCCCATTTTGAGACGGGCATCGAGCGCTAATAAGCTCCGCAGGCAGATGTTGGGAATAAGTTCAGGTACAACCAGAGGAACGGCCAAGACGGTGAAGGGCTTCATGCCGTACGCGTACCTGCCTTTGCCTTACCCAAACCCGATGCTTCCCCAAATACCCGCCAGCTTGCCTGCTCGTTCCTCCACAAGTGGTCTTGGGTCCAAAATCGGGTACCTGGGTAGCTACCTCCGGAAAATGCCTGCCTGTTGACGCTAGCCCACTGACCCAGGTACCTTGCATGTACAACCCTTCAACTGGAAGCAATGAGTGGTGAGGAAGGAAGGAGCCACACGCACATCAAAGGAAGCTCGCAAAAAAAAAAAAAAAAAAAAAAAAAACCGAAACAGAGACTGACAATCTTCCCGAGTGTCCAAGCAATTTCCAAGTACATGATTTCAAAGAACCCTTTCTCACCCAACAATTGCTGCCTCAGGTAAATGGACCTCCAGCAAAGGATACCTACCAAGCAAGCTAGGCGGTGTCAGGCCCCCAACTCAAAGTCAGAGATAAAGCAAAAGGAAAAAAAAGAAAGATGGTGCTAATAATGACCCGCGACATTAAGGACAGGTCTCGTTCAGCCTCAGCTGCCCGTGTTCCATCCTTGAGACAATAATTCACACAGTCTTTCTCTCCTCTTTCGGCAGTGGCGATGGCGTTGTGTCAGCACACAAAAAGAAAGCAGAGACAAAATACCATGGCGCCACGGTGTGCGAAGAACCAAGACCAGCTTACGACCTATGCCTTACCCTACCTCGCTCTAACGTGAGAGCAGAGCAAACATCCCAGGCCTCCCGAGATCTGGATGGACCCAAGAGGGCCCATTACATGCACCCAGGACCACGCAGGGGCGAGACCCGACTGCCGACCCGAACCCAACGACACCACATCGAAGAGACCCTGTGTAAGTCGGCCGCGTACCTCAGTGTCCATCTCTGCGCCTCATCAACCCAAGCCCTCGCTACTGCACTCCGATCGACTGCCCTGGTATCGTCGACTCATTGCGACCGGTGAGGTGAGGTGAGGTGAGGGATCTGAGAGCCCACAGTGTCAGAAATGACGCCCACCTGTGGTGACCCGCCCAGTCCCGGCCCGTCCAACAGGACGTCCGTGGTTTAGTCCCCGGTGGGTACAGTCCAGCACCGACCTGCTGTTGGCCCTGTGCATGCGCGTCCCGCTGTTGGAAGCCATACCGTTTCTCTGTCCAGATGCTGACATCCACAGCAACCTCACATGCACACATGCCCCACTACCTCTCGACTTGCATTCTGTGATCGAATAGTTGACACTGCTGAGGGCATTGGCTTCGGTCAGTACGATGTTGAGATCGTCTCTGCTCCCTGCAACTGAATGGCGTTTCCAAGGTGTCTCCCAAATCGCCGTACCGCCCTGTTCAAGTGAACATCTTTTGCACCTTTTTTCTGACAACAAAGTGTCACCTCACCTCACCTCACTTTCCCACGTTCTCACCTCGCCTAAAGTCAGCTTGTGAGGTTAGCCCTGCGCTTTAGGATAACCGGCCTCGCTTCATGGCTCAGTAGTCTATCGGGACACGCTCCCGCCAAGCCCAGGGCCAGGAATCCATCTTTTCAAATTGTTGGACAAGTACGGAGTGCATCAGCACAGTATCTGACGAACGTCGAGATGCAGGCACAGGGGCAAGCACCTTGCCCAGCTTGTCCCACCAACCTCTATCTATCCAAAAGCAATTTAATGACAGGGTACAAACGCCATCGACCGGCCACGGTGACTGCCGCCGGCCAGATTGGTCCGAGACCACTCGACTCTCCGCCCCGGTCGGGTGCCCATCTGTCGCCGCCGAGTCAAACTGACGATGCGCGCTTCCCTTTGCAAGCGCATGCAAGGCGGGGCCGTGACACGGTGAAGCTAGGTGGATCCCTGGTCTCAAGAGCTCTGGAACTATCCAGGAACCCCGTCTTCCGCACCGATGGAGCGGTACGAGGCAATTCGCTGGAGTTGCAGGCCTCGTGCCCTAATTGTGCATCCACAGAACATGTCCCTATTTTGGGTCTATTTGGAAAGTTACCGTATCATTGGCCTCAATATCATGTGGTGGATCACTGCATCCGGAATCGGGCGCAGAGCTGATCAGCAGATATTTTTGTCTCATTTTTTCATAGTAGCTTCAACCAAGCCCAATTCGAACCGGCATTTGCCACTTCTGCAGACAATTTTTTTCTCGACCCGATATTCAAGGTACCGGATCGGTGGATGGGGCAATGTCCTCAACAACCCCTGTGATTGAGCATGCTCTTCTCGGTGCTGCCCGGGACTAAACTACGCGCTGCTTGTGTGGCCATTGCCTGATTATGGTTGGTGGTCGAGATATGGGAGGCTCGGATGGGTGGGTGGGTACAGGGTAAGTATATTGGAGGTAGTGGCAACGCTGGGCATGGTCTGGCTATGGTCAGCGGAGGGGCTCTACGTCATTGCTTGGCCGGACGTCATCCTGCGACATGTGCCGAAGGTCGTAAAGAGGAGACGTTGCGGGAGACGCAAAGACCAGGAAACGGACGATGTACTGAGGGGATTGTGTGACGATGAGGCCCGTCGATGCATGAGAGGGGCGAGAGTATGGAGTCCCGGATATGACCGCTGCCATTGAAGGAGAAGACTTTTTCTTTTCTTTTTTGACACGACAAGTGGTTCATTTCTCTCACCTCGCATCGGAGTTGTGTGAGTTCAGCGTTCGGCGAAGGGGAGTCGATCCGAAGCCAGGACCAGGATCAGGCTCTACGATCCCCCTCATTCTGTGCCCCTCAGTACCTCGCCAACACTCAGCCACCCAGCTGCAGACCAAGCCAGACCAGACCCAACCAATGCATGCTCGTTTACAATGAAAGGAAAGCACCTAGCCTGGCGGGGGAGGAGGCTCATGGTGGTTGGAGGACTGGGTAAGAAGGTGATGGTCAGAAGTGGGCGGACTTTGTGGAATGCAGGTGGTCTCATGACCCCGTCCCATGCAACGCTAACAGCATGGCCGATTTTAGGTTCGCGAAGTCCACGGCCCATCTGATCAGGAAGAGCGAAAAAAAGGGGGACCCCTTGTCGAGCCATCCAACCACCAAGAAGCAACAGCCAACCAGGGCGCTTTTGGCAGGTAAACTACGACTTAGTTGACGTTGGCCGCTAGGAACAGTGTTCGTCAAAGACTCGCGTCAAACGAGAGCACTATCCCGACGATTTTCAATTCGTCTTGGCGATTGGTTACATTTGGGCAATTGGCACCCTGGACCCTCTCGCATCTGATCTCAACTCCACTCAACAAGCGTCTCACCTAGATTTGGGGCTTGACCAGCGCTCGACGCGGAGCTGGCATTGAAGCAGAGAGAGGGGAAAGACAAATGTAAAGCTCAGATCTACTTCTCCTCGTCGGCTACCACGGGGTTCAAAGTTTGGGGTAACTCCTGACGCCACAAAGACGTCGGCATGACCGTTGGGGTCAAGCCTGTTGCTGTTGCTGGGCCTCTTGGTCCCAGAAGCGAGGTCATGATGCATTGGCCTCCTATTAGAAGGCCCCAGCCCTGGGATATTTCCGCCCCATTTGACAACGCGGAATTGGGACAGTGTAACAAATGCATATTATACTGCCGACGAAACGCCAGGCGTCTGGAGGCTCGCTAGATGAACTCGATTAGAGCCAAATTGCGGATGATGCGAGGTTGGTTTTGAGCCTGACACCACGCAACATCGTCATGTGGTACATTGCATTTAACGTCAGCTCGTTCACCACAACCTACATCATGAGTGTGATGCCAGTTAAGCTGGGAACTTTCCCGGTATCTCCAGTAGTCATTCCAGATCAAACACAATGTGTTGCCATGGCTAACAATGGTATTTAGTCAGTCATAATGCCGGACCCAGCTACTGACCATCGTCTTATCCGAAAGAGCTGCGCCTTTACTTTGCAATTTACTCCCTTCGTGTATTTTCAGCTTTTGTGGCCCGTGGCGGCTATACTTTCACTCGATAATATTGGCTGCTTTGGCATGTATCAATCATCTAACGGTGAGCGAGACATTGGTTCCCCATCATTCATCTACTTTCTAGTGGTGGAGGTTGTTGCCTTTTTTTCTTTCCTTTTTTTCAATTTTTTTTTTACTTCAACCCATCCTGAGAATGGCCCTGGGGAAATAATAGCTAGCCCAGGACTCTAAATGGCACGAGCGGGAGTGTGGACAGGAGGTTCGTTAGCCCATTTTGTGTCCCAAACCACATGTTCTTGCCCATCAACATCATCAAACTCCATGTCGCAAATGATCCCCATTTGCCCGCGCATTGATGATGCCAGATTTCCCGATATTGGGCATATTAAATTGGGGGGGCGGTAATAAATTGAGAGAATGCTTGCTGTTGGGTACTATAAGAGTTTTGGGTCGTCAGACAGCATTTTACCAAGACCTAACCCACTGGAGAATGTCACGCAAAATTTGGCATCGACCAGCGATTTCTAACAGGGTGAGGGGGCGAAGGAGACGATGAGCAGATAACTGAAAGCACTGCATCGGGTCAGCCTAGCTCGATGCAATACGATGCAACGATAATAGGGTGAGGTCCATGATCTGTGCTTGATCTGGTCATTCGTTCGTGGCCGGGGCAGTGACCCGAATGCATGGACGCATGTCTGTCGATCAGCCGGGTGCTTTGGGCATGTTGGCCCGCCCCGGCGTGATGGTGATGGTGTCGATGGTGACGGCGATGTGCAGTTACCCGATGTGTCTCCCGGGTCAAGGACCAGGGCCAGGACCAGACCCATGAGGAGGCATTCTACACCTGGCCTTCGAATACCTCTAACTGACCAGGATTGTTTGGAGCAACATTCAACTAGGCCGGTCGCCCAAAAGGCCGTCGCCGGGTCGATGCGACGGTACCACGAACCCTGTTGAGATCCATGACACCTCTCACGCCCATTGGCCCATCATGTTTGGATATCGATTCCCTTTGTCGAGGTACTGCAATATGGAATATTGGGTATTCGCCCATTGGAGATTCAGATGCATCGCAGCATGGGCCCACCTTATGCGGCGCAAATGGGCTGCTTTTGCACGCCTCCTGCCTCGTGATCATGCTCGTTGACCAGATCGACATGCAACGCAGCTCCCTTGCAGCAGGCGACATTTCCCTCAGCACTCATCACGGGGGAGCCCGTGGGAGTTGTATATGGAAATAGGGCGTCATCAAAGTCGTCATGGTCGGCATTTCTAGGCCGTACGTGCTGCAGTTTGGGCCAAGTGAGTAAGCCAAAGACTGGCTTGGCGTAAAGGCCTTTGGGGGCACGGCGGCTGTGGTCCAACGGACAGTGTAGGGTAGGCTGCACTGGCCAAAGTACAACATCACGCCAGCATCAGTTTACATCCATACCACCCCCCAATGAATTCCCCTGCAGCCCAGTGCTGTGAAACCACCACAGAAGGATTACTTAGAAAGGGGCGTCGACGCTATGATCATAAGTTGCCACCCACACTTTGATATCACCTCAGCATCCTCACCTGTTGACTCGGCCAACGTCCTCACAAGGCGTCGCAGGAGGCTAAGCATTTCTTCCCTCGTGGATATACCCACCCCGGAGACATGTAAGGTGACGTGTTAGGATATCCACCGAGGAAATCCTCCATTGAAAATCCATGAGACACTCGCGACAACATAGGCTGCCACCCTGGCCATGGGGCTTCTAGTAGGACCCTATATGTGCGGTCGAGATAGAGTTGCACAGGCTCATCTCGTGTCCTCATCGGGGGCAGTTACTGGATAATGATGAATGGGAAGGCTGACGTGGATGTTTTTTTTTACAAGCTAGTTGCTCTCATGCGGCAGCATTTTAGCTTGTACTTGCCTTGGACCTTGAACCCGAGCAACCACTTGTCACAACGGGTCTCGCTCCCATTCCGAGCCAGCATGGCTTGCCTGCCCTCGCACAATGCGGAAATAGGTCGTTAACGCCCAACGACCAATACGCAGTACACGAATCGTGGCTTGGTGTGTGCCGCAACGATAGAACACGGGTGTGTTGGAGGTCCATGCACACCTCTCATTGCTGGATCCAAGTAGACAAGCATTGGACGAGAGAGGGTCTAGGGCAGGGCAAATGCAGGGCCAAGGCAGGTGAGCGCAATCTAGAGCTGGGCTGCGTTTGCTGAATTCCATTTAGATACGACGAATGACAGCCTCGGACAATGTATACCCTGCAGGGCGGTGTTGTCGTCTTCATCATCCTACGGCCCGTACCCAGGCCTCGTAGCTCTCAGTCTGTTTCGCATGTCGACTTGGGCTCAGTTGGGAATTCACTATTCCGCTCAGCATGACATGGGACAGCAACGGTTATCCCCTTGGTGACCCCTGACCCTGAACTGAACTGGGATCCGTAACCACGACGGCACCAAAGAGTTGTCGTCTCACCACCAATATCCCCTTGAGCGCACAGCTATTGTGGCCTGGAAATGGTAACACATGCGTTCGGTTCTAGAGGAATACCACCCTACATGCTGGCTGTAGAGTCCTGCGCCAACGTCCTATATCCAGCAACCACGGGCCAAACTTGATCTTCCCATACACACCCCTGCCCTCGAAAACAGTCATGCTCTCACTTTTTCTGACTTGCAATACCCTTGACTCCCGCACACACCACCCTGTCCTGCATCCAGATCCGCACATGCCCTGTGCCACGCTTCCAGTTCCAGCGACGTGCATCGAGTTGGGCAAAAATAACCAAGGCCCTTTGCAGCGTCCGCCAATGCCCCCCCCCCCCAACCCGAACCAGCCGGATCTACCTCTCGGGGGACTTGACATGCCATCCCGAAGGATGACCAGCTGAAGGCTGGAGCTAGAATCTGCCGAGTCAACCAGGAATAGGAGAATACCTACCTTTTGTCAAACCAGGAGGATCAAGGCACCCACTATTTTGTTTCCTTCTCTTCCCTTTCCCCTTTTCTTTCCTTTTCTCATTCCAAACAAAACATCAATCTGGCTGTAATCTATTCAAGAAAACGGGACCCGTCAGGGATTTCGATTACCCTGCCCGCCTGCCTCGCCGCAGTCTGCCATGCAGCCAGCTTAAGTTGTACGACATGATTTGTCGTGCTGTGTCGTGTACATGGGAATGTGAATTTATTGCTGACCACGGGCAAGCAAAAGAAGAGGAAAAAAAAATATAATGGGTCTGGTAGGTGACACAAGTTTCAGCAAAGTGCTTGTTCATGTAGGATGAACCAACCGTGGCCGTTCTTGCGGCTGGGCGCATGCTGCACATGCAACCAGCACTGCAACCAGCTTCCCTCAGGTTTTTTCTTCCTCAGCGTTCATCATCTTCTTCCCTTTGCCTGCCTTGTTTCGGGAAAAATGTCTACCCTTGTGTAATTTGTTTGTGAAACCTGGTGGTGTGAGTAGAGGCCAAAGCAGACAGACACGAGGAGCGCGAGGGAAAAAAAAACTCGTTCCGGCAGGCGAATTTACGTCTTCGGATGGAGCATCGCCATGAGGGGCAAAATTACCGAACGAGAGCAGCCTGGGGGGGGGGGGGGGGGTTGAGGCGGTGGCATGGGTCTGGATTATCCCTCCCTTCCCCCCCCCTCACCCCCTTCTTCCCCGGGCAATGACATGCTTTTTTTTCTGTCGCGAGATGCTTCTTGCTCTTGTGCCTTGCCTTGCCTTGCCTCTGGTCGATCTTTGTGGAGTTTGTTTGGGGATTGCACCCCTGGGAGAGAGATTGGCTTTGGTTGTTACAGTGGGTGAGGGGCTGGATCAAATAGGCATGGGGGAGGGGAGGGCGGTTGGATAGTGAGCGCACGAGGCCGCACCGTTCCCGCCGCCGCTGTAGCAGTTGTTGAGGTTGAGGTTCAAGGGGTTTTCATGTAAGCGAGCGCGACAAGGCGCTGCCTCGCGAACCGGCTGTTTGCCAACTTGACTTGTCACATTATTCTCTCATCTAGGCGCGGAGTGTAACCGAATGGTTCATTGGGGGCGAGGTAAGCAAATCATGTGATCATTCAATACTCGCATCTGGATATGATATTCATACCTGTTTCTGATACATTCCGCACCCCTGCCAGCTTGTGTAGTCATGCCCGGCTATCCTTTCTACCTTGACATAGCCGAATCCAATAGTTTGCAGCACTCCACATAAAGTCTCGACCACCTGCTTGTGTCTTTTGTCTAGTCCTCATCGTCTACCTTGTCTGCCACCATGTCCTTGGCCGTGTTGATGACCTTCTCAGGTGGCCGCTGCTCGAGAGGCTCGGCTGGGCTGCCGATGCCGCTTTGGATCGGGCTCATCTGCGCGCTCTGGACCGTGCTTGCAGGTACAGGGATCTTGATGTCCTGAGGTGACCCAGGTATAATCTTTGGGTCCAGTCCGGGGATGTGGATGCGCTTGGCCTCGTTCTGATACGCGGCAGGGATGATTTCGATGATTTCATCCCGAGGGAACTTGAGCATTGGAATATCCATTGTAGAGCAGTGCATCAGGTAGGCGTAAAGCACGCGAAGAACTGATTCATGAGCAATAATCAAAAGATCATGTTGCTCTCGCTCAAGCTCAAGAATGATGGGCTCAAGCCGGACTGCCAAGTCATGGTACGACTAGGAAAAGCAATATTCTGTCAGATTTCCTCAAGTAAAGTTGCAACAATCATGGTGGGATGACATACCTCGGCGCGCGGGTAGCGATGGTGATATGGGTCGAGCTCGTGCTTCTCTACCTCGTCTGGGTAGATCTGACGTATCATTCGCTCAGACATCTTTTCGCAGACGCCTGGATTGATTTGGCTCAGCTGAGTCCGCTGTCGTACTTTGAAGTTTTTCTCCTTGAGATAGTCCGCCGTCTGGACGGTGCGGAGTCTTGTCGATGTCCAGATGGTCAGGGGTGGGAGAACAGCTTTGGAGTCACCGTCCGCGACCAGCGTCAACCGCTCCTCTTCTCGATGCTTCATGAGCGTTTCTGTCATTTTATCGGCATATTCTCTTCCCTCTTGAGACAAGGGCGCATCCGCCTTGTACAGATCCTCTTCAGTGGAGGTACCAGCTCGGGCAAAAAATGTCTTCCGTGATTTGATGTGTAGGTTGGTGAGGTAGAAGACGATTCGGTGCGACAAATAGTTGAAGCTGACATTGTTGTAAAAGAACTTTTGGCCAGCGTTTATCATTTTGATGTAGTTGAGTTCCTTCTCATTCATTGTCTCGAATACGGGGATTTTCATCTCAATCCGTCGAAGGTATAGCTTAGCTGCCTCATCGGGTTCCATACCAGCAAACTGACATCGAGGCATGAGTTTCAGGGCACTGGATAGGGTTTATTTGCAGGAACTCACATCGGGAGATGAGATTTTGACGTTGCGAGCATTTTCTCGAAGAATACGCTCGTCGTCAACAAATGACTCAATGAACAATGTCTACGTATGTGTGGTTAGGAGTGGCTTGTCACAGTGTTTGTGCAGCTTGACCTACCTGAACATCATGCTTTGCAAACTCTTTTACAAGTGATCGCCTTCCATTTGCAGTAGGATTCACTGCATCGTAGATGGCGACCTGGCCGTTTTCGTGGTTTAGCCAGGAATAGATGTCTTCACGGCATTTCTTGAGAATCTTCTGGCGGAGAATCACGGAGGCAGGTGAGGCATTTGGGAAAAAGTAGTCCTCAGGAATGGCACCACCAGGACCAACAGTGGCTCTCCGGTAGTCTCCCAAGTGGAAAATGCGAGTCTTGACGCCTAGCCACTGCAGGTAACGTGCCATGGATACACAAATGTGCCTGCTGACGTTAGTCTGGCCCTTCTTTGGGAGACGATACACTCACGTCTTTCCCCGCGCAGGCGGCCCTACCATGGCGATGGCTATCCTGCCGGAATGGAAGAGACGCCCCGACATGGTGCTGTACAGCTGGGCTGGGGCGAGATCTTGGCCCTCAGTGATGTCATGGATGCCATCGATGAAAGTTGAACTCCTGCGACGGTAACGAGGCGCGTTGGCCGCAATCTCGGCGGTTCTATCATTGTTAGATATTGAGCCATCACTTATATTGTACTTGTAGTATATATCTTGGGTTGGGAGACTGTGAGGTTCTTTGGCAGTACCGGGCAATATTCAAGCACCGCTGCTTCGGCATGTGATATTTAAAGAGTCATAGGCGGGACGGCACCTCGCAGGGTAAAAGCAAAGCCTGGCGTGTAGCCGGCCACAAAGGCACTTGATTGCACAGGGAACACGAACGAGCAGGAAATAAACAGGAAGAGAGAGACCTACAAAAGAGTATCCATGCTGTCCGGTTAATCCCTGTCGCCACTGTATTGTCAGGATCAGGTTTGCCGTGAGATGGCAGGAAGGGGCCAGAAGCCAACCGCAAGTACCTGTGAGAAGGCTGAAAGAGAAAAAGGTGCTCAGAAATCGGATTATCTAACGAGTCGGTGTGCTTGTGTCGCTCGGAGAAGATACAGCCTTGATTTCGTCACTGCCGTCTGTTGTGAAGTGACTGAGCTAGGCGCTGGGAGAAAGTGCGAGGGGCAGGGGAGATCTAATAAACAGATCTTTCAGACCCACGACAGAGCCTCAGGAGCTCAAAGGCTTGGCTTGTCCGAGATTGATCTGCCTAGTAGCTTGCAGCGTGCGTCCACGCAGAATGATGGCGATGTGTGGGACAGGGAAGACAGGAAGGGTGGGCGGGGTGGCTCCCTTGACACTAGCCACTCCCTGCTCACCCCCACTAGCCACCACATTGTTTGCGCCTTCATCAGATAAGACACGGCAGGAATGGACAACAAATCAGATAGATGGAATTATAAAAATCTATTTGTTGGGCAAGATGACTAAGATGAAATTGGAGATTTTGCTGCGCATATGGATCTATGAGGTTGCAGCACAGAATTGTACAGAGGTATCAAGATCTCAGGATGCTTGTCCATTGCGTCAGTATTCAGACGTCATCAGTGTAGCTTTGCCAGAGGGCCTGAGCTTTTGGGACAATTGCAGGGCTAAAATGCCTGTCACTGGGCATAATGCGACCATGCAATGTAGGGTCGACTTAAGCGTTGCTGGTAGTAGACAGCCACCATGTTTTGACGTCCTGTGCAATATTGAGTGATTCTTTTTTTATCGCATCCTGGATCCGGTGCGCTACATAGTTCGTCTCGCCTGCTACTCGTTGAGTTTAGTATCTACCTCAACGAATGCATTGCTTGACGGACATGAGACAGTGTGAGCCTTGTGAAGCAGCGTCGGAAGAACCAGAGCCCGAAGCAAGAATCAAACAAAACCTGGCTGTTACCTTGCTCTGCGTGAGAGGATATAGCGTCCGATCGCCATGGCCATTGTCCAGATCACGCACATTGCCGACCATGCATGTACTTCATAGGCCTGCACCTGCACCTAATTTTCCAAGCCCGTGGCACTGAACAGCGGCTAAGCCTCGGTCTCAACGGCTTCGCCCGCCGCTCGACGGACGTAGCGGAGACGGAAGATGTTAATATCCGCCACAAAAAAAAACTGGGCAGCGGGCTCAGAGTTGGTGGCTCGTGCTCCTCACTAGGGAGCTGTCGAGCCGAATGAAAATTATTCTCCATCGCCATTCCCAACACCACCTCTCGGAAAAAAAAAAGCCATCCGCGCTCGTCATCACGTTTCTGACGGTCACGGCCCCGGCACTCCCTTTTCTTTTTTACGACCCGGGATTTTGCGATAACCTGCCCGTCCTTTCGCACTGTACCTCCCGACCTTGTGCCTCGCCCGCCTCGACCTTTCTTTCTCCTCTCTGGCTTAAAGGCCACCACAACCTCTCACAATGGCATCATCCACACTGGACATCCTCACCTCCAACCCTGTCGCTGCTGCGATTACCGACGTCTTCAATTCCTTCCACGAGCGAAGAGCCAAGCTTAACCTGCCCAACCCCGGAACAATTGAAAGTCTCGCCAAAGAGGTCCAGCGCGATGTCTTCGTCAACAACTATATGTTCACCGGCATGCGGGCCGATCTCACCAAGATCTTCAGCATGGCCCCTCTCTTCCAGGTCTCCCATCAGTTCGCCCTGGGTGAGCGCCTGAACCCTTACACATTCGCCGCCATGTACGGCACCGGCAAGGTAATTATTTCCCGAAGCTCAATTGGCTGCCAAGTATGCGACATATTAACACCAATTCCTAGGTCTTCTGCCAGGGTAACCTCGACAACGAAGGCTCTCTCTCCGGCCGATTCAACTGGCGATGGTCCGACAAGCTTGTCTCCAAGTCGCAGGTTTCCATCTCCCCTGGTGGCCAGGATATGGCTCAGTTCGAGCACGAGTACACCGGCGACGACTTTAGCGCCTCGCTCAAAATGCTCAACCCCTCATACCTCGAGGGCGGCCTGACCGGTATCTATATCGGCAGCTACCTCCAATCCGTCACCCCCAAGCTCGCCCTTGGTCTCGAGACGCTGTGGCAGCGCCCCGCCCTCACCCAAGGCCCCGAGTGCGCCGTCTCCTACTCCGCTCGCTACAAGTCCGAAGATTGGGTCGCTACCGCTCAGCTCCAGGCTGCCATGGGCACTCTCAACACCTCTTACTGGAGAAGGCTGTCCGACAAGGTTCAGGCCGGTGTTGACCTGAGCCTCGGCCTTGTCCCCTCTCCCGGAGGTCTTATGGGCGGTGGCCTGCAGAAGGAGGGTGTCACCACCATTGGTGCCAAGTACGACTTCCGCATGTCCACTTTCCGCGCCCAGGTCGATTCCAAGGGCAAGCTCAGCTGCGTCCTCGAGAAGCGTGTCGCCCCTCCCGTCATGATGACTTTCGCCGCTGACATTGACCACTTTACTGTAAGCGATTGAATTTCCGAAATATCCTGCCAGCTTGAAAACTGACCTTTCATCTACAGCACCAAGCTAAGATTGGTTTGGGTGTGTCTATCGAGGCCGCCCCCGAAGAGCTCCAGGACCAGCAGGAGGCTCTTGGCTCCCAACCCGCCCCCAACATCCCCTTCTAAGCGGGAGGCTTGACAACCCACCCCCAACAACTCACATTCCGCTCTCCGCTGATGGAATAATCTAATGTAAAACCGATTGCTGAACAGCGCAAAGAAGCCCGGACCTCAAACCCTTTCCCCCTGGTGTCTTATTAGTTGTCTTTACCTTTATGATGATGTGACGGAGGCCTATCATGACCAGTCTGTTTGTATCATCTTTTCCCCCTCCCCTCCACGAGATCTCTGTTGATGCGAGGTCAATCTTGTTGCTGGAAGCTGTCTTTGGCAAATGCCCCCCAACAGTGGGAGTTTGGCTTGGAGTTCCGGCATCTGTGTATATTATACGTCCGAGACCATGTTTGTGTGATTTATGGTCTTGGTAACGAAAGAAAGCATTGTTTGGCTTTGGGTGTGGGCACGCACGACACAAGCGATGGGGAAGGGCTCGGCCAGGTCTTCGCTCTCTCTCCCCGCGTATGATGTGGTTTGGTTGATGGGATGCATCTAAGAGGGGCTAATGGGAAAGACCCTGTCATGTACTGTGTATAAGGAATAGACAAAGCTGAAAGCTTTTTGAATGCCGTCTTGATTGCCCCTCACCCAGTCTGCTGCTTACAACACCTGTTGTCACAGAACTGAAGGAAGAAGAAAAATAGAAGAAGAGAAGAAAAGGCGGCCAAGGGAAAAGAAGAAAGCTATAGAAGTGCTGGCACCTCTGATGGAAGAAACATCTCTACTATTATATTATAGGACATGTGCAATTCAAGCAATGAGACAAACCATGGCACAGAAGCACAAGCACCGCTGGCAGCACGCTTTCTCGCAATTGATTTAATGGTCGTAAAACAAAGACATCCCCCCCAAAACGGGCTGTTGTGTGTCATGACTATATTTGTATCTGTCTGGGAACCTCAAAAAAGAATTAAACAAGGTCCAAATAACCAGGAACCAACGATATGAGTCGGTTACCACCAAGTTCCCTGCAAACGCCATGCTAATCTTGTTATTTTTACCCGTGTAAATGCGCAATACCAATAATGCTGCCTCCCTTGATTGCTTCATCCTGCGCTGTCATTTCTTGTCTGGTGTCATTGAGCCTTCCGAAACAAATATGGCTCAACTGAAAAAAAAAAAGGAAGAAAACTCCTATAAAGCGACCAGAGTTTCCAGTTGTTGTCGTTTCGTGATTCGAGTTTCTTAATAACCAAAAACTCCTCTACATATGCGCTGTTCAAATAAGAAAACCGTTGTATAATTTATTCGCTTGTTTTCCCCCGTCGTGCTCTGTTTTGCGCCCCTGGTGATATTCGCTGTTTTCTTTGACTGTCTTTTTTTGCTTCTTTTCGAATGTTACATGACTGAACATTCTCGTTCAGGTTGGGAGCTGTGTTTGCTCTTCATTTTATCTTTGGATCGGATTCTCTTATGGCCGTGTTTATGGTGATGATGGGTGTGGGGTTGCTCTGAATCTTGCTGAACTGGTGAACCATCTCCTTCTTTTGATGATTCAAGAGTGAGTGGTCCGGTTGAGTTGGCTGACGATGTCCCCAGGCTGTTTCCATCCTTCTCTGCAAGGGGCTCTTTACTTGGCCGCATGAGGCCCACGTAGCGGGTCATCGAGAAGCTGATGCGGCCTTCGCCAGTCTGACTGGTCGGCCGGCTCCTGTTCGCTTTCGCAAATTTGGATGCGGCGCGGGATAACCGTGATGCTGTTGATTCTTCGCTTGGCGTAACTGCGGGAGAGTGGGAGCTGGGTGTCACAGCGGGAGTCGCCGAGGCCGAGTCTGTCCAGTTTACGCTTGGTCGACGCGAATCGCCAAGTAAAGACCCAAAGTGTGATTCAGGTCCTTCGCCACTTCTCCGAGGTCGATCGCTATCAGAAGATAGTCGGATGCTGGGAGGCTGGCTGGGAGTCAGGTGAGAGGTGTCGACGGTTGGAGTGGTATCAAAGTAACCTTCCTCCTGGCCAACAATTCCCAATTGGTTGCTGTCGATACGCGTAGGCGTGGGAGGAAGCTCAATGCTGACTTTGGACTCGTTGTACGATGGTGGCTCCGTCTCAGTATCCCCGACAGAGGGAGGAGTTACCTCGACCATAGGCACAATCTGGTAGAACAGAAGGTAAGGCATCTCATCTCTTAGAGACTGCTTAATGTCGTCCACATAAGTGACCCTGTTCTCGACCTGAAGGTCGTCAAAGCGGACCCACTGGGCCTCTTCGTAGTCTGGTGGTGGATCAAAGTCGTGTCGTCGGTTATCTGTAAGCAGCTTCGGTGCTACCCTGGCAAATGAAATGTAGTGGCCGCTTTGCAGGGAGTCTCCGCGATGGCAGATGACAGACTGTAAAACTAGTTTATATTCGTTATTCAGAATGTTTTCCTCCTCAATCTTGGGGTCGTCGGCCAGCATGAAATGAGGAAGCCTGAGACTATCGGGAATGTCGATGAAAGTGTTGTGCCTCTTGGGTTGTCCGGACTCTGTCATGGCATAGCGCTTGAGGCAGATTCCCACAACGGGCCTCTGATCAAAGTTAATTGCGACATCGTTGTTGTTTTGCGGCTCGTTACTCGTCAAAGCGTGCCAGGCTATACAGGTCTCAGTAAAGATGTTTCAGATTATATTTGGAACGGGGGTGGGGGACTCACGAATCAGCCTGAAAAATTGCCAGGCAGGAATTGTGACAGCCTTTACTACAGTAGAACCCTTGCGCATTGCTTTTTGCAACATTGACGGGCTGTCTGGAGTGGCCGGACGGCCTTGCTCATCGAGCAAGACCCGTTGAATGACGCTTGTTGATCTTGCTCGCACGGTCGGTTTAGTTGGGGGAGCCACTTCCGCTGCGGCTGAGCCTTCGGCGTTTTCCTTTTGCTCCTCGCTAGGGGCTTCTTCCTCCTTTTCTGGTTTCGTCTCGGGCGTGGACAATAGTGCCTCTTTCTCGTTGGTTGGCGTGCGCAGCAGAGGGGATATGGCGATTGGCGAAGCAGTCATGGTGGGGGTGGATGCCGAGCCCAATTCCTCGGTGATCAGGCGGATCGTGTCTCGGTGGACTAATTTGGGAGGCTCGCCGCTAACCATGTCGCGCAAGGTTGACTTTTTGGCCTCCTCACTGTCCCGCTGGACATCCACCTGCGCATTGAAGTACTCCTCGAGGCAATCCTCGAGTTTGATTCCCTTCTCGTCGGGATCCGGGGGGACGGCTAAGTTCAGGAGGCGCTCGTATACTACCTTGTGGTCGTCCTTGTCCCTCTTGCCCTGGTGGAACAGGTCCACCTGCAGGGATAGGAGTGGCAGCTGCAGAGTCTCAGTGATGAAGGCAAAAGCTTCCGATGTGTCTTGCTGCTCGAGCATGCGGGCGTCTGACCAACCGCAGTCGGCCAGGGCGTCTTGAATAAGCTTCGTCTGCGACAGGTCAGCCACAAAACTCCCAAACCGGTTGCTGGGCTTTGCGCATTACCAGGTCCGTGTGAATCAACTTTCCGCTTCTCAGCATGTTTACCCACATGCGCAGCAGAGTGACCAGCTTGGCTCGATTGTCTTCTTCTGGGAAGTCGGTTTTGAGCATGCACTCGAAGGCGTCGATTTTTGCAAACATGGAGAAGAGGAGGGCATCGAGATAGCAGGTGACATTGCCTCGGTTTTCGGCGCCCACCATCTCAACGCTGGGGTCGTAGGGAACAACAACACCAGTGGTGGCCTTGTGCTCCAAGTCGATAAATTCGACCGTCTTCTTGGGGTCGCCGTCTGCGAAACTCGTGGCCATAATATCGTTGATGTGATCAGGAGTGACGTTGGGAATGTTCAGTTCGTCTAGTCGCTTGAGGATTTCTTCAACCTGGAAGAGCACGAGGTTAATGCCATGGCCTTGAAAGCTTGTGAGATTGCCGCACTTGCTCCGTGTCCTTCTCCTTTTCGGTCTCGACTTTGGGTGGTTGCTTTGCGTTGTCTGTTTTGAACATGGCCATAAATGTACCAGCCGAGAGTGGCCGTGGCTGCAGCAACAGCGTCGTTAGCCGGCTTGTGGCCAGGCAATTTCCCAAGGAGACAATCGACAAGGAGAAGACAATCCAGGATTCAAGCGAGCGCGAAAATCATACGCAGCTGGGACGGTGACGCACCTTGTTATGAACTGGAGGTACCGGAGGCACTGGTACGGGAGGTGTCGACTTGGCACGGCGGCCGGAGCCATTCTTGTCGCGCAAGCTGAGGAACTTCCTTGGAAACTCCTTCATGGTGGATGTGTGTGGGAGGAGAGAATTGGGGAGCGATTTCGAAGTGAAAGAGGATGCGCTCGCGACTTTTAGCGAGGTAGAAGCTGAGCGCTCCAAGCATTCATTATCAGGGTCTTAGCCGCTCGTGTGGTGTGTTTTAGATCTTCAGCTCGATGCGCTCGTGCGTTGGCGGGGAGGAAGCACAATTCGGTGTCAATTTTCAACTCGGTTGACGGGGGGGAAGGACGAGGATGTACGGCTCGGGATATGGGCGATCTGAGTTGGACAGGGTTTGGGTGTCTATGCGAGAAATCCAAAGAGGAGAACAAGACGAAATAAAATAGAGTGTCTGGGTAAAATCCAAAGCAAATCCGGGGTGGGCAGGTTTGGTTGAAGAAGGCGACGGCGAGAGCGAGTAGCGAGGCCGACACCGAATCCTGAAGGGGGGGGCAGCTGGAGCTCTAGGCGTTCCAGGTTTCAGTGACGAAGCACCTGTTGAGGGCAGCCAAAAATGGACGGGAGCGGCTAACA
Organism: Calonectria leucothoes; assembly: GCA_002179835.1. NCBI lineage: Eukaryota > Fungi > Ascomycota > Sordariomycetes > Hypocreales > Nectriaceae > Calonectria > Calonectria leucothoes. The sequence continues at coordinate 73,941 of NAJI01000199.1, forward strand.
GGGTGCTAGTCCCATGGCGAACAGGTCACCGTCTAGCGGCTGTCAGCGGGACAAGTACAAGTTGCCAGTTGTTAGCTGCAGCGGTGGCGGGGGCGGGCCAGTGGGGACTCGGTGGTGCACGGGTGGGCTGCAGGCGCGCTGGATTGTCGCCGCAGGTCCTCTAAAATGGCCTGGACTGCCAATCGTGGACTGAACCGCCACCCCATTGGATTGCGACCGAGGGTGCCAGTGCGGCCATCGAGGACCCTGCCGAGTCCCCTGAAGCAGGTTACAGCAGGGGACCCAGAGGGCCGTCCCAACTGAGGCCCCTCCCCTGTACGGGTTCGTCGCAGACGGTTGCTAGCAGGATCCACGCCAGTCCACGGGGAGCACCCACGAGGAGGGGGCCACCACGCACCACGGGTCAAGGGTGCAAGCGACCAAACGGCCGCCTTGCAGGGCTCATTCTCGCATGGTGAGCGAGCTAAGGTCCAACGTGGAAGCTGCTGGAGAGTCGCTTGGATGATTTTTTTTTGAGAATTTTTTTTCTCTCACCCGTCTCTGTGCCCAACACTATTCCCCCTGCACCGGTTTCCGGCATGGACGACCGGACCGACAAGATAAAATGGAGGTAGCTAGCAGGTGGAATACCAAGTCTATCTCAGCGGCATCACAACTCACTGCCTAACCCGGACATGTATGTATACACTGCCCTGTGCTGCTTCTAAAATTAAGCATCTGCCTGTATACCTGAACCATGGCCGGACGTCTGGATAAGGTAAGTAGTTACGTACGTAGTAGCGTCTGGCTGCCATTAGTGTTAGTGACCACACAGTCAATCACATTCATATTTGGTTGATCCTCTCTCTCATGACCTCTCATGACATCGGCATCAGCGGTGTGGCGGTCCCGAGTGTCATCCAGAGTAATGATGTTCATCTGTCTGGATCGGCAAAAAAGCAAAAAAAGGTTTCATCTAGCTATTGCCATTTGCCTGGGATCCTCGGTGTGGGCAAGGCAATTCGCATGTAACTGGACCCCAAAACCAAAAAAGCACAGCTCTAGTGGCAGCCATCATGTCAGTTTTCATCCCACGCGCTCCGAATCAATTGCCCCTCATCCAATCTGATCAGGGTCCAATTGACCGACCATGCGCCACGGGACGTGTGGTCCAAACAAAATCTGCTGCCTACCTACACATTCGCACAAGAGCCGGGATGGTCCCTTGTCGCAAGGTGCGTAATCCCCCGAGAAAAGCCTCGTGCCATTTGGTTAAATGCGATGGCGGTTTCCACCAGAAACAAGAAAAAAAATCCTGCAGCCTGCCAGGCAGTCGGAAGCTCCGCTGTCTTGCTTCGCGTTTACTTTTCGCAGTGCATTACCACCGGACTGCGCCGCCCATGCGCCGTAAAAAAAAATTCTTTGCTGCTGGATGCTCCATACCACGCGGTGTTACGCCGCGACGGAGCTTGCAGTTTCCGTAGGCCCCCAAGCAAGTTAGCCAAGACTTTTCGTCCGGACATGCAGCCCAGCTGAAGGGTTCCCGCTGGGAGATGAACGCATCTCCGTCAGCAGATGGATGGATGGCGGTTCGGACAGCGGAGTTTGCGGAACTCCATGTGAAAGTCCACTGGACGGACAAAGCACTGATGATGACGCCCGAGACCGAGACCGAGCCAAAAAATCGAGCTGGACATGAAATCAAGAGTCCACGGTCCGTCGGGCTCAGGAAATCACCTGTTTGTTGGGCCCGGATAATAGCGGGAGGGTTGCGATGGGCGGCACGTCGGGCCACGGACACCCCGTGTCCAACCCACTGTCTGTTACGGCATGGCCTTTCGGAGAAGCCTATGACGAATTTTCCACGCCAAGCCACGGTCAAATGGGAATACCACAGGCTCTGACATCACCGGGCCTCTTGGTCGCTTTGGACAGTCACGCATCCTATGACCGCTTTCAGACATCCCGTGTCGCATCACAGGTTTTCTTTTCGACTTCGACTCATCGGCTACTACGTCAGCCACCGGGAAGCGAGTTCAGTGTCACCTTTAGGACAACTGTGGATTGTGCATTCTAATCAAGGCCGATGACAAATGTAGAGTTTTCGAGGGCATTTCACCATCTACTTCAGCCATCGCTTAAAGCCAAGTATACGAAAAGTGAATCAAATTCAGGGGAAAGACAACCGAGAATAAGCTCTATTCGCGCATAAACGAAGTCGCACTATTGTCTGCGCAGGGACTGTCTTACAATGACCACCGCCAGTCTTATATTTTCACGAATATGTACGCTGCGGACAGGGATGTCCTTGTGTTGCCGGAAAAGATTATTTGTGTGATGTTTTAGACGTGTATTTGAATAATGTGTGCACACGAACCAAGCAGCTGTTGTTCGTTCAAGTAATGTCAAGTTCCCACAAGCGTGGGAAGTTTGTTTTCACATTCCCTTGAGCTCAGTGAGAATATGGATGTATTAAATTATTCCATGGTCTAGAAAACCCTGAGCATATTCTTGTCTCGACAACCCACCCAATTCGATGTTCAAATCTTGGTTACATATTTGAATCGGAGCGTTGTAGGTTGGGAGACATTGGCAGGACGCCTAAAGATAAATCGCAACAATGTTATATGTACATTAAAATCCCCGCCTCCCTTTTGACATAATACTGCGCATTTTAATTTGGGAGAGTTTGCACTTACTTTACTTCCGGAGAATTTCATGAGGCTATTCGTCAATACACCACATCACTTACAGGTTCGCTCCCTGGTGTCATCATGGCTGTGGCGTTGAGCAAGGTCCAGGTTAGCCACGTGGCGGTGCTATGATATACACCAGCCACATGTGGCTCACGCCCGCACCACCCACCTTTGGATTGGAAATTTCCACGCGACACTCCAACCTCAATTGATGAGGAGAGCTTGAATTGCGTGCGATCCGACATTACCCCTCACCAATATGGCCTCTCTTCGGGAAGGCGCTCGCATGGCGAGCGCATTGGGTCGGAAACAGCTTCCCCTGCGGGCTGTTCCGTCCTGCACCGCCCGCTTCGCCTCGTCACAAGCGGAAAAGCCTGCAACCAGCGGCTCGAATGCGTTTAAAGATCTCGATGGTGCTTCGTCGTTTTCCACTCCTTCGCCCGATGCCAAGGACATCGATGCCTTCAATTCGGCTGAAAAAGCCGCAGCGGGAGGCAAGAAGCTGCCCGGTAACCGGTAAGCGGCTGGAGCCCCAATCGTACGGTATCAAATCAATCAGATGTAGTTGCTAAGCACTTCAACAGTTACCAGTACCACCCCCCCAAGTACTACCGCGGACCTCTACACCCCGTCCAGATGCCGCCTTCGTCCGATCCCACCGCCAGAGATTTCGTTCCTGGACCCTTCAACTTTCCCCGGTTAAAGCACACGTACGACTCCACGATTGCTCCTGACCTGATGACCTTGACATACACTCACGTTCCTCCCGGTACCGTCACTCCCGAGTCCAGCAAGGGTGTCCTGCGCGAGTGGGACGAATCCTCGCCATACCACAAGAACCGTCCTCGTCGAGGTCCCCGCGGAGGTGGCTCTTCACGGCTCGGAATTTTAGAGCGGGACATTAGCTGGCACAACATCCCCGAGATCGAGGCCGTCACAATCAACTCGTATGCGCCCCTGGGAGGACAGAACAAGGAGTACCTGCACGTTGCTCGTGCTGTTGTCCAGGCCATCAGCGGTGCTTTCCCCGAGGTCACCACCGTCAAGCACGGTGTTGTTCAGTGGGGTGTCAGGAAGGGTGACAAGGGAGGTTGCAAGGTGACGCTCAAGGGCGGTGCCGCCTACGAGTTTGTTGACAAGCTCGTCACCCTGGTTCTTCCCAAGATCAAAGATTGGCCTGGAATCAACGCCTCCACCGGAGACGATGCTGGCAACTTGGCCTTTGGCTTGAAGCCGGCATGGATGGCCTTCTTCCCCGAGATTGAATTCAACTACGATGTAAGTTTTGGCCCCGTTTCAGCACCGTGTGCGAGTAAAACTAATCGCGTTTCCAGATGTACCCTGCACGACTGGTGCCTGGTTGCGACATCTTCATCAAGACGACTGGTACTTCAGACAGACAGGGACGCTTGCTTATGCAAGCTCTGGGCTTCCCCTTTTATGGCAAGGCCACCCATTAAGTTGGGATCATGATTTGACACTGGTGGGATGTATGACTGGATTAAAAAAAAATTAAGAATCATCTCCAAATGGATTATATGTAGCATAGATCATGTAACAACTTATTTGTATCATAAATGAGCATTTAAAACGAAGGGTTGCTTGCCCGCTTATGAGCCAACCGTTTTTTACCACCCTAACTAACATCAATACTGCTAGCTGTGTATCCCAGATATCTTTTTTCCGGATATCAATATCCCGTCGACGCCCCAACTCCGTTCCAATGCATTCGTCCCGTCATAGTCGTCATTTTATCCGTCTCTAAGCCTTCTTAATCTTCTCGCGGAGCCCGTTGACGACCTTGTCGACGGCGTCCATGTCTTCCGCATCGATCTTGCCTGTCTCGTGGCCCTTCTTGGTCAGCTCCTCGGCGGTGACGTCCATTGCAGGCTGGTAGTTTCGGCATGCAGAGCTGAGGGCGTAGACAGCCTTGCGGCGCACATCCTCGGGCTCCTCATCGTTCGTTGCAAGCTGGACGAGCCGGGGCAGGCCATTCTCGCCCATGGCCAGCAGGCGCTCCTGGGTGCGGGCGTTGTTCTGGACCGCGGTGCCGATGCACCAAGCGGCCATCTTGCGAATTTCGCGTTCGTCGTGACGCAGCTGTTGGAGCAGGGGCGTCCATAGGCTCAGGTTGGCCATGTTGTTGGCGTTGTCAAGCGACTCGATAAGTTGCTCGAAGTTGTCGAAGGCAATGAGCTTATCGTCCAGGGAAACCTGTTCGGAATCGTTTGATGTGATAATGTCCATCGAAGCCTTCATCAGGTCTGCGTCTGAAGGGCCGCCCATCAGTGAAGCCATGAGCTCTGGGGTAAGGTCACTGGTAGGCGGGGCAGCATCGGGGTCGTTTCTGGTGGCATCGGAATTTTCGATGCTCCATTTGAGGAGGTCGTTAAGACGTTTGTCACCCATTATGATGTGTTACTTGTTGTATTGCTCTTGGGGTGATTTTGTACGAAAAATTATAGGTGTTTGGGTGCTTAAAAAACCAGTGAATAAAAATTTCCACTGCTTGCTAATATACTGGGACTCATCGCGGGGTTGAAGCTTCTCGACTTCCGATTTTTTTTGACGTGTAATGACGGGGATTAGCCTATTCTGGAATCTTCAAGAAGGCTCTAGTCCGAAAGCTGACTAGCGGCTCGCACAAGTTGGTTATGGCCTGGAAGATTCGATGCTCCGTCCACCAGCGGGGGTCAGCTTGTCAATTGTCGGGTTCCCATGTCAAAATAAGGAGTGGATTAACCTCCGCGGGCACAGCCAAAGTCAACCACATGCCGAGGGATTGATCCAGAAGCACCTGTGATGATGTGTGTTGACTCGTGCGACTAGCAGCGCCACGCTCAAGACGAAGAATAAAAAAATCTACGTGGAGGGATGGATTTCATCATAGCTCCCCAGTCAAGCAGACTGCCCCACCTTGCATGGTTGCCCCTCATCGCTGCTTTTGCGAGCTTGATCGGAGCGAGCAGACCGAAAAATAAGTGAGCGGCCAAAAAAAAAAAAAAAAAAGTCCGACACAACGCACACGAGCTTGTGAGAACCCACACACGGCGGCAAAGAGAAGTTGTCATGGGCCACTGACGCGCGTCGGCCATACTTGATCCAGACGCACGGCGCCTGAGATAATTATAGAACTCTTGGCCTTCGAGGCAGAAGTGTTTTGAGCTGCAGCTAATGGGGTTGGCCATGATGGGAACAATGCAGCCTGGTGGGATTTTTTGAATATCAGTGGGAGCACACGCCGAGGCTGGCGCCTTTTCCACTGAGCCGGCCAGGGAAGACCCCAATGCTGACCTAGGATGCAGCTCACTGGCCGCCGGTCCAGTGGATTGCCAGGTTGGCTGAGCAGGGGGAACGACGGTTCGTTCTTCATGAGGGAACGGGACGGACGATTTGTTGGGGGCGCGCGGACCTGTACGAAGGAGGTGAGGCGCTTTGGAACCAGCCGCCGAGAGCGACAACACAGGCGGAGAAAAAAAAATTAGGCGATTGATCGGGGACAAAGCTTGTGAGTGTCTTACACATCAATCTGGTAGTTGGCATGCATAAGGTATTGGCTCATCTGGATGACACCCAGTTGCGAAACGCGCAGATAAGCGGGCTGAGCTTGAACAGCCACGGATGATGCATGGGCGCGGCGGCATCTGACAAGGACCGCACCACCGCCGTTACGAAAGCGAGGAGAGGCGAGATAGCAGTGTAATTCGGGGCCGCGCCGCCGCGGGCCCGAAAGGAGAAAGTAGTACAGTAGGTAGGTGGGCGGGCGGGCATTTCCATGTCATCATGGTTGTCTCTAGTTGAATGGAATTGAGGTTGCCTGCTTGGCCAGTCGGATGTCGTGGCTTGGCTCGTTGGAACTGGGAATCCGGCGAGATTCGAGATCCACACCCACTCACGCTACCAGGTCGAGTTGAATGTGAGGTCAGCACAAGCATCTGGAGAAGACACATCTGCCATCGGCCTTGCGTAAACACAGTTCCGCGTACACTGTCACCTATGCCGTATGAGTTAGGTGGCCAACTCACCTGGTCATTAGTTGAGTCGGTGGAGAGCGGACGGATCCCAGACCCAGTCAGCCAATCTGCCAAGCATCTGGCGATTGACAGTCTTCGCCTCTCCAGCCTCCTTTCGCCAGGCTCGGGGGTGAGCCCCGGCTGGTCCGGCTGGTCTCGTTTCTCTGGAGGACCCAGTTTCTCTCTTTTAGCCCGGCGGGTAACGGTCAGGGGGAATTGCTTGATGGGGGAGAGCACTGTCCACGAGGGAATCTCATCCGATGTTTGCGGTGCAAACGAGAATAGAGCAGCAAATTGACATAGGCAGGCGGATACGAAACCTTGGCTCTGGGAACCAAAGGAACCCCTTGGCCTGCAACTCTTCTCTACATTGGGCACTCCGTACTGGTTGAAGTGGCTGAATGGCTTTGGGACCCTTGATTAAAAAAACACCAGCCGAACCCGGATAGTGGCTTTGGAGTGGGTAAGTCGGAGCTGTAATTTACATGCTATGAGCGATGATCGGTTGCCTGGCACGCAGCACGTAGGGGGCAGCAAGCAGTTGGTGTCTCTTTCCGTGCCTACCCCCTACCGTCTTTTCTCGCTGCGGAGAACAATCAGGTAGAATAATGGAAGCCTCAAGGCTGCAGCATTAAAAAGTTCCTGGCTGGCTGACGTAGCGTGGTTGCTCAAGCACTGTGGCGCTCGATCCGGAGCCATTGATGACGACGGCACTCTGTTTCGGTGAAGCTATGGAAGCTCTGAGCTTTGATCTGGAGGGGAACGGGCAGGGCAGCGAGCATAGACGATATAGTCTGGGACGAGGCAACAGGACACATCTCTCAGTGATAAAAAGACGGCCGCCAGCATGCTGCATTTGTGCAAGACAGTGATTCGATAGCAACGGTGACGGTGACAACCAACGTTCGGAGATCATCTCGACAGCGCAGCTTCGACCAGTTCCCACAACCCACAACCCCCAGCCGGCCCCCCAGCCACCAGCCACTGCCACCACCACCACCACGAACCAATCAGTAAAAGCGGCAAGCCAAATCCCTCGTTTCTGCCACCTTTACCATTTCTCCCAGCGAGCCCAGCGCTACACCTCAGCGGTCGTCTCTGCCCGTTTCCCACCAAACAAGGTAGGCGGTCTCGTCCTCTCCCCCTAACCCCCCCCTAACCACGCCAAACCCCCTGCAAGTGTCCCCTGCTCCCAGTGGACAGTGGCCACCGTGCCGGGCGCGCAGTGTCCACCTCAGCAATTCGGGCCCGCCCACAACTTTCTTGTGACAGCGTCGCCCAGTGATACTTCCCTCCTGTTCCCCCCTCCCACTTCCCCCTTCCCCATTCCTCCCATCTTCCCCATCCATCATCGACCTCTTTTTCTTCCCATCTCACCACCTGTCGAGTCGCCCTCTCCCCGACTCGTCTTCCCATCAACTCCATCGCTTTTCTTCGTTTTAGTATCTCGTGAGCACCTCCCTCCCCCTCGCTTTGCTGGCCTCTCCCGCCTTTTCCCATCACTTGAGAACCTCGCCGCTAAACCCGTTTCTGGACAGCTTTCCACCGTAATCCACAGCCATGGAGGGTACGTCGCATCACGTCGCCGCATTGTCCGGCCTATTCAATCCGATCGTGGCATCACGACTTGTATCGAAGGAACTTGACTGACCTGTATCCTCGCTGCAGAAGAAGTCGCCGCCCTCGTCATCGACAATGGGTAAGCTCCCCTCCCCGCCTGTCTCACCGACCTCCAACATCTCTACCCCCCGCCCGCCCCTGGCTTGGCTGCCACGGCATCGAACGAGGCCGAACAACAGCCGCCAACTTGGGCCAACGGGGTTTCTGAGCCGCGAATGCCTTCGTCCACGATTTGCTAACATGACAATAGTTCGGGTATGTGCAAGGCCGGTTTCGCCGGTGACGATGCTCCCCGAGCTGTTTTCCGTGAGTACCCCACTTCGATGCCCGCCGCGCCCAAACGCCTAAACATCAGGTTGTTTGAGCGCAACGCCTCTCAATGCAAAGCTAACGGCTGCGACTAGCTTCCATTGTCGGTCGTCCCCGTCACCATGGGTAAGTTGACAGCGCCATGCGAATTTTCGCAACATGCCTACTGACCACGGTGTAGTATCATGATCGGTATGGGTCAGAAGGACTCTTATGTCGGTGATGAGGCTCAGTCCAAGCGTGGTATTCTCACCCTGCGATACCCCATTGAGCACGGTGTCGTCACCAACTGGGACGACATGGAGAAGATCTGGCACCACACCTTCTACAACGAGCTCCGTGTTGCCCCCGAGGAGCACCCCGTCCTGCTCACTGAGGCTCCCATCAACCCCAAGTCCAACCGTGAGAAGATGACCCAGATTGTCTTCGAGACCTTCAACGCCCCCGCCTTCTACGTCTCTATCCAGGCCGTTCTGTCCCTGTACGCTTCCGGTCGTACCACTGGTATCGTGCTGGACTCTGGTGATGGTGTCACTCACGTTGTCCCCATCTACGAGGGTTTCGCTCTTCCCCACGCCATTGCCCGTGTTGACATGGCTGGTCGTGATCTTACTGATTACCTCATGAAGATTCTTGCTGAGCGTGGTTACACCTTCTCCACCACCGCCGAGCGAGAAATCGTCCGTGACATCAAGGAGAAGCTTTGCTACGTCGCCCTCGACTTCGAGCAGGAGATCCAGACCGCTGCCCAGAGCTCCTCTCTGGAGAAGTCCTACGAGCTTCCCGACGGTCAGGTCATCACCATCGGCAACGAGCGATTCCGTGCTCCTGAGGCTCTCTTCCAGCCTTCCGTCCTGGGTCTTGAGAGCGGTGGTATCCACGTCACCACTTTCAACTCCATCATGAAGTGTGATGTCGACGTCCGAAAGGATCTCTACGGCAACATTGTCATGGTAAGTTGCACCAGTTTTAATTTAAGTAGGCTAAACGGTTCGATTCTAACCCTCTCCTTAGTCTGGTGGTACCACCATGTACCCCGGTCTCTCTGACCGTATGCAGAAGGAGATCACTTCTCTTGCTCCTTCTTCCATGAAGGTCAAGATCATTGCTCCCCCCGAGCGAAAGTACTCCGTCTGGATCGGTGGTTCCATTCTCGCCTCCCTCTCCACCTTCCAGCAGATGTGGATCTCCAAGCAGGAGTACGACGAGAGCGGTCCCTCGATCGTTCACCGCAAGTGCTTCTAAGGTATGTGGACTCGCTCAAACCGCTTGGAGGCGACATGAATCTAACTTTGACATGGCAGCAATACCACCGACAAAACGAATTCTCCCACCCTTCACGCAACGACGGCAAGATCATGGAGGTCGCGACGGATGCGGAGCCTTGGGTGGTTGGCACGTATCTCAGGCGAATCTCATATTTACGAAAAGTTTTTGACATGGTCAAGAGGGTGGGCGTTGCATTTTCTCCGAAGGGATGTGATTGCCCCTGTGTTGTAGCCGCGTGCATAATGCGTGCATAGGGGTAGAATGCTGAGGTTGATCATACAAATACTTTTTGCTTTCCGCCTAGACTTGTTGAAATGGAAAAGTGACGACTTGAGATGTCAATTAAGTGCCCCCTCACCGGTGATTAATCCGGTGGTAAATGCACCTCATATTCATTAAAAGTGTGTTGTGAATGTTTCTCTATATGCGCTGTATCGTGATTTCTGCACCTGTTTTGGATTTGACTGTTGTCGTCTTTTGATCTTCAGTGTTGGGTTCGATGCTCTGATCATTTGGTGGTATATCCGTCTCTCCTCCCGCCAACTTCTCCTCTTCAAGTTTCTTGTATTTTCTACGACTCTTCTTGCTGGCACTTGCTGCTTTTCTCTGTTTCACTGCACCAACGATGGCTGAGCGGCTCTGCTCGCCATTTCTAAGGTCGTCGATTCGCTGGGCGAGTAGCTCGCGGGCATGCTTGCGATTTTGGTCGCGGGATCGAGTGGCTTGGGATTTAACCACAATGCCCGTTGGGATGTGCTTGAGCTGAACGGCGGAGTTGGTTTTGTTCTAGGGCAAGTCGTGATGTCTTAGTCGGGGGATCATCCCGGGCCGATGGCTAGCAAGACATATTTGCTTACAATCTTTTGACCGCCAGGCCCGCTTCCTTTGATGTAATACTCTTCAATCTCAGAATCTGGTGGGGGCTTCGGCCGTGGCGGGAGGGCATTGGCTGAGAGAGCTAGAGAGGTGACCAAGGTGCGCAGGGAGATGGAGGGGACAGAAGGCCGCGCATATGGCTTGAACGAGGCAGACCGGAAGATGGTTCGGGCTGCCATCATGCATCCATTGCGTACCGTGTCGTATCGTTTCCTTGTTACAAAGAAGAGCCTGACGGCTGATGGGGTGGCGGCGAAAGATGCGGTGCACCGATGTATGCGGCAAGGCTACGGGAGTCGCACGGCACAAGCCACACGCGGCGACGGGGCATGGCGTTGCTGGAAGTGGAGCACTGTGGCAGGCGCGGGAGGCGGCGGCCTTGTGGCTTGGTTGGCGGTCTGTCGGGAGGACCCCTGTCCAATCAACAGTGGGACAATTTCGGCGCCGACGGGCATTGCGAGCCAGGAACCGAGTCCCTCTCCTGGATTTCATCTAAATTGAAATCTCCCGACTTCATTAAACAAACATCGCCCACGACGCCAGCAATTTTTTGTCGATTTCCAAGTGCCTGAATCCAACGAGATATACGAGCGCATCGATCGAGCCTGCTGACCAGCACCTTCCGCGACAAGTACACGAGACAAAAGTACAAGGATCCAAAACACCAGCCATGTCGGTCATCGGATCCCTCCGCAGGTGGTTGAGCCTCAAGCAGTACCAGCTCGAGGTGACCTTCAGCGTCTACATGTTCACGCCGTGGGAGAAGTTCTTTTTCAGTGAGTGCGCCCATTCTCCCGGCCGCCTTTGCGCCTCCCCACCCCCCAAACGGGTGCATCGTCGGCCTCTCGCCATACACCACCCTCACGGGCAAAAAACCAAGTCACTGCTCGCCACGGAATATAAGCTGACCACCCACTCTCCCCCGATCCAACAGGCTCCATCGTCTTCCTCCTCTTCAGTCTGACCTTCATCGCGGCCTGCCTGTACCTCCCGCACCACATCTCGTTCCTCCTCGGCCGCGCCTGGTACTATATCAACGGAGAGCACATTGACGTGGCCGGGGCCGCGCGCGAGGTGCTGCAGGACATGTCGGCGAGCGCCCTGTCCGGCGCTGCGACGGACGTTGCGCCTGAGGTTTTGAAGGAGCTGTAAACAACGACGCAGGAGGGGGTGTAGTAGTCCCCCCTTTCAACTGGACTAGATTGGACTGGACTGGACGAAACGATACATATGGACACGCACATGAGGTCAAAGGAAAGGAAGACAGGTCGCTCTTTTATGGCGGATCGACAGGTTCGAATGGAGGGGTGGAAAGAGCATGCTGAGAAGGGTGGACATGCTTGCGGTGAGCAGAAGAAGAGAAGTTTCCGACGGCGTTGAGGGCACGGGACATGCATAGATTTGCCGAATAATGGCCTAATGATAATATTTTACAACTACAGCCGCGTCCCCCAAAGACTATGTGTTTATAGTGTTAGTTTGGTTTGATTTGAAGTTGATTTCCTGGAGCCGAGTGCCTCCCAGGCGGAGGATCACGCCGTCACACAACAACAAATAGGTGGTGTCAGCATCTCAACGGCTGAATCCGTGGCATAATCTGCCCCCATGCTCGTCTGAGCGAAGCGGTGGGATGTCTCATCTCTTCAAACATGAGATTATCTACCACTAGTAGAGTTTGCCTCGACTCCAGCGTTCACGAACGAGGTCAGGATGAGTTTCGCCCCAAGCCAAGGGTATCTACAGTTTGCCCACCGCGCAGTATAGCTTAAGTAGCTTATAAACAAGCATGTAATCCAGGTATTATGCTAAATACCCGATGTAGCACTCATGGAATCGTAATCCCTCCATCCCTCCACGCCCATGTATGTCTAGCTATGTATTGCTACTTCCCCTGAAGTAGCTACATAGGGGGTGCGCCATCACTGTCGATCAGTGTTGACTGGTTCGTCATAATCAAACTTGCTATTGGATACCAGCAAGCCCTAGCTTAGTAGAATGAAGTACGGTGTATCAGATGCCTGGGAATGTCACATACGTTGCGCAATGTACCTCGTTGCAACATGAGCCATGACGGCACACAGGAGAATCGTCCATCGCACACTGCAACCGCGTCCCCATTTCCATTCTCTCGCTAGCCCTATACAACTATGATAAAGCTTTCCAGAATATTCTATTGTTTAATAGAATAGGAGAGGCCGGAAGCCTTTTGGTTGTTTGGAACTCTAGACATGGGTGCATCTTTTATGTTGCCCTGTTCATCATGAACCATCGGCCGGGGCCTTATTTGTACCCGCAACTACATCACTTCGATAGCTATTAAGGTCATGCATAAAATTTATTTTCAGGGCTAAAGATAAAACAAATGAGTAAAACATACACTCTTGCGCTAGGTGGGTTTGTCTTTGCTCCGTCCTGAGTCTCGTTTTGACCCCACCATCTTCATGAATCAAGCCGTAGTTTACCAAAAAAAAAACGCCGTTCTCTATCTATACTGAAGCAGTTCCTATCGAGGTCTCTGGCATTGAGAAGACTATGCACGTCCAACTGACCTAACCTTCCAGCTTTAGAGCTTTATCCTATCGGGAAGGCGACTTCTAATAGATCGCAGAGTGTGGGTCAGTTGGATTGGAAGCGAAACTTGGTATTTCTCCGGTGCTAAGCTCGTCTCTTAGGCTGTAGAGTCGAGAACGTCGCTATCGACATTGGTGAATGTTCGCAGTCGGCAATTTGCAACAGGATCATGGTCAGAGTGGCACAACAACGTTGATTTACTCTTATAACGGATGCTGGATCCAGAGCACATAATTGTAATGTTTCCATCTTTTTATTGACGGAAGGCTACAGCGCTAATACACCAAGGCGCAAATTCTCGACGCAGTTCCAATCTTGTATACGACAGCTTGCATCAGGAGCTTCAAGCATATAATCAATGGGCATGATGACTATGCGGAGCCATATGAATATAGCTCCCAGGCATAGAGGTAATAAACGAGGACGCTCTTGATTGTGGCAAACCACGCTTTCCCGCCAGAAATGTCCCAAATTGAAACTCAACAGCGATTGGATACCAGAAACTTGCACAAATAAATAGCCTCGTTCGGCTGCAACTATTCTCCTCCGAGTCTTTACCAATTAGGCATCATTCAAACGCTACGAGATCAACGTCATAGCTCAATTTGTTGCACAATTGCAGTGGAATTCAATTACTATGAACCCTCTAGATAACCTTGGCTAAAGGCATACACCCTGAGCGAGCTATCCTCTCCGGCAACGGCAATCTCGTACGCTCGATCAGCGTTTTCTCTAGGAATTGGTCTCCAGGCGAGCTGTAAGACGGTCTTGGGCAAGCAAAACCTGCACAGAAATGTTAGCTAGGGGGGCCGGCCAGATGAATAGTACAATGGTGACTTACGCTTCACACGCGGGCTTTTCGATGACTTCAGTGCCATCCTCGCTCACAAGACACAGGCTGACTTTTCCCAATTCGGTGCCGACAGCAAGGATGTATCTCCCGTTGACCGGCTGAGAAAGGAAGTCGACTGATGTGACGGGAGTGCCGCACGGGATGGAGGCGGCTTGCGCAAACACCAATTTGCCGTCATCGCCAGCCTTGGACGACCAAATGCGCACCTGCTTGTCTCTTCCGGCAGTTGCGAACATGGGCTTTTCAGATGGTGCCCACGCAGCATCTAGAACCATGCGAGAGTGACCCTTGGGGTTGGCCTGCAGGAGTTTGTACCCGGCATCCTCTTCAGGGGTTCGCTCGAAAACGGCCCACTGCCGGTCTCGTCCCACGCTGAGAAGGTGCTGGTCATCCTTGGAGAATCGCAGTCGCGTGGCTGTTAGGGAGTGCGCCGTCAGGGGCGGCCGGAGCTCTGTCCAGCGCTCCGTTTCAAAGAGGCGGATGACAGCATGGTTGGTCGAGCTGGCCTTGCATGCGCTGGCGACGAGCTTGCCGTCGTTGCTCGTTGCGAGACACGAAATCTCGTAGCCGTGGCCATATAGCTTTTCGGTCTCCGGCCAAAGAGTGTGGCGAGAGAGGGTCTCTTCATATGGTGGGTGGTTGATTTCAAGGTGTGATTTCTTGACCACCGAGGCCGGGTCCATGGCCTCGCGGTCTCTGTCGTCCACAGGCTGAATCTCCTGGTCGTCGTCGACGGTGTCAATGGCCTTGTTGGACAGACCAAGAACAGGCATGTTGGCTGCGTCGGGCATATCCTGGAGGCTTGCTTCGTTGCCTATGCCAGCCAAACGGTTCAGCATGGTGGCGACTGCCTTGGGCTCGCTGAAAACTCGCATGAGTTTCTCGTCGGCACCGGACACAAACTGGGACTCTCCCAATGAGTCAATGCAGTTCAAGTCGTAACCGTGAATTTGGGGTCGTGACATTTCGTGCCATGTCTCCGGGCCCGAGCCTCCCGTCCATCGAGTGTGCAAACGAGTGGTCTGGTCTGAACTAGTTGAAAGGAGATAGTCGCCGTTCTTGGCCCATGAGACGCCCGTTACGGGTCTGGTATGGCCAGTGATAGCAACACATGGCCTCCAAGAGTCCTCCGAGGCCAAGTATTCCCATCGTCTCCAGCTGCCAGTGCGGCCAAGACAGGCGACTGACTTGCCGTCAGGAGACCATAGTCCCGTCCAAAAACCACCAGTACTTCCAGTGGCCGTGGTAGCACCCTTTTCTCTACTAATTTCTCCAAGTCTGACCATGCTGACCCAGATACCCGAACTTGGGTCAGCTTCCCAAATGGCGAGAGAGTTGTCTGCCGAGGTAGAAAGGAGCTGTAGCTTTCCATCCGACTGCCTACACCATCGTGCGCTGTAGATCCAGTCCTCATGTCCCAAGAGTAGTGCTTCAAATGTGACGGAGAAATCTTTTCCGGCAGACTTGAGCCAGTGAGCCTTGTTGGATGGAGATTTTCCTGGAAGATATGCATCACTTGAAGGATCAGAGCCACTGGCCGAGAGGATTGGCAGCTCCTTTCCTTGGTGGACTCTCCAGATGCGAACGTACTTGTCCTGGCTAGCTGACGCTAGAAGTAGATCGCTGTCCGAACTATCTGTTTCCTTGACGAAGCTCAAAGACCTGATCCAGCCCTCGTGTCCACCTAGCGTAGCCTGGACCTCAAATTGGACCTTGTCAGTCTTGGCTTCGGCCGTCAGGATTTGAACTATGTCGCGGGTTCCAGCAGAAGCCAGAACAAGAACCTCTCCATCCTCATCGAGATAACTCAGTGAGAGACAAAGGGGAAAGTACTTGGGAGCAGTCTTGACAGATTGGAGCAACTGGAGTTGATCATTTTCAAAACTCCAAATCTTAATAGATGCATCGGCGGCACCAGTTGCAATAACCCACTTGGGGGACTCTGACTTGGCCCTCAAGACAGCGATGCAGTTAACGGCACCTGTATGTTCCGATGAAGTTTGTATGGGGGCAAAGTTCTCGGCGCCGTGAGGTGCCTTCCAGACGATAAGCGTCTTGTCATCTGAGCCACTGATGAGATAGGATGAATCATCGCCGTCGACATCAGGAAGAAAGGAGACTGCCTTGACGGTTTCCTTGTGGCCACTTAGAATAGCAGTGACTCCCTTTGGAACATCTTCCTACAGAAGAAAACGCAGTCAGCCAAGACGCCGGCCATCTTGCTGGGGGTCGGGGGCGGGAGTGGACTCACAGCAGGCCACCAGAGCGCAAGGTTGATGTCGGAGCCGAAGGCCAAGACGCCGCGGCGGCTCCAGTCCGCAACGGCCGTCTGGCGATTCGCCCCGGTCGACAGGTACTCGACTGAAACAGGCGGGCCAGCCATTGTTGTCAAGGTGTTTCGCCTCGGCCGTTGATGTGAGTCTGAAAATTGTGCCCAACTCGGAAGCTGATTGGCTGCGAGGGCTCAGCGTCGAGATGTGCGGGTGCGGGAACCCTGGCGCTTATGTCATCGGTCAACTCCGGTGACCTGCGGCGCGCGGCAAGCGTGCTACGCTGTCGTGCGTCTAATACGTACGACACGCCCACCTGCGCTGCTACGCTGCAATACTTGGACCATTTGCACTGCCGCAACCAGATGCCGCTTGTTTTGACATTATTAGGCATGCACGCATTGCCGCAGGGCGCCGCGAGACGGGCGGAAATGCCCTCAGAAGGGGCCTGATGTCGAAACACACCCGATCCCGATCCGATCGGCCTGTAATTCGGATCGTACTCGGGAAGCCCGCCTCCATAGCCAAGACGGCACCCATGGCCTGTAGCCGCCGCCGCCCCCGGTGAAACGCGCAAGCAAGCATGTCCAAGAATAGCGAACACAAACAACGCGAGTGCGAGGTTCCCTGTCGCCACATTTTGATGCCTGTCGTCCGAAGTAGTGTGTGTGTGAGTACAGCATCTTAAAGAAGAAGAAGAAAAAAAAAAATCAATGTTGGTTCACGCGACGGAGAACCCTGCGTGTCAGATACAGTTGCCTCGAAAAAAAGAAATAGAGGCATGGCACCTGTCACATTCGAGCGGCGGGAGTGGCTCTATGATGGGGACAAAATATGACATTTTTAATCTATTCGTTCGCATGTTTGACATGTTCTAGTACTAGGTTCGTTTGGAAGGTTACATGCGAACTGGGTTCTTTTTTTTTCCATCCCAGGCCAAGCGAATTGGTGTGTTTTATTTCCTACACATCTTGCAGCTCGATGGCGCCAAAAAGTTTTTCTTCTGTCAAACCCATGGGGGAAAACTTCTAGACGCGATGCTGGGTTACATCAGACCCTGGCGGGTCGAGGAACTGGCTGCTCACTTCTCAGAGACGCTGCGTATCGGTCAAATTTCAGTTTAAAGCCG
Organism: Calonectria leucothoes; assembly: GCA_002179835.1. Classification (NCBI taxonomy): domain Eukaryota; kingdom Fungi; phylum Ascomycota; class Sordariomycetes; order Hypocreales; family Nectriaceae; genus Calonectria; species Calonectria leucothoes. The sequence continues at coordinate 91,526 of NAJI01000199.1, forward strand.
ATGAACAAGACGTTGATTGTAAGGATTTTGCTTGCTACATGAAGATGAACTGCTTCGAGCCGCCGACGAACCCCCGAGCGACACATTGTGAAGCATCTCGCCTGCATCGACGTGTTTGGCAGGGAACCGTCTACCTTCACCCCTCAATATACCGGAAATACACACGACAAAAATCCCATGAACTTTTGCCTGTTGTTTTTCTTTTTCTATCTGCGTCGCCCAGTTAAGGTTATTGATGCGAGTTATGCCAGTTCCTGGCCAGGGTCGTTTCATCCTATCGAAAACTGGTTGCTTGACGCCACTCATGTCAACGACGATGAACCATGTCCAATACAATACCGTGCCTCCCGTCTGCATGCGAACATGGAATCACATCTAAAATTAATACAAATCCTGGCATAAATGTGATACCCTCTTTGTTTCGCTGTTCTGGGAATCAGGGTCTGGCAAGCGGGCTGGGTTAGATGGCTTCGCGCGGAATCGAGATCAACACCAGCAGCTAGCCACTGGTTCCGGCGCTGGGCATGGGAGCATACCGGATCGAGATCTTGTACAAGAGACTCAAAGACCAAAACTTGACTCGGGAAGTGCTCTTTTGAGAAGTCAACTGAAACTGTTCTTCGATAAAGTTAAGAAGTTGTCAGTTCACCACGAGTTGCTCACGTGACGGGCGCTTGCGGATTTCTCTTTCATTATATGGGCCAGGTCGGAAACACGACCTTTTGGGCCACGGCGCTTCCGAAACCATTCGTCCTCGGTGCTGCGTGCCATCGTCCGACTTCAACTACCGGACCCGTTGCCGTTTCAATCAACCGTCTCCAGCGTGCGCCGTTTCCCGCCGCTGTCCGACGTTGACCAGTGGGGATAAGCATCCCAGCCAGGAAAAACCACACACACGCACACAGGTCACGCCCAGGCTGAAAACACCAGCACTTCGCAGCGGGGAGCAGGACCAGAGGCAAATCCCAGGCTTCGGCGGCGCTAGGCGACATCCAGCACGCCCCGTATCCTTACCGTCCACGCGAACGCACCAGAATTGTCCAGCCCGAGGTGGGAGGGACCAGGATATCGGACTTGGGCGCCATCCCGTCCACCCTCAGCTCAACGCACGCCTGGCGACATCAACAGCAATAGCAATAGCGCAGACCACGACCATCATCAAACAACCGCCCAGACCGTTCGCTGCACTTTTCCCGCCATGACCGCTGCAGTCGCCACCAGCCCCCGGGCTCTGTCCATTACCGTCGAGTTCTCGTAAGTCCTTCATCTCATTCCTTTTGTGAGCTGTCATCCGCGCCGCCGCCTCACTTCACGCCCCCCCTTGACCTGGTACACGACGTCTTGTCATTTTGTGACCAAGGCTACGGTGTGCCTGTGTTAATGCTGCTACGGTGCGGTTCATGTTGCTCAGGAGCTTGTCCCTGGCTGTGCGCTCAAGTTGACGCTGCGGTTGATGAGGTTCATGCTCATTGCCGTGGCCGCCTCTCCTCTCCAGCGGGAGGTCCTTGGCGAGACAGTTTTTTGCCTCTTTTTTTGCTTTTTGGCTTCACGGACTGTCTCTCAGGGCAGCCTGATGTTCGTTCCCTGGCTGACCATGTGGGCTCCAGTGGCGGCCTAGAGATGCTCTTTGCAAATCGGCGCAGTCGTGAGCTCGAGATTCCCGCCTCGGACAAGGATGGCAAGCCTGCCACAATCGCCTATCTCATCGACTATCTATGCGAGCATGTCATGGAAGATAGTCGGAAAGACCTGTTTGTTCTTGACAGCCATCTGTATGTCTTGCCTGTTTCCTCGCACCCCTCCCCCCATCCCCTGCGACGCTACGACCCCGTCATACACTTCATCTCGGCCGCCATCCATCTTGTGCTTTTCAACCAAGGCCGAGATGGCCTGCCCATGCAGCGGCTTCTTGCCTTGCTTCACCATCGCCATGCCGTGGACACACCTTGAAGTGGCCAGGCCTGGCTATCCCCACTCCCCTCTATCTCAGCTGCAAGTGCCGGCATCCTGCTTCTGCACTCTGCCCCAGGATCTTGTGTCGGACCAGCAGAGCGCAGCACCCTCCCCTTGGTTCTATCCTCTCCCTCTCTCTCCCCCTCTCTCTCTATCCCTCCCTCCCTCTCACGCACACCCCATTCATTCACTCCCTACCTACCAGCAGCTAGATGTGGCCTGCGGCTGATGAGGTGGCGACAGTCGCCCGGGTATCCTGGTTTTAATCAACGACGCCGACTGGGAACTCGAAGGTGAGGAGGCCTATGAGGTCCAAAGCGGTGACAGCATCCTGTTTGTCTCAACTCTACACGGGGGCTAGGCCCTTGGCCGTGGCCGCGGTCATTGCAGTCGTGTCGTGTCACCACCAGATCGGCCACTCGTCGGCCGCTCTTGCTCCTGAAGATTCGGTTACAGCAGCTGAATTCTCAATTTTCACTTGCATGAGAGACTGTTGAGCGGAGCAGAAGATGGAGAAATTGGAGATGGTGATGTTTGGCCAAGGCTGCTCGGTTGGGCATGCCTCGGTCACAGGGTCGCCTCAGTGTGTCGCACAACAGCATTCACGAGGTCAAGCAAGCAACCCATCATGGCAGTTCCCCTCTTTTTTTTTCTCACCTAGAATGATGACTAGTTCTTGTCTCTCTTGTCGTCTCCTTTCAACCTGGGACCCGCTATCGAGATGAAACGGCCGTTGAGAAGAATTCTCGTCGGGCCTAGCCATGCCAACCGCCACGTTCGTGTAGTCGTCTTGTTTCCTCCGTCACGTAATAGGGGAGGGGGGCAGCGGGCAGGCCGTGGGTGGGCAAACAACCCCGTGGATGGCCAGGCCGTGGGATGAGAGAGGCTCTAGACTAGTCCACGGCTCTGGTCCCCGAGGGGGTCGATCACTCACGGAAAAACCCATCTTGCAGATGCTGTGGAGGTAGCCCGGCTCTGGCACAAGCCGCAGCTAGATGGCCTGCGTCAGTATCCCCAGCGCCGGGATGATCTGTAGAGGAACGCATGGCCACTGCCCATACGGATCGCATCCCCGTGAGAGACAGCACTGCACGGTGACGGTACCTTGCCGTAGCACTCCAACGGGCGGCGAGCATACGATGCTTCGCCCGCTGCAGACGGGATGAGACAGACGGATGCTTGTCATTGCAACTCTGAGGTATCCATGCCTGTCGCATTCGCTGGACAGCGACGATGTCCACAGATCCCGCCATCCAGGTACTCTTTCACCAACTCGATGCAAAGCGGTGAATGGCTGCGCTACGCCAGGACTGTGTTCCCGCCCCCTCAGGGCCACACTGCCATAAACAGGGACGTTGCAGTGGCATGGTGGTTGTTGTTGTTTTTTTGGTTTTGTTTTTTCCACTCCCAACGGGACCGTTTGCCCGCCGTTCTTACAGAAGAACGCACACTTGTTTTTTTTTTCCTTCCCCTCCCCGGTCGCGCAGAGACTTGTCTCGCACGTTACAACACAGCACTTGGGGTGCAGCAACTGCCTACTTGGGCCAAGAGGACCCCGATCCAACACATCTCTTGCGTCACGGATCTTCCTTGCGAGCCACCCCAGCCTCCCTCTGACCCTCATTGCCCATCTTTTTGCTACTGCTCTTTACCGCTTGCTTGCTTGCTTGCTTCACCAGCCAGCTCTGCTACCGTTTGCTTCGCAATGGATAGATTGGTGCCCAACCACGTGCTCATGACCCCCATAGACTAAGAGAGTAGAGAGTAGAAGGGGGAGGAAACACCCCCCCGTGACCAGGTTCGGGCACGGGGGGGAGACTCCGTATCTGGCTGGGCTCTTGGTGACGGAAAGAAGAGAGCAAGAGGCTTGTCAGTCAAGCTTGTCAGATCTCCAGGGGTCTACCAACCCCGATCACAACGGAAAAGGGAGGGAAGCGTGGGGAGCATGACCAGGCGGCCAGATGCAACGGCCCAGCCCATCAACAACCCCCCCCCCCCCTCCCTCTTCCCTTCTAGAACCCAGCCAGACCATGCGATTGATTGATTAGCCCAAGAAAGTGTTCCCTTTTTTTGGTTTTGATTTTCCCCGTCCAACGTCTTCCCCCCTCCCCCCCCCCCAAAAGTAGCGGGGCTGCATGACATAACAAAGTAAAGTAGACAGACACACACCACTTCCTCTTTTTCCCCCGGAGCAAACCACCCCTCTCCCCCAGTGCAGCGTAGTGTAGTGCGGCATTTCTTCACCAGCATTGTGGCCGTTTATTCCCCCTTCGTCACGGGCCAATCCATTTTTCAAACCCGTGCTGTATTTAGAGTCCCTGCGCCGGGTGGTGCAGTGCAGCGCAGCGCGGTGCGTTACCGGTAGCCACCTGTTCAAAGTTTCTTAGGGCTTCTGCCAACGCTTGTAAGCGCCTCGGGCGAAGAGACGGTGGCCATATGTGGAGGCGCGTGGTTGGAGGACCTCCACGCGGCAAGACCCAGAATCTCAACTGCTACCGGGATGATGCAAGTCACAAAGTTGGTCCAAGCCAGGATGATGCGCCTTGTGGAAAAAAAAACTAGTGCTGGTCCAATTCAAGTAACAAACCGTCTACCTAAGTAACTACGCCGTGAATCCGGTGTGTCGCGAGGTCACGATGATCTCGCCCAGTCACAATCCCATGCCGCCCAGTCCAATGCTCCTTCCCCGTCGAGTCCAGAAACTCCAATGCAATGCTCCCTGAAGGTCTAAAAACCTCGTGATGCTATGCGAATCCCCTTCTTCTGTTGAGCCCACTTGTAAAAAAAACAAACCCATTGTAAAAACTTGCTTGAAAAAATTGAAAACTGAAAACAGACAAAAGCCACCGCGGTTGGGACCGCTTTTCCCGAGTGCAAAGTCCAGACCAACTAGTCGATGGACGAGTCCACTGATGGACCACAGACCAAGCCACCCACATCCTGTTTCCCCCTTGCATTTGCAAAAAAGCGCAACAGACAAACGCTCCAACCCAAGAACAAATGATTAGAGACAAGAAAAACACAGAGAGCCTCCACTTTTGTACATGAAAGCCGGAAAAGAAAGAAAAAGCAGAAAAGACAAGCATGACCAAACAGTGCAAAAAGACAAAGAAAAAAGCGGAAATTCGATGATCAATGTCAATGTCCGCGAGACGGGCCAATGCCAACCCAATGGGATGATACCCAAGCGCAAAAAAAATATTCAGACAACCGACCGCGAAAGTAAAACACACTTTCGTTCCGAGAAACAACTCCCCCGTTATCGCTGGCCGATAGCCAAGCGTTCCATTTTCCGACTCCGTGTGACATCTCCCTGTCTTTTTGTATTTTCAATCTGCTGCAAACCACAACAGAGACACACAGCCGACCCCCAATAAACGCGCCGGGGAACAGAAAACAAATCAAGAAAAAGATCAAACGAATAAAATCATGCTGCTTGCCGCCGTTGCTGTTCTGTTTTGTACCTCAGGTGCCGGAATTCTGATTAATCCGGAATATGTTGGGTGCTTCTTCCTGTAAAGCCAGTAGGGGTCCCAATTTTGGGTACCCAGATCATTCGTGATCATCATGTCGTCGTTAAGAAGATCTGCTCAGTACATTCGCTCAGTGAAGCTCATCTCTCTGGAATGGTCATCCTCGTAGATGAGAGCGGGGTTGGACTGCTGGACATGGTGCTGCTCGCCGTCCATTCCAAACATCTCATAGGCACTGCCATGGTGCTCTCGAGACATGTTGTTCATCATGTTGGGGTGGCCGCGGCTCATGCTGTAGGCCGCCAGGCTGCCGGAGTGAGACATGCCATGGTGCTGGTGAGGATGCGCCTGCTGTGGGGGGGCAATCTGTGGCAAGGGGTACTGAGCGGTGACCGCAGTAGTGGGTGGTGTGTGGGCGGCATTCTTGCTCTTGCGCTCAGCCACAGTGCGTGCCTTGCCGCGTCCCTTGATACCCTTGTTGCTGTTCTTGTAGTGGGTAGCGAAGTACTCGAACATCTCACGATCGACCTCGGGAATCTCTTCGCCACTGGCGAGGATCTGAGCAAATCGAGTGGTGAGAGTCTTCAGCGTCTTCTTGTGGAAGTTGTTCTGGTGAGTCTTCATGTTGCCCAGCTGAGAGAAAGTCTTGTTGCAGTCATCCAGCTTGCAAACGAAGGGCTTCAAGCCCTGATGGGTTTGCTCGTGAGCTCGAACGTTGCCGCGCTGGGCAAATCGCCGGCCACACTTGTCGCAGGAGTAAGGGCGCTCGCCAGTGTGGCGACGAACATGAGTCTGCGATGTGTTAGTACAAGTTATGCGTCTTGGGTGAAGAGGCATCTTACCTTGAGGTTACCAAGCTGAGAGAAGGTGAGCTTGCAGCCGGGGAAATCGCAAGTCTGGCAGTGTCAGTATTTGAGCTTCTGGTAATTCACCATGAATACATACGTATGGCTTGTCACCAGTGTGAGTGCGACGATGAATGTCAAGGTGAGTCTTCTGGGTGAAGCTCTTCTTGCAGTTGGGTCCCGTGCAGACGTATCGCTTTCGAGAGACCTTGCCCTCTGGCTGTGCTGACGATGACTGCTCGAGACAAGGCTCAGATGCAGGAGTAATAGGCTGCTGGGGAACCTCTGCAGCTGCTGGTGGCGCTTGGGGTTGTTGCTGTTGCTGTTGCTGTTGCTGTTGCTGTTGCTGTTGCTGTTGCTGCTGCTGCTGCTGCTTGGTCTCTGCTTTGCGCTGAATCGCCTTCATCAGCTCGTCAACATCTGTCTCGAAGTTGACTTGGTGCTCAGGGTTGATGGTCTCGTTGGAAGTAATGGTCTTGGAATTGACGGCGGGGTTGGCATTGACGGATCGCGCGGTGGAGGCTTGAGAATCGCTTCTAGCAGGAGAAGGAGCCTGCTCTCCGTAGGGGTGCTTCAGCTCCCGCGGGTATGGTAGTGTTCGGCCGTTGTCGCTGTCGTGTCCCATGACTCGACGGTCATGGTATTCTGCCTTGAATGGAGGAGATTGGTGAGGAGGCGTGGGCGGGCCGTGATAGCCATTGAATTGGTATGGGTTGGGAGCCTGGTAGTGGGGGGCGGCGATGCTGGTCAAAGGTGCCGAGCTGTAGTTGTTGGGAACCATGTATTGAGGCGCCATGACTGGGCGCTGGAGAGGAGCAGATGTGGTGGTTCGGTTGTCAAAGGGCATCATGGCAGGGCCCTCCATCATGGAATATTCGCCTTGCATTTGCTGAGGCCAGCGTCCCCAGTTCGGGGCCGCCGAAGGTTGTGCGGTAAGAGCCAGTGTGACGACAATGGCCAGTCTTGCAGTGATCGCAAGACTGACAGGTGGGAGGAGGTGAGGATGTCCCGAGGGGGGATACACTGGCAAGTGTTGCGTGTAGGTAAAGGTCTCTCTTGGTGATGGGGACGAGAAGGTGATGAAGTGCTGGTGTCGGCTTGGAGTGAAACCAGAAAGCAAAGGAAGACTTGACCAAAGCAAAGGGATCAAGGGGATATATGTATGTGAAAAGGAAAGACGATGTCGCAAGTGTTTGTTCGTGGTGGCTGACGATGTGTTGTGTGAGACGAGATCGACTCAAAGGCAAAGATCTGGGGAGCGAAGCCAAGTACATATATCCGATGGATTTGCGACGCCGCTGGATTTGCGACAAGGGTGGAATCTCTTGAGCCAATCGAGCGGTAAACCTCGGAGATCCTCTCAGCGGCGGGTCTAGCTCTCTGGTGCCTCTTTGACCAGCACCAGGATAGCAAGAGAAAGCTGATCCAGGTCTCGTCATTATGCTGGGCCAAGTTGTGGACTTCTCAACTCAAACCCCCCACCAGGACGACGGCTACGGGGGGGTGGAAAAGGGGAGGGGGGTGAAGGGCTCGCCGCCACCCCACCGTGCAGGAGACGACGACGGCAAGACCAGGGCCAGGATGGGGTTTCTGGGTCACTGAGAGGAGATCAAAGGAGGGGAGCAAGGATGTTACCAAGAGGCTTGGCCTTTGAGAGACGGACTGGTGGACCCATGTCAAGCCTTTTTTTTTGTGTGTGCTATATGTTGGATGTTTGTCTTTCAGATAGAAGAACTCGTCGGCGCGGATGAGACATTTGGAATCCAACAAGGGGCACCTCCCCAGAAAGTGCCTCTAGAGTATGTTTCTCCTGGGTATGTTGCTCAACTTCCCCGGCTCGCGGCGCTACTGGGCGGCCGCTATACGGTGGAGGCCGAGGAGGAGGAATGAAACACCAGTGACGAGGGCTCAAACAGACATCAAGCCAAAGCCCCAGCGCATTGCTTCTGTTGCGGCGTTTCCTTCGTAGCTTGCTATCAGGTCTCATCTTTTGATGCTGTCTTTTGGAAGCCAGAGGTGAGGTCAAGTTTAGGGACGTGGGTGTGGCATTCAGACGCGGGATCTGGACAAGGGTCTTGAGACGCTAAAAATGCGCGCCGGCGCTGAGGAGCTTGGGCTGGTGGAGGGGGCGTCTGTAGGTGTGAGCCCAGCTGTGATGATGGTCTTGAGCGAACCGGGGATATCCCTGAGGCCTGGTATCCAATCTCTCTAGAATTTTTTTCTTCTCAACTCTCAAGCCAGGCATCTTCGCTCAGCCCGGACAGGACCGGTGCTAGGCTCTGACTTGGGGCCGGCTGTTGCTGCCGGTTGCTGTACCGGCAGGTCTAGACGGTGCTCTCCGTCCATGGTGAATGGCATACCGTTGCGAGACCAATGCCCAGTTCAGTTGGGCCCTCCGTTTTGGGCCCATCTCGCTGCGGTAGAGTGTCTTGCTTTGAGGAACCATGTCTCGCTGATGCTCGGCGCTGATTTGAATCCTACAGGCAGCCCAATGCCTCTAGCAGAGGTCTCAGGCGGGATAACCCCCAATCAATTGCACGATCGCGGCGGCGACAACGCCGTCGTCAGCTGGCTCAGTGCTTGCCTCCACTGTGAAGCCAGCCGACCTGGTCCCGCTCGACGGCGCCGGGCTTGGGTTTGGCGCCCTCTCCGTGGCCCACGAGATGACGGCGGCTTCCGCAGTGGACAGGGCCTGTTGGTTTGCGCTGCGGGCCCGATGATCCCGTCACCCGGGCTCCAGCGGTAGTTGCTCAACCCTGGAAACTGTCGTTTCTCGTGCTATGCTGAGTTGTGCTGTGCGCGCTGTGCTGTCCCTGCCTCTGTAAGGGTCACCATTGTAATGCTGGATGGAGCCAGCCTCACCACAGGACGACTATATCGCTCGACTCCCTTGCGTATCCGCCTCACTCGATCTACAGCGTACTTGGCATGGCTCTGTGCCTAGTGGTATGCGCCCCTAGGGCTTTGCCATAACTCGTTTTTTTTTCACCCAGCTGAGTACCAATATTCTCTGGCGGGGGGGAGAGGGGGGAGAGATCGCCATCATCTCTCTCAGCTCTCCACGCAACCTCGTGTTCCGGCGTGCCGTGTACGTAAAGTTTCACGGCAGAGGCAAGCGGGCAAAAGCGCGTGGTTTGGAACGCCTCCCAACTCCTTACAGCATACGCTGGGGCAAAGTTCGGGGGGCTCAACGGTCGAGCGTTTGTCCCGGCTGTGTGTGTGTTCTGGCTGGCTGCCTTCAGTGGCTGGTGGCTCCGCAATATCGTTGGTTTAGGGGGCACCACTGCTGGCTCCTTCCAATGAGCCGGCCAAACAGCCTTTCTCCTAATATTGTGGCTACATCGCACAGCTGCTCTGAACTGGTCACTAAGGCAAGTGCCAACGTCGGTTCTTGCTACCGCGTGCACGAGTCCTCTCCGCTCCCGTCCTGCCCATTCTCGCCATGCCATAGGCCTGACTGTGCCGTCGGTAGATGAGATAGGCAGATGAGGCGTCCAGGCACGATTAGAAACCCGACAGCAGAGATAGTAGCCGATCCAAAAGCCTACTACGTAGTCCTTTCAACGTTCGACTCCTGTCACTAGGACGTGACTGGCTACCGAGCAGAGTCACTGGATCAAGGATGAACGCCGTCGTTGTGCTAAAACTGGATGGTAGGAAGCTCTAGAAAGTGATGGGAGAGATTTCGTCCAAATCAGGCATAGCCTACTTGTCTCATCCCTCGTGGCGCCCCATTCTTTGTTTCCTCCCAAGCAAAACTCCCAGAGCCATGCGTAAGGCTCCTCCTGGTCCAGCATTCGCAAAAAAACAGAGTTGGCGCCGGCTGGTTGAAAAATCAACGGACTCTGCCACCCGAGAGCCAACCGCCACCATGCTACAAAAAAGTCCTTCATCTTGGCCGTCACAATCGCCCCAGACACTGGCAATCCCAATACCGGGTTCGGAGGGCTGTCAATGCAGGCACGGCCAGGACCAGCTTTCTAAATAGATAGCCCTCGTGGTCTTTGCGTCAGCCGTGTTCCTCCCCGGCCAATACCCGGCCGATATACATGTCGCCGCTGTCGACAGGTTGTCATTTGCCATGTGCAATTATTCAAGGTCATGGTTGCGAGAAACACCATTGCAACCTGCCAGACTGGGCAATCTGATATGCCAGAGCTGTCAAATAACCTCTGCGAGCCTCGTCCACTCTCCCTCAGCGGACGCGCCGTTCTCAGGTCTACCGGGGACCAAGTTGGGGAGTGGATAATGGCGTGTGTCTGGGCGTGGGAGTGCATCAGCCACACAGAGGGCGTGTCGTCTCGTTTTTCTCATCCAGATGAGGGTTAGGTGTTGGACAGGGGCCAGGCCATTTGTGCACACGGGCCACGAGCTAGAATCATGCATATCCGATTTGTTCAATCACAGATTCAAGATGGGCTTCTTATGACTTTGGATGCGGACCAATGGTAGGCTTGCAGCTCCAATGAGAGTATGAGCACGACACCATGCAAGCGATGCGGCCGCCCACCAGTTCCCAACCAGCGGTATCTGATGGCCAGGGCTCGTTCGGCTCTCGTGAATTCCGGATTCCTCACTTGTCAACACTGCAGCGAGATACCAGCCTCGTCCCAGTCCTTCCCTGGGATGAAGGGTCGACACAAACTCGGCACTTATGGAGTATCAAGCCTTGAATCACTTTGACTGGCGGGTTGCCTCTGATGAGCTGTGAGCTGGAAGCCAGCCAGCTGTCTGGTGTGTGAGGCAAGGGATGCTAACAATATGATGATCACATTTCGCAACACGATATCTATTTGCTCGACCGAGATGACTCAATCTGGATCCCTATCAACCGGGCCCTGTCTGCTTTTTTTTTGGCGCTATGTAAATGATATTACAGCTCCTAATCGATTATGCTCAAGGTTTTACTGGTATCGGCATCGGAGCGGGAGTCGAATGTGGGGGTTTCGCATCCCATTCAGCACTCCACGTCCAAGTTCGTCCCAGACACAACCCTGAGAGCGCGCCCGGCGCTGGCGTTGAATGGTCTGCGCCTCGGTCCGCACTCAAGTGTGATGGGCTGGCCAGGGCCAGCTGGATTTGGACTCCGCCACGACGGCTCTGCCGTCCCCGTCCGGCCCCCAGGTTGTTTCTTTTCCGAGCCTCAACGCCGGAGACGGTTTCCCCAGACGCCTTCCTGTCTCATTCGATAACACAGGAATGAGGGCTCCAAAGGTCATTTGCGGCAAAAAATAAGGGTCCCTAGAACCGGACAAACCCCGCCAACTGTCAACAACCTCCGACGTGAACACCAGCAAAAGCTTTTCCAGGTACTCAACGGTCAGGGTTGGCTAGTGTGAACGTGGCGCTCGACGGCGGCGGATGGGAGGTTACTGTCAGCGGGCACGTTCCCTCAATCAAGCGTCGCACACACGCACAGTTGTTCTACTGTCACGTAACACGACGACTTCCAAATGTCTCCATGTTACATTCTACCTGATGATCAAATCTATCATATTCCCTCCCACATTTCACGGCCACAGCGATCGAACCCCGAGCTGAGAGTCTTGGCTGAGCCCGAAGAATTTCGGGCGGCCCCCAAACCCCAGATCGGGGATGACCCTAGTCGCCCATCGCCTCGACCCCCTCCGGCACCAGGACAGTATCACGGGGTACAGTTTTATTGACGGATGATGGACGGCCTTGCACACAAATTCATAACGGTACCCTAAAACGGAGACGGCCTTGTTTTCTCGGCCGATGGAGTGAGAGAAGATGGGAGTTTGGCGAGGCGCTCAGTTCGGCCAGGGTCAATGCCTGTCACCCTGAAGCGCGAGAGGTGGGGCGTGGCGTTTCTATTATAAGCTAAAGCTGCCTTCTATGAAATGATGCACAAATGTGATATATCATTCCAACATCAAACCGGGATCCAGTTGACGATTTCCACCGCCGACTGAACCATTAGCATTCGCGCATCTCGTCGCGGATCCCGCCGCAGAAAAATCTCGATTATGCTCTCTGATTATCCAGAGCCTGGCAGTGGATCCAATAGTGATGCTTATCAAGGTTCAAGGTCCTACCAAGCTGCGGCTACTGATTTGCTCCTCATCAAGTTAAAGCTGCCGAGCGAGGTCTCCCAGCCGCACCTCTCGCCTCGTGGGGTTCCTCGAGCCCGCCTCAGCTCTCAGGCAGTCCCAGCGTATTGCGTAGCCCGAAGGAATTGCAAATTCTCAGTCTTGATCTATCACAAATGGTGGGGAAGGACAAGTCCGAGAGCAGATGGGCGATAGGAGTCCAGGTCCGGACCTGAGAGTCTACCGATCTAGGATCTAGGCTGAAAGATGGGCATCAACAGCCACGTCGAAACGTGCTCAGATCTGCGGCCCAGACTTGCTTTGTGATTCCAACGATCCGGTCTGGGTGTTCGAGACGACATCCCAATCCTGCTCTATGTGAACCTGGGATTGGAGGCCGTCTCCCACTAGCAACGTGCAAAAAGGATGGAGGGCGACCCGGGACCGTGGTAAAGGCACTTGGAGGCGCGCGCTGCAGCCGCCTCACAGGCAAAAGCGAGACAAGGCTTGCCAGCGCCGTCCAATCCGAGTCGCTTTCAGACCACGGCGGCGCGCCTCTCGGTCGCGGGGAAGTCAGAGCGCCAGCCAAGCGACTCTGTGATTTCACAAGTGCGCTCATGGGCAACTGCAGTTCGAACTGCCGAGCAAAGGCCTAGCACAACGTCCTGGTCATCGGCGATAAGCGTCGGGCTGGGACTCAACCGGCGCGGCTAGTAAAGTTGAGGGCGCCGGTCCGCATACACTATTCCCTCTCATTAGGGCCCGCCACCGAAGTGATAGACAGGCAAGCGGGGTGTGTAAACCGGCTCGGCGTAGGAGAAATGTGATGAGGCGTCTCAACCTGTGATTGCCAATTTTGGGCAAACAAAGTGGGAGTGCTGTGCAAGCCTGGTCAAGGGTCCCATCGATGCCCTGGCAAGCCCCGGACCAGGGTGTGGCAGCGACGAGCGGGTACGGCGATGGGAAGCGGGGGTGAGCGCAGCCTAAACGCCCTCCCTCACTTGACTGCCGCGATGCTGCAGCACGCGCCCGGCGGGAAGACCGGGGTCTTAAACAAGGCAATGTCGAGAACACGCCGCCCAAACTCCGACCAGGCATAAGGACACCAGCGAGCAGGACCCTGGCGTCAAGGGACATCAGGGTCGACTACCGAGACCGTTTGCAGGTGTCAATCCTCATACACGTCGGACAATGGATGGGAAATGAATGGCCGAGCCCGCCCTCTCCAGACTCCTCGGCCCATGAGCAGGATCGCTGTGCCACCGGTTTACTGGGCCAACCCCTTCCCTGGTGAAGCAGCGTTTGCCATACAGTGACAGGCTTCCAGGCTTGGTCGTGACGACAGCGACATTCAAGGCTTGGAGGCCGCAAAAGAGGTCTAGTGGGACCATGCACCCTGGTCAAATTCCGACAGTGTTCCCAAAGGTCTGGATGGGAGGGCGATCCCCCGGCTGATTGGATGTCCCACTCCTGTAGACGAACCAGGTACATGGTCTCATACATGGAAGCCCTGGGAAGGAAAAGCCCATGTTCTCTCCCATTCCAACCCAGAATATGATGAGGATAAACCGGTCTTCCAGCCGTGGCATGTCAGAGGCAAGGGCGAACACCAGCTCAGCCGTCGCCAACGGCTCAGACCGGAATGCCGTGCCACGAGGCATCGTTGAGAGCATGGCGAGTACTGGGTGGCAGACAGGGGGGTTCTTAATCCCAGGGGTCAGCAGTGGGCACAAGTGGAGGGCATACGCCTGAACAGTTCGGGCAACGGAGACGGCTACCCGACAGCGAACTTCGGGTATTTTCCAGAAAACCACCAGGGAATATGTCACGACGGCCAGTGTGTGCGAACACGGCTGTGGAACCCATTCGACTCGTGTGCATCCCAGAGTGTGTTTTTTTCCCTCTCTCTTTTGTCCCTTTCCAATTTACCCCATACGTTTCTCTCATCTGGCAGTAATACAATACAGAACACAGCACGATGCTGCAGGTTCCGGTCCAGGCTTGGATTTCGTGGCGCCACGCTGTCTCAGCCCCTAGGGTAAGGCTGATGTCAAGCTCTCCGGTATCATGCAAGGCACGAAGGGCAGGCGACATCCGTTTCATGCTCTTGATAGCCACCAGCGGGAATTACAGGCCCGAGTTTAAGCCTGGCCAACGAGGATACGGGATGTTGACATGTCCACTCAGCATCGCAAACCACGCAATTCCCCAGGCTCGATTTTCGTGCCAAGGGTAATGACTTGTTTTGCAGCCGGTGACGGATAAAACTGGGCATTGATGAGGGGTGCGAGGGACGCATGCCCGCTGACCGGCTGTACGATTAATGTACAACAAAGTGGCTCTACATGTGTGCAATTGATGGGGTATTGATGTCTGTTGGGTGACGCGAGCTGTGGAGAGAAAGCGGAGGGCGGACGGAATGGGACGAAACGCCAGAAGGAAACTGACCAAGCAGGAGCATCAATTGCCGAACTGAGGTGGAAATATATGATGCGATGGGATGGGAGCCCGCTTCCTGCCAGCATTTCTCGCATACTTGCAGAGCCAAAATTAAGGAAGGGGCAGGAAAATCACACCGAATTGCATCGCTAGCTGTCCGTCAACCAAGTACGAATACGTGGACGTGTGACATGCGTCGGAACTGTATGTGGAGTATCCCCAGCCGGACAGCTCAGCAAAGAAGAAGGTCTTTGCTTCTCTGTTTCGTCCGGAGTTGGTCTGGGAGTTCATGGCAAGCCAGGACCAGGGCAGAGGGCACGGAAAGAAAAAAAAATTGCGTAGCCCAAACCCTCTCTTCCTTCAATCAGCCCAACGAGCCAATCCCCATAATCAGTTTCATGGCCAATGCGGCCCGCGTGACTAGTAACACGGGTGTGTGGAGATAGGGAGACATATGACCTCAATTACGGATAGGAAATGGCCAATGATGCTGCAGAATTGAGGAGCCGCACAGAGGCCAGGCGGATCCCGATTTTTTCCCTTACCCCACGTTTGAGAAGGAAAAAAAAAAAAAAAAGACACCCCTGCTCGCTTTGGTGCGGCAATGGCACAAAGCCGGCTCAAGGCCCCAAGGCAAGGAAACAGGACCAGGGCAAGGCTCCTGGGCAAGCCATTATTGCTCACTCACATTACATTGCAAGTCAGGTGAATGTGGCGGCATGCGAAAGACTTCAGCCGCAATATGCTTCGCGAGAGGGAAAAAAATTACAGCTAGCTGTCTGTGCAGGGTGACGGCATGTGCGAGGGCTGGAGTACGCCCTCAGCCCTTTGAATATCCCCACTTCTCGCTTGGATGCTTTGTGCTTTTTTTGTGTGTCCCTTTTGCATCATATATTTTTATTTTTTACTTATTCCCCTTGGTACAACTTTTTTTTTTTTCTTTACTTTTCATTCGCCTCGCCATCACTTCCTTGAGCTGATCCTCGGCCCCGTCATCGGCATGATCCTGGATTCGCCAGACGTGACGCAAGGCACATGCAGGGGAAGGATAAGAAGCAGGAACGCCTGCTGAAAGCTGGATACTTGAAACTTGACGCTTGAAATGGAGTGCTTTGCCTCATTTCAAATCCCGTCCCATGTTTGATCGCCCAATAGCAGGCCGAGTGGGTTACCAGAAATATCCCATCCCTTGTTTCTCTTCTGTCCATGTGCAATCCATGTGTTGTGTGATCCGCCGCCCCTGTGTGGAGTGACCCAAGGGGCCGGCGAAGGGGGGCGAGAACGATGAGCAGGATGAAGCTATTTCAGCCCCCAATGCACCCCTGGTCTGATCCTCCGATCAGGAAAAGAAAAGAAGAAGAAAAAGAAAAGAAAAACACAAAGGCGAATACACCGGACTCCATTGCAGCCATGGGATATGCAAGGTACCTGGATGGCAAACTGAGAAGAACCCACACAGCCAAATGGGGCCAGGGGGGGCGAGACCCGGCCCATGGAGATCCCGAGTGCAGCATCTCGTTGCTTGACTGCTCCATACGACCACACAACTCACCCGGAGGTCAGAAATCAAACTAGTGATTCCATCAAAATGATGATTACATATGACTCTAACATGGCAAAGAGCCGGCTGTTTTGTCTTGTGACTCCGCCTGCCCCCCCCCCCCCCCCCCCTCTGCCCGGCTCTTTCGTTTTTATGTTTCGTTTCTCTTTCCTATGTCACATCACACACCTAATGTCACGGTCCGGTTCGTATTTCGGCCCAACTAGGTCTATTACACCTACACTCGTTTTCATATTCATCTTGCTCATCAAGTATTTTTCAAACTCATGTCATGACTGCCTGCTGCTAGACCTGTGCGGCCGTCGATGCTCCCTGGCGCACTCCCCCCGGCTCATACCTTTCTTCGGAACCGGATTTAGCGTCGCGCCGTCCTACGAAACTGCCGACGGCGCGCGGGACTCAAGGGTTTGGTTCCGCGCCGTCAATGGGTGTGTCCGTCGTCCCAATTACGAGGGAGGGGGGAAAACCGCCGGGACTAAGCAACGGGCCCTGGAAGAGAGAAGATACATTCCCTTGGTCTCGTCACGCCTACCGCCGCCATGGCGGCTCACTAGGGGGAATAATCTCAACAGGGTCCCGGAACCGGGGAGCCAGCGATCCGTCCCGTGGGAACTGGCTTGCTTGTCAATCGATGCGCCAAGTGTTTGCCTCCTCTCCGATAGAGCCCTCGCCGTCAGTGCGGTCGACGCCGTCTATGCGGTGGTGGCAGCACAGTGATCATTTGCTGGCCAGAGCTGCCGTGGCTCTTCCGGGGAAGCAACAGGCGAAGCGTCGGCACTGGGACGCGCGAAAGTGATTGGCAGACGCCGGCACGCCAGGCGCTGTGCCTCCCGCCGCCAACGCCTGTCGTCCGGTGAAGCCAGTGACGGTGGCATTACGTCGTCGAGGTGAGAGAAGAGGGGAGGAGGAAATAAAAATTAATGTACGTACTGAATCAGCACTTACACCAGGTCTCGGTCTCGGTCTCTGGCTGCCTATGTCTTGTGCTATGCAGAATGCAGATTATTCCACAGCAGCATGCTTTTCCGGCTCGGAGACTTTTTTTTCCCAATCCCCCAGAGCACGTTGAGGCAACTGAACAAAGACTGAGACACAGGGCACACAGTCGCGCTAAGCGAGGATATGCAACCCCCCCGCTAAGACCTGCCGTTCCAGGGTCCTGTTCCCGCAGCATCGCAAGTCAGACAGCGCGCCCTCGTGCTTCTGGTGCTGCTAACCTGGTGGCCAGGTAGTGCGGAGAGAACAGCGCGAATGCCATTTTGAGGCCTTGATGCGGCGCGCGTCTGCTTGCTGCAATGCCATGTACACCAGGTTTGGCTTCGCGGGCATCGGCATCGGCATCAGCATGCGCGCGTGCAGCCGGGCTGGGCCTTTTGGATGGCGCGCCAGCAGGGACCATCAGGTGCCCTCAGCCCTCCCCGTACCGACCGCCGGCCGCGGCGGCCCTACGCAAGTCCCATGCTATCTATTCTGGTGTTTGATAAACTCTGCCCGTAGACGACATTGGGGAACTCAGCCAGCCAGTCATCGTTAGCTGCGCCGCTAGGCCGGGTGCCAGAGCCAGAGCCAGAGACCTGGAGCGCTGTCTAATTGTGTCATGACCAGCCAGAGGTCCAGGCACGCGGGTGGCATGGCCGCTATCGGGACTGTGCGTCTTCCGCATCCCTGGGTCCGTCCCCATTTCTCCTCCCCTCCCCTCTCCCCAAGGGACGGAACCCCCCACTGCACTTTAAAGTGTGCCAAGTTATGTGCCGAGCAAGCCAGCAGGTGAGCATGGCGATCTTCCAAGCTACTTCGATGCTGGCGCACGCCCTGCTGCGGCGCGCTACCCGACAGCAAGGGTCACGCCCTCCCAGGGCTCTCTCTTCTCTCTCTCTCTCGTTCCCAGGGAGGGTAAACGAGCTTTAGCTTCATATTTTTTTTTTCTTTGGCACCGACTCGGCGTCCCTGTGATGGATTAGTCCGTCATAGTCATATCCACATCGGTCCGAGGCGACTCGGAACCAACGGGAGGACGGGTGTTGCACGGCTGTGGGACATGGAGTAGAGGGAAGAGGGGGGCGTGACGGAGTATTGGGTGTGTTCTCTTTTCTTTTTCTTCCTTCTCTTCTTCTTTTTTTTTCTTTTCTTCTAGAGATGTCTGATGAGCGTTTTTGCTCAATCAGGAGGGGGGTGAAACATGGCCCGTCAGGTCAGGGTCAGAGACACCGAAGACTTGGTTTAAAAAATTGGGTCGGGTGTGTGCGACAACGGTTTGTGACCTCGCTGTCGGGTTTTTTGGGGGGCGCTCTCTCATGGGAACCACGCTCAAGGAATCTTCCCGAATGGATGGGAGCTTCTTGCGAGCTACGGTGCCTAATCTTGAGGGGAAAGATGGGGGCACGCTCGCTCATGTCCGCAACGCCCTTACGTACACGAGGCTTCTTCCAGGGGTTCCGTATTATTGGAAATGGGGGTTATTTCTCGCCTCGCGGAGGAAACGCGGCGGTCTCAGCATCGCCCCCGTCAAATCAAGTTTTGTGTGCGTGTCTGCATGTACGCGTGTGTGTGTACCCAGATGTGCGTGCATTTAGCATAATATCGCGTCTTCGCTGGGTATTCTTGAGGTAATGGGAATGCAATCTGATAACATACACATCAGTTGTGCAACGTGGGCGGTCTTGTTATCCCACTTATCCAACCCTACCTCCCCCCCCTCCCCTCTCCACCATGCCCGTTCATTATGAGCCAACCAAGCCCCCCAAGCCGATTTAGAGCATCACAAGGCTTTGCCCTGCCTCGCCAGACCTTGCCTCACCTTTCCATCCTTGGCCATGCCTCGCCTCGCGATATTGGTGGCCCCCGCCGTATCTCGCCCACCCCTTGTTTACTTTCCAGACTGCTGGGTAGCCGACAAGGACCCCCCAAGAGCGAGATTCCTGTGATCCGCATTCAGGTCTGCCCAGGTGGGATGCCTATGTAACCCTAGGAGGGGGCATTACCAGATGCACGGATTTTGGCCCCAGGGCTGTGGCTTGGGGGGGCGTTTCGTTCGCCCTTCGCTCCTCGCTCCCTCTGCCAAGTCTGGATAACACCCACCCACACAACTCTCTCTCACACTCGCACAGGCGCACGACAGCTTCGTTGACTCCCAACCCGTAGCGTGCCTTTGCGTCGCATTGTGCCTTGCAGCCCAACGTCACCCTCTGAGGGGGGAGGGGGGGTATTGGAGCGGAATGCTGGCTCGGCCGCCCCCGGAGGTCTCAGTTCACACATCCCGTCTTTATCGTCAGTCGTCATCATTCATGTCTGAAAGCGACCGCAGGATCGAGCAAGGGACGATAGATGATGCGGTCGCATGCGTGTGGGAGGGGCGCGCGCGCGCACGAACGATCATCTTGAGTATGTGTGTGGTGTGTTGCAAGGCAAGTGCAAGTGCAGCCCCAAGTTTACTGCCATGCAGCCAAGCGACATGTGTGGCACCGCGCCTTACATTGAGCCAATGCGAGTGACATATCTTTTTTTTTCTTCTTCTCCTTCTTCCTTTTCTCTTATTTACAATTTTTTCCTTTATTTTTTATCGCTGCGGGGAAAATACTTGATTGGCATAGGGTAGGCAAGCAAGTCACCACGGATGATGAGCGGGTGGCACCAGCATGCCGCCCTGCGGAAGCCATGGTTGTTTGGTTGGTTGGTTGACTCGGGTGGTGATGTAACACATACTCAAATGAACATGCCCACCTCCGCGTGCCGTGGTTGTCGGTTGTCGGTTGGAATCACATCACATCACAACCCACGAACTGCTCCGCTCCGTCTGCGGGCCTCGATCCCGCAATGTTTGTCTCGCATTGAATCCTCACCGGGATAATGGTTGAGTCAATGACGGCCGCATAGATGCGTCCTGATATTCTAATCTCCTTCCTGAGACTGGACCCTGAAATCATCAGCTGTCTCTCGGGCTGATAATCCCCAATCTCTAATCGGTTTGTGATTGATTTTTCACATGGTGTTGTTATCTCGGCGTGTTGGACTCGTGTGACGAGACCCACGCCCACATGCGTCTGTGTAAGTCGTCGCCATGGTCGTGGCCAACTGCCGCCCGTCTCAACCTGAGTCTTCTCCCCCCCGGATAATTTGATCAGTCACATTTTTTTTTTTAACTCTCCGTCAGACAGCAGGAGCCAATGCACCGCAAATCAAACCCTCGTCACCTCTGGCACCCACCATATCATTTTGCCCGCCTTAGGCGCAAGCAGACCCCCCCTCACCACTCCATCCTCCCCCGGCCTAGGTTCGTTCACCACTTGCTGCCATTGGGCCCCTTGCTCCCCTCCCAGGCGTCCATGAGCGTCCCAAGAGTTGAGTCGCCGCTTTAGGAGACCGCTGCAACCATGATCATCTCTCCCCCCACCCCGACCGGCCCGCCGCAGAGATTTCCTGAGATGAGATCCGGCACTGACCGAATTACTTGTCGTATTTGCCAAGCCGGGGTGTCGCTCAGCTTGAGGCGATGATGCCAACCAGCCCAAGCTGAGGCTGAAATCTGTGGCATAACCGAGAGCCCTGTTTCCGGATTTGACTTTACCTGCCTATTCCCACAACCCGGTCCCTGTTGATCCTCCTGGCAAGGAAAATTACTGCGTCGTCGATTAATTCCCCGTGTTGCATCATCCTCGGCACCATTCGGGCGTCATTGTGGCATATACACTCCACGTCGTGTATCTAGGTGCTACGGCAAAGCAATATGTTGCTTGCGCCTGCGTCATTGCTTAGGGCGGGATGCACATGGACAGTTCTGGGCGCAGATTTTCGGGGATACGATGTCCATCGTTGCTTTTTGGCTTCGGCCGTTTTTCCTTTTCACTCGGTTTTTTATTTTTTTTCTACTGTCTTGGCCCCTCTTTCCGTTAACAGTCAAAAAAACTTCTTTTTTCCATTCTCCCTGTGGGTGGTGTCCGTCGCCGCGTGTCTGGTACCTAGAAGCGGGAGAGCGGGAACTAGACTTCCCCCCTGTCCGCCCCTGGCGCGGTTCTGATAGGCATAACACACCTGGAGCGCGGCCACTGAGCCACGAAGTCATTGGGGCGCGTGTTGGTTGGACTGCAAAGCAATTGCAGCCGTCATGATGTTTCGGGGCTCGCAATCCGCTTGGAGGAAGTGGAAGCACATCGCCCGATTTAGATGCTAAACACCGAAGAGCCACTAGCGCGGGTCAGTTCGCGAGCCTTATGCTCGTTGTGCGGCATCGAGATGCATCTTGTGCGGCATCGTGATGCACCGTCATTTCTTGCACCCACCAATATGATCCGGCGATCCTGCGGCCAGTTACCAAAGGAGAGGGCAGATGCGGTAGGTTATTGGTGACACATGGCCGCCACCACCGGTCTCAGTATCACGAGGAGAAACCTGTAGGCCATGGTGACGGGGGAGGCCCGAAGAGGAAAAAAAGGTGGGGAGATTGTCTATCAATATCTTACTCTGGCTTGCTGTCTCAATGGTGCTCCTGGGCTCGCCGAATTCGTGAGCCGTATTGGGCATGTCGGGCATGATTCGGTGTGTTCTTGTGCTGAGTCGAGTGCAATTTTGTCGAGATCAGATCATGTATGGTTGGAGATTTTGAAACGCAACTATTGCGGACAGTATTTTTTAGGCTTGGAACGGCATGGGCTATGCTAGGTTTGTGCCGTGCCGTCCAAGGTCGTAAATTGGATGGATCAACAGTTTACATCCAGGTTAAACGCATCCTAGGAGTACACGTATTGCCTCCATCTTCCCGCGTCCTGTGAGTTGCATGCTGGCAGGTTGATAGCTTGGCGCCTGCAGAAGTTCGCGGCTTGCTAATGCGTAACACGAGGACGGGTCGTCCAGTGTCGATCCAAGACAAACAGGTAGACTGTTCATCATCCGTACGCGACGGCAGCACACCAGCGCATGTCAGTCAATCAAAAAGAAAAGAAAAGAAAAAAAAACGGCAAGTGGACTCCTGTCCGAGCGCAGACAGATACCTACTGCTAACATACCTAGGTACATGCGCACATATGGAGAAGCGGCTGCTGGATCCGATAATGCAATGTATTGTGGACATCGGTTCCATGCTCATGCTGAAGGAGAGACATACATGCAGCAACGGGCTCATCAAGAGACATAGGCCGGTGGCCAGGTGCAGGTTTGTCCTATGATAGGCCATATTCTGAGGATCCTCAACACTAGGGGCTTTAAATCTAAGTCATTGACCTCGCGTTTGTGTGTTTGGAGTCAATTGGAGGCGGCTAATTGGGTGGGTGCACGCCTGAGCCACAGGCCGCCCCCTCCGCAACTACTGCAGCTTGAGCAGTGGTTCAGCTGCCAAAAGAGCAGACCCCACCACCACGAGAGAGTGGTAGGGAATAAACCCAATGCAATAATGGGCGTAATAAGAAAAAAAAAAGGACGGTGCTCCAATACTTTGGTTCACTACTGACGGGCCAGATCGCTGAGCCACGCCGCTAATGGCCACACAGACCTTGCACCACCTTTTTTGTTTTTTGACAACTTGATGCTTGATGACAGTGCACAAGCGCAGGCGCAGCGCAGCGCAACGCTTGCAGCGGAACGTAGCCGCAGGCGCCACGGGGTTGGACTTGGACCTGGACCGGTGTTTGCACGCACACCACACCACACCACCACATATACCATCTCACGAAGGCTGGGTACAACAACAGACTACTGTACGATGTTCCGACTCTAGTTACTTTCTGGAGCGGGCGGATAGGAGATGTGATAGATTCGATTCAGGAACGGCCGGGAATGCCACATGCCGCGTCTCTCGAGCACCCACTCGACACTAAGCGCAAGAGACAAACCACAAACAGGATGCTTGACAACATGACACAGCGCCAGTCGACGCCTCCATCTCCATCTCGCGCCGCGTCCTTTGTCCCGCCCGGTCTCACGGTCAGATCTCAACTTTGATGGTTCACTCCGTGTCCCCGATGATCACCACCACCACACACTCCGTCGCGGTATGAGTGCGTACTTGTGGCAGGCCCGGCGTCCCGTACCTATCAACGCGTGCCCCAGCGCCCAGCCCTTGTCCATGTCTGTTATGACTTGCTGTGGCTGCTAATGGTGGTGGTTTCGCGGGGCATGTGCCGGATGCATCCTCCCATCTATACTGAACACTGCTATACCAGTATACTTGGCCGTCCCGAGTGCATTCGCCGAAGCCTCACCCCGCCACGACACACCCTCCTCTCCGTTTGTATCCCATGTCCCGACGCGGCCTTGCACGGCTGCTGCTGCTTCAGCCATCCGTCCAGCACCACCCACCCGCATGTCATCTCTTTGCGCCTTTCCCCTTTCCCCGGGCCCTCATGGTGCTTACTTCCCATGGGGAGGGCATGCCCTTCCCGAACGGAACCACCTCCCGGCGACGCCATCCCCACCCTCGTCCGCTCCGATCCCGACTCATTGAGACCGACGCACCTCACCCACATGGCCCCGCGAAGGTGGTGAAGTCGCCTTCCTTGGTTTGGTCCCGTGGTCGTGGTCTGAGGCCCTTCGGGGCATGTCTTTCATCCATGACCACCTTGTCTCCTCTCGCCTCTGCCTGCTCCCCTAGGACTTTAACCCCCCCTCCCCTGGTCCAGTCCACCTTTGCCCCAGTCTAGATGCCGTACCGCGTGTATACACACTCACGCACGCACTCTCCATGGTGTCAGTGTGTCGGCCATCTTGTTTCCGTCATATCTCAGTTTCGGAGCCGTGCTAGGACATCCCAAACAAAAATCTTCCAGGTGGGGGGTAGCATTGGTCGTCGGCTCCAAGACATCGGCCGTGGCCTGCTCTGCAAGTGCACCGCTCTGCCGCCCGACTTGCGACGTTGCCGATCCTGACGCTTGATACAGGCCTTCGATATCGAGGGGGTAGAGAGAGAAAGCTGACGAACCGGGTACCAGGGCGTGCAGCCATCATGGCTGCCACCACCACACCGCGGCCACGGCTGCTACCTCAACCACACCTCCCACTCGCCCCGGCGAGCCAGAACAAGTCCAGGGCAAACAGGACCGAGATCATGGCGGCACGGCATCGAGGGAAAGCTCCGCGATAGGGCAGACAGGCCTCCCAGCTCCCAGTCCCGCGGTAACCTCCAGGTCACTCAGGCACCGCAGAAGCCCAGAACTCCTTCATACGCGGGATGTGTTTGACTTGTCCTTCAACAATGACGTTAATCACACCCTGGGACCCTGTAATTTTGGCGCCCTGTCTTCTGTATTGTCTCTTCCCGCTCATCTCTTCCCTCCAGATTATGTTGCAGTGCAAGGGCTCGATCCGTGGCCACCCCGACAAGGGCCTCCGAAGCCCCTACACTCTCAGGTCCGCTCTAGACCCTCAGAGTTGTAGTCGATTTTGTGAGATGCGACTGACGAAAAGCCTCATGCGGCTTTTGGGGGGGGAGGGGGATCCAAACTTTGATAGCCCAAAAGCCAGCATTGCAAAGAGGGTCCGAAAAGCGTCGGCCGCTCGCAAGACCATCGTTTACCTAGTTGGGAGCAGAGGATGACCGTTTTTGTCGTAAAAGCAGAGCAGCGTGGCGGCACGCAAGGGGCTCGCCATGTCTCCAAGTCCGGAACTGGTTTCGTGCAGGCTCTGCAGGCTCAGCAAGCCACGAACAGCCAGTCGGTGCACATTCGAGACCCCGTCTCCCCCATCAGCCCTGAACTGACAGCACGCCAACCTCGCCGATTCATGTCATGTTCGATGTCTTGTGGCGCTGTGGCGGGGCGGATGGCAGCCGTTCTATTCCTGACGTTTGACGCAAGCTGGGCTGGGTGCAAGTGCTCTTGTTCAGCGAGCCAGGGTCGGGGCCAGGTGTTGGGGTTACATCGCGCGAGAGGATCATCCTCGATGCAGGCAAATCGTCTTCGTCATTTCTCCCCTGCGTCGCTGCGAGTGCCACCCATGTCGGCTGAGATTCAGCTTCCCAAGATATCTCCTCTTGTCTCTTGCAACGTCCCGTTGCGTCGTCGATTTCCACAACCCCTGACCATCCTCCGCAATCTTGACCACCGATCAAACCTCCCCTGTCCCCGCAACGCTGGCCTATACCACCGTCATTCTCTGCCTTCGCCTTCCTTTCGGAGGTGCATTCTCGTCCAGTCGTCGCCCTCCTTGTTGATGAATTTCAGGGCAGCAGCAGGAATGAAGCTGTCCCCCGCCTTGCTATGCCCCCCTGATGAACGGCCAGGGCAAACAGCAAGGAAAAGGCAAGGCAAAGCAAGGAACAGATAGCGATGAGCGGAGTTTGAGAGTTTGAGCGTCTGGGGAGATCCAATGACAGCCGGTGCCTTGCCTGTCAGCATCGGCTCGTCCCGTTCGTCGTTCGCAAACTCTTCCATTTGTGGTTATCGGCTCGAATGCTTCGCCCGGGGTCACGACCCCGGCCACAGCACACGGCCACCAGGGGGCCGACTGTTTTCGGGACTGGGGACAATCCCCTGTTCGTTTTCTTTTCTTCTTCCGGCGATTGGGCGTAGAAACTGCGATGCATCGAACCTTGTGGCTGTTCGATCATGCCTGCGTTCTGTACATGCCATCGATCGGGTTTCTATCGGCCCCTCAGGCCCACGATGCCCCCTCCCCCCTCCCCTCGACAACCTCTGTGCCCCTCTCCCACATGGGCATGGACATCTGACTCTGTCATCCGCCCTGAACCGTGGAGACTGGTTTTTTTCCTATTCTGTTAAATGGCTGTGGAGATCAGAATTGAAGGAACACCGTCGCAGATTTGTGATGTGAAATTCAGGTCAAGTGGAGAACTTCGTCGTTTGAGGTGTGATCTAATTACGTGCAGCCCGAAGCGCAACCATGTGTCTGTCACTTTTCAGCGTCAACCCGGGGGTCTGCCTCTATAATTGGAGTCTGGAGCAGTCTTCCAAGTCGGCGACAAGGCTCTCATCCCAACTCTTGCGTATCATCCCCCACGGTTCAATGCCGACCCGATGCGGCGCAGATGGCTTCCTTCGCCGCTCAGGCGCATCGCGCAAGTGATGATCCAGGGGGGGTTGATCACTATTCTTCTCACGTCGTATTTCTCCTCACGACCCTCCTTTGACCGCCTTGACGCACAACTACGACCGGAGATCGCCTTGCTGCGGTGCTCAAGTGGGCAACGTGGGACTCAACGCGGCGGGCTGCGAGGGCTCGGACTCAGGCGCAAGCTGAATGATGGAGCAATACGCCTCAGCTGGAGGATCTAGAGTTTGTGTGCGATACCAACGCCCTGCTCTGCAAGGGCCTCTGTCCCGGGACTTTTTCAGCAAACGGGTCCGGGAGCCCAATCGACTGAATTGCGAGGCCCTTGTTGGGATTTTCTCTATCTGCTCCATCACCAACTCCCCCAGCAGAAAATTTTTTTGTGACTGGGTGAAAATGGACTGATTCTCGTGACAGGCTTGATGGGGACGGGGCGTACGTCGATTTGCACCCTTGGGCGCGTGCGGCGATTAAACACGGAGGAGAAAAGATAGCGTTCCATGAGATACTAACCGCCAGCAACCCTTCTGGGGGTGAGTCTGAATTTTTGCCTGCATGGGTTGGTGTTCCGAGTGTGAAGTTTTCGGCCGACGTGACGGACAGGGGCCATCGCGTCCTTGTTTCGTCTCGTCTCTTTTTTCCTCATTCTTTGCCGAACCGGGAGCTGATTGAATGCGGCGCGGAATTGACACGGCGAAGCCGGTGTCTCTTTTCTCGCTCGGCAGGCCGGAAGGCGTGGAATGTGCTCGATTGCTGTGCCTCAAGTTGCCGGTTTGGCATCGGGACCCTGACAAGGACGGAGTTGGTCCTCCTGTGTGTTTTGTCTAGGGTAACGCGGCGGGAGAGATCGGAAGGGGTCCTGTGTCATCCCATCTGTAGCCTGATGCCCCGGTTGGTTTTCGTCTGGGGGAATTGTCAGTTAAGTGCCTGGGATTGTATGATATTGACAGCCTTAATAATGTCTTTATAATTTCTCCACGGTGAAATACATGTGATTATTAACTCTGCGGCGCGTAAAAAAAAGCTCGTATTCTTGTTGATGACGAGGTTTTGGGAAGGGTTGTTGATCAGAAACCGCGACGATAGTGCAAGAGATTCGATTTCAATACAAATGCAGTGCTCAATTTGATCAGGTAGAATTAATTATGTACAGAGTAAAATATTGAGACTCAATGGCTCAAAATCAAGGAGAAATACTAGACTTTTGTTGTTATTTTGATGTCTTAAATTTACCGATTGGGTCGCGTCTGCTGACTGGTATAGGGTAACTATATCATTGAGATGTCTTCAAGCGCCACGAGCTGTTCAATGCAAGATGCTGCGCATCAGTGGTCGGTGACACGTGAATTCGTGCCGTGACCTCGTGGGCATGGGGTTTTTTTTTTTAATTGTGATGGATATGTGGTGTCTCATGCTAAGACCCGCGCCAGCTCTCCCTGGTTATGGGAACCAGTTTTTCATGTCTCGTCTAACACGACCACGAGTTCGCGTGGCACGGCGAGTCAGGCGGGAAACAGAGATTCTCGTCAATGCAAAAGGCAGAGCTGCATAATCACATCCCTTGCGTCTCCCGCAGTACCACGTGCAACGGTTTGCGCTTGACAACCAACAAAGTGTTCACCACTCTGACCCCTCGCATGTGAACCTCGTGGAGATATATATATGTTGCAGAACATGACGTCTCAACTTGACAAACGCATGGCAAGAAACAGGTGATTCACTGGAATAAAACGCTTATATATATGGATGAAAACCAAACAAAAAATCCAGTTCTTCACCCCAACCTTGGCCAGGAAAATTCCAAGAAGCTTCCACTTGCTAACATCTCAACAACCAACCCCCAGCAATATGTGTCTCACTACGCTCGTCTGCCACAACTGCCGCAAATGCGACAGGATGGAGGGCATGGACTGCGAGAGGGACGAGTGCCAGAAGCAAAGAGAGCACGCGGAAACCAGCGGCCACGAGTGAGTGCAGGTCTGCCAGCACGAGCAGATCGAACTGACTCTTCGCGATGTTCGCAAATCAGAGTGTCCCAGCTGCACCGCAAAGGCGGAAAAGAAGATCAAGGCCAAGAAGAAGCGAGAAGAAGAAAGGGAAGAGAAGAAAGAAGCCAGGTGATGTGGGATATGTAACCATCTTTGCTTCATGAGTTCATCAACCCACGACGCTCAACCAGTCCACCCTCGAATTGACACTGGACGAAACCGAGGAAATGGGCTGGAGCACGCGGACTTTATTCGCCAAACAAACGGAACAGAGAACAGGGATTCAATTATGCCAACGGCAATTCATTTGCGTTGGGAGGGGGAAATATGGGATTCACTTTCAACAACCACCATGTCTTGTGGAGTGTGATATTTGGCGCGTGACAGCCACCATGTGACTGGAAAGTTGATAATGAATAGCACTTGTTACGAATACCAGAGCAGAGAATTCTTGTTCAAATGACCGTCGAATCACTGCTTCGTTGGTGCTATATATATACGCAGACCTGTAAGATGTTAGTTGAGCAGCCCCTTTTTCTTCATTCAACAGCAACTTGACTCTGGAACACGAAGAAACTCAGCAGACACCGTAAAAAAAAAAAAAAAAAGAAAACCACCAAGACTTCTTCAACATGTGTACCACGACAACTTTCAAGTACGACTGCGTCAGGTGCCAGAGGCGGGTCGACACGTACACGGCAGACACGGAACACTGCGTCTTCTACCGGACCGGGGCGTATGGCCTGTGCCGCGGAGAAGAACTCGAAGACAAGGTATTCTACGTGAGCGAGGACGAGTGTGAGGCGTGCGTCGAAGAGAGGATACGGGAGGCCGAGGAGGAGGAGGAGGAGGCCAAGAAGAAGGCCTCCAAGAACAAGAGCGGAGGAAGCAAGTAGACGCAGCAGAGAGAAGATGATTATATGATAGAATCCTGGAGAGAGATGTGGTAGTCTCGTTTGCTAATGTAAAAAAAAAAAAGGAGTTGAAATATCCAATTTGCTTCCAAGTTAGTTTCCTCGCGACGGGTGTGTTGTTTTTGTTGTTTTTACCAAAGCCCCCCCAAATAGTAGATAATGGACACAAGCACAGCAAAGTGATTAGACATGATACGTGGTGATTGATTTCTTGTTACTCGTAAAGACATGATGCTGGAAGAGAGAAAAAGGAGGATTGTCAAACCATCTATTCTCCGTTCAAACGCCAACCGACCGCCGCTACTCTATGCATGGCATGTCATGATACTATGATGATGCGTGTATCTTGTATTTGAAAAAAACCCAACTCCTCCCCCTTTCACGAAACCCACTGTGGAAGGTGGTGCTTGACATTCTCATAAACCAGGAACGTAACCCATGTGGCGGGCATGACCCGAATGACACCGGGGATCAGGCCGCGGTAGAAGCCGCGCAGCCCTTCCTCGGCCACGACCCTCCTCACGACCCCGCGGAATCCTCGACCGAAGCGCTCGTCAGCCTCGTAGTTTTGCATGCGGCTGCGCAGCACCTGGTACGGGTACGTGACGGCGCCGGCGACCAGCTTGGCGGCGCTGGACAGCGCAACCGTTGCCTCGGGCGAGATGGGCTTGCTCTCGTCAATGCCCCGGCGGCGGAGTCGCCGCGCATAGTACCACCGCTTGAAGGGTTCGTAGACGGTGAACTGCACGGCGCCGTGCGACACGCCCATGAGCGACACGGCGAGGCCGCGGTAGAAGCCGCGCAGGCCCTCGGTCGCCAGGATGGTGCGCGCTCCCGCGAGCATCGAGGGGTAGGCGCCGGCGGCCCCGCGGTCCGACGACACCATGCGAGTCTTGAGAACCCATATGGGATTTGTCAGCGCCGTCGTCGAGGCCCCCGCGAGGGCGCTGGCCACGAAGTAGTCGGCGGGGGACGGTCGGCTTCGGCCCCGGGAGGCGGCCATGGCGCGCTCGAAGCGGGACTTGAAGAAGAAGAAGGAGCCCCAGCTGGTCGCATTGCCCACGAGGTTCGGCGTCAGCCCGCGGTACAGCGAGGCGAGCGGCTGCGGGTTCGCCGTGAGGGAGCGCAGGACAGAGACGGTGGTGGGACGGACTTCGGCGGGGTGGGCGCTGCGGTAGACTGGGAAGAAGGGAAAAGGAAAAAACGGGGTTAGCCCTTGCAGCCCGGAAGAGAGGAAAAAGAAGCCCACGGCGGCGGAAGCCTACTTTGCATGCGAGTCTTGACAATGTCGAGCGGGTGCACCACTAAGGTGGCGACGGTGCCGGCGCTGAGGCCGGCGATGGACTCGACGACAGCGGGGGAGAGTCCCGCATGGTTAGGTTCGGGCATAAAGGAGAGGGTTGCTTGTAGAGGGTGTGCTTCGGCTCTCTCGTCACATGGTGCGAGCCAAGTTCCACCGTGCGAGTTCCCAGCTGAAGCGAGCGGCTTAAATGTTGAAGTTGAAGTTGAAGTTGAAAGTCGGGAGGAAGGAGCATGGGCGATTTTTTTTAGCGGAGCTATAGGAAACTAGCCCGAGCTTCCGGAACCGACGTCACAAGAGACCGGACCTGCTGCCGGTTAGTGGCCGAAAAATAGGTCGGCGTGGCATGGCCGACTTCGGGCACATTCACCGAGCTGGACCAGAGGGGCCGAGAAGAGTGTGCTTGAAGAATTAAGAGTGGCTTTCCTGTCATTCAGACATGAGTTTTTGGTTTTGCGTGATGATACAAGTTTGTTTCGTTCCAGTACAATCAACCCCTCCCTAGCATACGTCGGATTCCCGGCCATTGATTACCACACGATATCCCAACGCCATGAATGCTGGCGGCGTTGCCCCCATGTCAAATCCTGCTTTCATTTCGAATAATGTACAATGGTTGGTCTGGTTGGCGACTGCGCGTTTAGGAGAGAGGAGAGAGGAGGCTGCAGGCAAAACGTGTCAGTGAATATGTCTCAATGCCAGGCTGGCGTGGTGCAAGGGTGTCGTACCGGATGACCGAAGGTCGGGGGTCGCTGCGGGTGTAGCCTGGGGGGGGATAGTTAGCCTTGACATGTTCGATGCGATGCCATCGTGGTTCGAGCGTTTTCGTACCAAGGTAGAGGATCAGAGGAAGGTAACCACTGCGGGATAAGTTAGCAACCGGCGCAGACGCAGCAGGAGAAGAGCCCAGACGTACTAGTGAATGGCCACGCGGGAGATGTCGATGAGCTTGGCAATGCGCTCCTGTGTTTGATGTCAGAAATCCAAACTTTTGCCATCTCGAATTCTCGTTTAGGTGGAGCCTTGCGCACCTTGGACTCCTCGGAGAGGGCAAACATGTTGATTATCGGTGTGAGGGAAGACGGGGCAAATATCCAGGGCGTAACAGAGGGACTCGAGGAGGCGCCGGCGAGATTGACCGCAATGGGATTGGCGAGGGTGGTCTTGTGATGGGACTCAGTCAACCTTTTTTTTTAACAGAGAGAGCTGTTGGGGCGCGGCGTTGTTCAGACGTCTCCAAAAAAATTGGCCTTGCAACGAACGGACCATGGAAAAAGTCGTCCCGGCCAAAAAGCTACGCACGAGCAAGGTCCCCAGCAGCAAGCGCCCGGATCAACTCCGGCAAAATACGGGGGGGGACCTCATGAAAGCAAAGCCGCCATGCCAACCTCTCAAGGCAAAATTTCTGGGGAATAGGCTATCACGGCGAAACGAAAGCTTGGCCAGGTTCCATTTCCATTTCCTTTTCTTTTTGCTGCGCTCGACGAACCGACTTTCCTCTCTTTTGCGATTCTAGGTCGGTATCGTCTGTTCCGTGAGAATTGATACACAGGGGAAATTTGTTTAGTCTGCCTTCTCGCACCAGACCGGCATCATGGCGCAAAACAGGCACTGGTAAGCTCGCTCCCGCCTAGGCACACGCGCGCGAGCATCGTGGCAATGGGCTAACGCTTTGGTTCGCAGGGAGCAGGACAAGGAGGCGACCGTCTACATCGGAAACATTGACGAGCGCGCAACGTCGACCATGGTGTACGAGATCATGCTCCAGATGGGCCCCATCCACAACATCCACATGCCGCGTGATCGCGTCACGCAGACGCACCAGGGCTTCGGCTTCGTCGAGTTCCGCACGCCCACCGACGCCGAGTACGCGGCCAACGTCATGAACGGCGTCAAGCTGTACGGCAAGTCGCTGCGCGTCAACAAGGCCAGCGCCGACAAGCAGAAGGCCGCCGAGGTGGGCGCCGAGCTCTTCATCGGCAACCTCGACGCCATGGTCGACGAGAAGATCCTCTACGACACCTTCAGCCGCTTCGGCCCCCTGCTGAGCCTGCCCAAGGTCGCCCGCGAGGAGAGCGGCGCCAGCAAGGGCTTTGGTTTTGTGAGCTTCGGCGACTTCGAGAGCAGCGACGCCGCCATCTCCAACCTGCACGGCCAGTACATCCTCAGCAAGGAGGTTTCGGTCCAGTACGCCTTCAAGAAGGACGGCCGCGGCGAGCGCCACGGCGACGAGGCCGAGCGAGCGCTGGCCGCCGAGGCCAAGAAGAGGAACATCGTCCCCGAAGCCCAGCCTGTGCCCCAGGCCTTCCTACAACCGCCTCCGGCTGCCCCCGTTGCGCCCCCCGCCGGCTTCGATCCCTCCGCCATGGGAGCCATGCCCATGGGCGCGCCTCAGCAAGGCATGCCCGCCGGCTTCGCGCCCCCGACCCGCGGGCCGCCTGCGTACAACGCCGGTGTTCCTCCTCCCGGAGCCAACGGCCGGGTGACGAATCCTCTCCCCCCCGCGCCCTCTGGCCTGCCCGCAAGACCTCCTCAGTCCCAGGGCGGCTTCACCAACCCAGCCGACTTCCACCCTGGAAGCTTCCGACCGCCCGCCGGTGCAGCGCCTCCCCCAGGATTTCCCGCTGCACCTCCGCCTGGGTTCCCTACGCCCCCGCCCGGTGCTTCTGGCACTCCTCCAGCCCCTCCGGGCTTTATGCCACCTCCTGGCTTCCAGCCTCCCCCTGGGTTCCCACGTCGTTGAACAACACCAAGGTCCCCCCCCCTCATCCTCATAATTACCATCACCATTATACGCAAGGTTTATAGGAACAACAAGATTGCCAATGCTCACAGGACTCGGTTGAGTCGGCAGCCAAAGATTTGAATACTTATTTAAAAAAGAAAAAACAGGCCCCTTGTCCGAGGCCAACGAAGGCGATTGAATACATCGCAAACTCTCTAATTAATCTCCCCGCCTTATGACAGGTTGAGACCACTCCATGAAGATGCGGTCAGGTATCGTACAGCTCTCATATATCCCAAAATCTCTGGTATACAAATCGTCAAAAACTGTTCCCTATATTTTTTTGTGTGGCAAAACCATGCCTCAACGCCGGGTTCGCTCGCAATAGCACGTACCCCCTATTCAACGCCCAGAAAATGCCTCCATCGCCTCCCTCGTCGCCTTGTCCCACTCCCGCGTTGCCTCCTCGTGCTGGCCCTGGACCTCGTACGACTGCGCCAACATTCCGTCTGCAACACTCTGCCACAACATGTTTCCACTGCGCTGCGCCTGCTTGGCCGCTGCCATTGCGCTTTTTAGGGCCTGCTCGCCAATCACATTCTCAAAAAGCCGGCTTCTCATAATCGCCAGGGTGACAGCGGCCCCTAGTACATTGTTAGTGGACCTGGAACCACCCATGGCAGCCTGGATGTGCTGTTTCTGGTGGTTGAGTTGTTGTGGAGGTTCTGTAACCAGGGCGGCCATGACGTTGTGCCATGCGGTCCGCAGGTCGACATTGGGGTGAGAAGAACACAGGGGCTGTAGCTGTTCGATTAGATCCAGTGTCTCCGGGTCGTCCCGCTGGGAAGGATGTTGCATGATCCACAGTCGGTTTAGAGCCGCAAGGAGGGCCATCTCCCGGTTTGCTGCTTTGATGCCTGTACCGCGCTGTGATAGACTGAAGGACGGATTTTGAAAGATGGATAGGGCGGTTTGGAGGTCTCCTGTACCCTGATGGTACACTCCGGATAGATACGTTGACAGCAGTCGTAGGATGCTTTGCGTAGATGGTGTAATAAGAGTCTCCAGTTTCACAACGAATTGCTTCACCGTGCCCCATTGACAGTGACTGGCGGCAAGGAGGCCCATCAGGATGTTGAGGTAGGCTTGCGTTTCCATTCGCCATTCGCGCTGTCTCACAGCTTCCTGCAACGAAACCGACGCTCCATATGGGATTCCCATTGTTGTCTCATCCCCTGAATCGTGTTAGTTACCCACTCACGAACGGGCACGCGCAAACGATGGCTTACAAGTGTCGAGGATTTTTAGACCCTCGCGCCAATACTCGACTGATCTTCGACCACTTGAGGTCCTGTGCAGGTTGGTTAAACCGCTGAGGGTAAATCTGGGACGAGTTAGATTCATGGTTGATTGATAGCAAATGCCCGGCTTACACTAGGGACGTGAGCTCCATCTTTGTCATAAAAGATAAGACTAGGAAGTCGAATGGTGAATTGTTGTCTCCTCCTCGTATGATTGCCGTGGTATCTACGCTGATCGTCTGCGCCGTGGATGGCTGTTTGCGAACAGGTATGAGGAAGTCGGCCTTTACGTTGTGCCAGTCACCGCACTCATCGAGTTTCTTTTGAAGCTGACGCAGCTTCTGGGACGTCAGATCGGGACTCTGATAATTAATGCTGGAGGCCAGGTCAAGTAGAAGTGTTAACATGTCGAGCTGGATAATCTGGACGGTAGGATCAAATTGAAATTTGATAGCCTGAGCGATGCAAGTCTGAACCTTTTCCATGTTGCCATCTTTCGAGGCCTTGAGTAAGATGAGACCTTCCAGGATTGAAGCAAACGCGCTGATGGCATTGTCGTTGCGCGAATTCGCAATTGTTTGGATTGACCGGATATTGTCCAAGGCGCTGGCATCTGCTGTCTGCCCAACCTCCATATGAAATGTCGCCTTCAATAGTTTAAATGCGTAGAGCCAATGAATGTGTTTGAAACTGGGAGATCCATGAGTTAGTGGTGTTCGCAGTGGTATTTTGGGGAGCGGCGTCTCACGCTTCACAATCCGAGATGTGGCGATCGACGGCATTCAGAGCAGCCTTGTGACTTCGTTGAAAGAGCACCTTCAACATAATATATTGCATGCAATATTTTAGATCGAACAAGCGATGCTGAGAACAGGATTAGCGGCCATCCAGATCGTATCCTCATGTTTGCACTTACCTTGTCACACAGCGTAATGCCCTTGGTCAGGGCCGTCTCGGCTTCCATCAAGTTCTCGGTCTCCTCGAGCATTAGGGTGGCATATCTTAGCCGCAGTCTGGCCTCGTGGCGTGGAGCTAACCGGTTGTTTTGAAGAGACGCTTCCAAACAAGCCAATCCTGTCGTGATCATGTTTTGGTATTCATCCACACGAACAGGATCCAGCGACATGGCCACATCATGGACTGCAGAACGCGCCTTGTCGAAACACTCTTCCGCGACAGCCGCCATGATATTGGTGGTGTCGACTGGCCGGGCCTTCGGGGTGATTGCGGGGGATTTCTTGGTGATGCTCGGAGACCGGGCCGTTAGGGCGGGAGAATTAGTGACAGAGGAATGGGGGCTTGGCTTGATCCGAGGGGTGGCGACTCCAGCTTTTTGCGCAGGTTGAGATTGAGGCTGTGGCTGAGGCGTTTTGCTGAGCATGATATCCATTGGCTTCACTGTCATGGTGTCGAGCGGTTTGATGGTGATGCTATCAAGTTGCGCTGGGTTGATGGTATCAGGCGTGGGCGGGGCCACTGGGGTGCTCAAGGCCTGGCCCATTGGGACTGACTGAGAAAAGGGCACTTGCTGTATGTCTTGCAGGTTTACGAAGTTATGGAGTGGTTCCGAAGGCTGCTGGGGTTGCACCGGCTCGGGCGTGGGCTCGGGAACGGGTTCGGGCGCGGCTTCAAGAAGAGGCGGAGGTTGTTGTATTGGCTGCTCCTGCACAGGCGTTCGAACTGATTGAACAGATTCTCGACGCGTCTCGTGAACGGGTTGCTGCATTGTTTGCTGTTCATGTTGTTGACTAAGCTGCTGGTTTGTCGAATGCGAATGAGCCCGCTGGGTTTGAGGCTGGTGCTGCGGCTGGTGTTGCTGATGGTGCTGGCGGTTCTGCTGGGGCGTGTAGTGCTGCTGGTGCTGGTGCTGGTGCTGCGGTTGCTGCTGGTGCTGCATCTGCGGTGTTTGCGGCTGCGGAAGACGGTATCCATGCTGCTGAGAGATGGAAGGAGTTCTCGGCTGCGGCGATGGGACCTGCTGCGGCGGCGGGTGTTGCTGTTGGGGAGACGCTACATGTTGTTGGAACATGTGCTGCGAGTGTTGCTGAGGCTGGAATTGCTGCTGCTGATACATCATTTGATGCTGCTGTGGCTGTTGCTGCTGCCACACGTTTCCCGGCGACACATACTGCGAGGCCGCGGACTGCTGATGCATCTGGGAATGTCCACCACCTGCGTACGCCTGCCTCGCGGCATCAAAGCCTTGGTACGCCATTCCTCCATAGTGCGCCATTTGCTGCTGCTGCTGCTGCTGGATATGCTGGAGGTACTGCTGTTGCTGCTGAGGCTGGTGCCCCTGAACCGGATAATACTGCTGCTGCTGCTGGGGCGTCGCGTACTGCTGCGGAGCTCCCTGAGTGCCGTTGGGACCACTGCCAGCCATGTAGGGCGCGGCAGACCGGTTCATGCCACCTGGCGATGGCATGGCCGGCTGCTGGCCCTGCTGGCCCTGGCCGTGAAAGGCCTGGGGGCCGCGGTAGCTCATGGCCTCAAGCTCAGCCTGAACTCGATGATTTCCATCCACATGCGAAGTATGCTGTAGTCGCGGGGCGCAGGCTGGCGCGGTGCCGCCTCATGGCATTTCGGGGGGCGGGAGGGGAGTCGGCGCGCCTTGCCCTCGTCTCTCGGGCTGTCGGGTGGGCTCTCGAGCGTGTCCGGATCGATCGCAAGGCTTGTTGTCTACGTCAAGATCGTTTGCCGGGTCGTTTTCGATGCTCCGCGTGAAGGAACAAGGTCGGAGACACGATGCGACCGGGATCCGATGGTCGTGTCGCTGAAAGCCGTGATTGGCTGGATCGTGGACGTCTAACGCCGTTAGCGCCCATGCACGCACCCTGGCGAGCCGCTATGACCTGAGCCATGAGAGCCCTGACTTACAAGCGGGCATGATGATGTTAGCACGGCGAGGCTCGGCCTAATGCTACTATTCAATGGCATTAATTACCAAGCTATAGCAGAAGGTGGATAAACAAACAAAATTGGAACAAAACAAGTCTGAATAATATTTGCGTAAATAATGTGTTCCATGATCGTGTCGTTTAGTACTGTTACAGATATAGACAGGCCGTAATACACCTCCATTGCTTTTTCCACATCATGTCCAGATTCCAAACCAAATACAATGCTCTCGTCTAGAAGTAAAATAAGTAAAACGGAGAAACCAAATCCCCAGCGCCAGGGCATGCAGAATCCTTCAGAATATTAATCAAACAAAATATAATAGCGCGAGAAACTCCAGTGGTCGAGCCGCCAATTCAGCTCATTCCCGATGCTCCAGTACCAAATCACAGCCGTAGTTGCATCATTAACCCATGCAGACCCATTCTGCAAACACGCACCATCGCGCCGTGCGGTCCGCCAAAACAAGACCTCTCCATACACCCTTCTCCGAACATTTGATAATGGTCTCCCATGTGCCTCCATCGCTGACTTCGTCAGTGCTGGAGAGTCGCCCAACGTGGATGCCCTTGCGATCCTCCTTCCGCATAAGACGGAGAATCTTGCCGCCAGGAGTTTGAATTGCGAGCTTGGCAGGCTTCTTGCCGGCCACGATGCCACTGGCAGAGCTAGGGTTGGAGCCGCTGATGCTTGAAGCATTCACGCTCAAAGCCGACCCCGGACGGGCGTAGGGTCCAGGGCTTGCGCCACCAGGGTTTGATGACGGCGTGAGGGACGACTGTGACCCGTTCGAGAGCGAGCTGGGGTGTTGCCTGATGGCGAAGACGAATGTGTTGTTGAGCGCCAGTCGTTGACACTGGGGTTGAACAACATAAATGTCGTGTCTTTGGGCGTGAGGGGTTGGGTGTCGCGTCACAAACTCATATGGAGGATTCTCACCGGTGTGGACAACCGGGAGGGCGAATGCTAGCGGATGAGGGATGTCTTTGATGCTGTGCATCAGCCCTCGCTTGCCGGCGTAGACCTTCAGGGTACCCTGGCCCTCATCTCCTGGGAGGAGAGCTTTGATAGTGTACCGCTTCACTCCATTGAACCACTCAGCCTGCGCCAGAGCCCTCTTCTTTACCACGTCGCCACTCTCAAAAACGTCACCATCCGAGTCTCGCGAATATCCGCGCACCTCAACCTCAGCTGCGACCTCAATATCCGCTGGCACGTTGAACTTGATATGAACCATCTCAAGGTCTTCCAATCGCGTTAATGACGTGTTGTAGTCAACCATCTCAAAGCCATTGCGGAAGAAAGGAGCCGAGGTGCAGGGAAGGTTGAGCAAAGTCTCGTGAGCCACCGGCGGAACAATGTGTTGCTGGCTGTGATGTTCAGGAATGTGTGTCCAGCACAACTCGAGAGGGCGAGCGAGGAACCACCAGGGGTCGGCCGAGGTGTTGCTAGATGTTGAGTAGAGGGCTCGCCTAGGGTTGGATGGGCTCGCAAGACAGCAGTCGATCATACGCCACTCATTGTCCACAACGACGGCATTCCACCAATGGTTTGGTCGAGGCATGATGTTGATCTCGGGAACCTCGCCGGGGGACTTGAGATAGCCCCTCACAATTTCGCAGTGGATGCCAACAGCAGCGCACATTTCCATAACCAACACCGCGTACTCCTCAGCGCAGCCCTTCTTTGACGCAATCACTCGTCTTGTGTCAATCTCCCCCTCAAAGTCCTCTTCCCAGTTGATCCTTTCTGACACCCAGGTAAAAATGGCTCGCAGACGCTGCACCTCGCTTCGGTACGGACGACAAACATATGTAGTGGCGAGGGTGGCAGCTGTGGTGGTGCTGGGAAGGCCGCTGATGAAGCGCGAGTTCTTGTCGACTTGGCTTAAATTGATGCCGTGATAATTAATCGGCTCTGCGACGGGCTCACCGTCAGCGCCCTCGTCTCCTTCGACGGCTTCGTACAACTCATCAACGGGATTCAGTGCTGGGTGATCCATCATTTGACAACGCTCACGGCGCTCCGTTTGCTCATTCTTGCTAATGGAGTTTGAGCGATTTACATCTCGGCGTACTTGAACCCAGTCGACAGCGGCGTTTAGACCCATATCAGCAGCCACATCTCGACCGTTGCTGCCCATGCCGGGCATAGGATTAGAGGTCGGAGGGACCGACCGGGCAAATGGAGATCGACTGGCCAGCTCGGAGCCAGCCACGAGCCCGCCGCGAGTGCTGGCAACGCCGGTCTTTGCGGTATCAAGGATCTTGCGGAAGATGTTCCTCTTGGGGGCCTTGGGCTGGACCAGACCTCCCAGCCCTGGGATTACCTCGTCGTGGAACCCTGCCTGGGTGTGAGGTCGAGCAACGCTGGCATTGCTGGCGTGGCTGCTGTGATATGTCACGCCAGTGAATGGCGTTTCAGGTCGCTCAGGGTCCATATCCCGCATACCCAAAGCACTCTGCGCACGATTGTGGTTGCCATTCCTGGCCATGCTGCCAGCGCTAGTAGTGCTGAATGCACCTGCCGAAGTGCCGCTCCACAGCGTCCTGCCACTGCTCTGCGTAGATGAGCTGGTATTACTCTGAACTCCCGATGAGGCATTGGTGGAGTTCGTCTTCGTTGTAGATGTTCTGGTGATGCCTCGCCCAATCTCAAAAGCTGACTTTCGGGCTCTAATTCTTCGGCTGGACGACACTGAGCTCCCCATTGAAGATTTGGGGCGCTCATACGGCACATTCTTCGGGGGAGGGGGTGGTGGATGATCGCTCATTTTGGAGTTTTGCCGATGCAGGTGCTCAAACTGCTTCTCCATACGCTGAACATAGTTGCTCAGCTTGTCTTCACTCTGATTACTGTTTTGATATGAGACTTCCTGTGATGACTCTCCGCTCCAAGTTTCGTAGCCTTCATCTGCGATCCCCAATGATGTTCTTGGCCTGGGCCGCTCTTGAGGTTGTCGTTGTGTTCGCTGAGAGACCATGTCGAATGACTCTGGCGACCAGGGATCCAGCGGGGCTTCTGGAACATCTTCATCGCGAGAGTCGCCCAGACCCCCAAGCTGACCCAACTGCTCCATAACTCCGTCCATCGCTTCTCGAAGAGGCGAAGGTGTCATCCCGCCAACAGGAGAGGGGGGAGTAGGTGACATGGCGCCAGGGGTGTACGGAATGTAGTTCCTGTCGTCAAAGGATGCCTTGGAGTTGTGTCTGGCAGGAGGAGGTGCAGGGGGAGCCGCAGGTCGGTACGAATTGTGTGAGTTTTGCCTCGAGAAGTTGTGTGACATGTTGGATCCATGTCGTGAAATAT
This sequence comes from Calonectria leucothoes, assembly GCA_002179835.1. Taxonomy (NCBI): domain Eukaryota; kingdom Fungi; phylum Ascomycota; class Sordariomycetes; order Hypocreales; family Nectriaceae; genus Calonectria; species Calonectria leucothoes. Next base: position 132,278 of record NAJI01000199.1, read on the forward strand.
CTACGGAGGCACGGTGTAGGTCGGACCCATGTCGGATCAGATCTCTCGAGCTTCGGTGTAGGTCGGATCCGTGACGAGCCAAGTCCATTGAGCCGTGCTGCATATTTGATCCGTGACGAACAAGCTCCATCGAACCATGCTGCATGTTGGACCCGTGACGAGATAATTCCAATGGCGCATGCTGCATGTTCGACCCATGGCGAACCAACTCCATCGAGCCGTGTTGTATATTTGAGCCCTGGCGCACCAAATCCATGGAGCGCCGGTGTACATCATTTGATCCTGTTCGTGCAACATGCCTGTGGGGAGGTGGTGGGGGCGGCGCAGGAGATTCATCGCGCTCTTGGCTTCCTCTGAAGCTCCGAGGGCGGAAAGACGGAGCAGGCGAAGGGCCTCGATCACCGTAGCCATGCGGGGGTATCGGTGAAGGACCCCTATCAGCGTAACCGCGAGGTGGAATTGGTGAAGGGCCTCTGTCGCCGTAGCCGCGAGGCGGAACTGGCGAAGGGCCTCTGTCTACATATCCGTGGGGAGGAACTGGTGAAGGACCTCTGCCAGCGTAGGCATGAGCGGGAGGAGGAACAGGAGAAGGGCCTCTTCCGCCATAGCTGTGAGGCGGCACTGGTGAGTGACCTCTTGACGCATAGTCATGAGGAGGAGCCGGGGATGGGTCTCGAGAAGCATAACCACGGGAAGCATGGGAGGGCGCTGGTGAGGGAGCTCTTGAGCCGTGGTGCTGAGGAGGTGCTGGCGAAGGACTCCTTGAAATCTCGCGAGTCTTCTTGGAGTAAGATGCGTTTGAGTCTTGTCGAACACGTGGTTTTGGAGTTTCGCGAAAGACTTCTGGTTGTTTTGCGGCGGTATAATGAGGTGCCTTTGCGTACGCTTCGAACGGCTTTCGAAATGATTTTGACTTGGCAGCGTTGCTTGTGGGAGTTTGAATTGGGCTGACCGTCTTTGTGGTCGGTCGGAAAGTTGCTGGGAGAAGCTCAACGAAATTTGAGGGAAAGGAGCCGACAGTCCTTCGGTCCCGGTAGAGTCGTCCTACCCACCATGATCCATCTCCAGCATTCAAGCACTCGATCAAATCGCCCTCGATGAAACCAAGATCTCGTTTGGACTATCGAATGTCAGCTATCTTGGGACCCAGACAACAAGGCTTGCCAAACATACCTCTCCTCCCCATGAATAAACAGCCCTGCACCAGCAGGGAAACCGCGTTGGCAGCGGTGGCGGTGCGGGTACCATGATGTCAAGGCGACCGCGCCGGTTCAGAATGTACCAGCTGGATTGTGGGAGCGGCTTAGAAAAGCCGTGCTCGACGCGATCAAGAATACGGGGATGAGGCTCTACTCGCTGGCAAGAATAGGCATGTCAAGTAGAAAGAGTAGTGGAAACGGCCGAATGTGAGGCGGGCGGTGGATCACCAAAGGCAATCGGGGAGGGGAGGGACGTGGTGGAGGCAGGCGACGGTGTAGGTGGAGGTGGAGGTGATCGGGGACGGGTGTTTGGCGTCCTTGGCGGTGTTGCTCGTCGACGTGCAGTGTGGTTTGCAGAGAGGAATTGAAGAGACGAAAATTAGATTCCCAACGGTAGAGGGAAGAGGAACGTGTAAGTACACAGACAATGGTATTGTGAAGGCCTGGTGCATGGGGGCTAAGCGCTGCAAATGTCCAAAGCGATTCAATCGTTTGCAGGTGCTCTTCCCAGCACAACAGCTCGTTGCTGGGGAGACACGGGCGGTCGTCCCGCCCACGGCGGGTGCGATGGGCGGGGGGCCAGTCGCTAGGAACGACGTCAATAGCCCCGTTTTAGCCCGCTGGGGTTCCGGGTTAGGTGCGCTGAATGCACGACGACGTCTCAGGGTCTGCTGTGTCTCAGCGCGGCGACCCAGGCTAGCCGCGTTGAGGCGTGGATGCCCATCTCGTTTGTCGGCTCGAGATATGTCACCGGCCTAGGACGGACGGCTCGCTGCCGACCCAGGGCTAGCCGACGTCGACGGATATCCGTACACAGGTCACACATACGCGTGCGATGCTCCGTGGCCGCATCACCACAGCCCAGCCAGAGACACACGGGGGCGGCCGCCAGATGGCTCTGGGTAATTCCAGGTACAGGGTCTTTGCTTTTGCGACTCCGGCTTGTGCGAGGAACCATCAGTCATGGCGTCTGTTAGTGTTTTGTTTTTTGATCAGCTTACTTGCGCCTGGGTTCCCAGCATGTTTCTGCCCCAGGTCCGCTCTGAGACCCGACTGACGCCCACCGCTCAACGTTGCATCCATGAACTACCGGCGGGGATGGCGAGCGCAATCCAATCCCATGGCACGGACTGGTCTGCGTACACGACGTCGAGCCTTCTTTTGGTGGTTTCCAATGCAAACATGCTGCGGGCTCCACGAACAGCATTCACTGTCAAGTCCTCATTACAGGGCCCCCCAAGAGGCGTGCCACTAGACTCCACAGCCCGTATGCGAGCTTGTCGCACATCATCCACCCCGGACACTTTTTGCAGCTTGGTGTTGCAGGCAAGCCCCGTCTCGAAGGCTCTCTGTAAGCTCACCACCTGCAGCTGGCATGCGTCGAGGCTATATTCATCTCAGACGCAGGCATTCCTCGATTTGGGGGATAACCGACGCTGCGGCATAGTCAAATTGCCCGACCATGCCCTCGCCTGAAAATTCCCCGATTCTTCCATCTTTCCTTCGATGCGCCGGCTTCGTCCTCATTTTAGCGCCCCCATCTCGCCGCTGCGCTACCACAGCTGTCCCAAACAGGCTAATTGTCAACAAATGCCCCTGGCTTAATGTCTTGACGCTCTTGTTTCTTACACGCCCTATCTACGTAGCTCCCCGACGAATACAACATGGTTATGCAGATCTCCATGGCTAGCCTGGCTGATGCTTTTCACTGATCTCCTTTGCGCCCATGGCAATGTAGATGAAACTAAAAGCTCTGACATGTGCCAAAGCTGATGGTGTGCACTGATGGTTCGCGGGAGAATGCAACATGTGCAATTGCAGACACGGCTGTCAGAGAGAATTAAGATGGCAACCGATGAAACGCAAACGGTACGATCGAGCTTGGAAGAGTGGGAGAGGGATGAAAAGAAAGAAAAGGTCGCAGATAGGATTGCAAAAAGAAAAAGAAAAAAGTGGCGAGGTCGAAAAACAAACGCAGAAGCTCTTGACTTGACTGCGAGACTCAGACGAGAACGCAGTCGAGAAACATAAACGTGGAATGGGTCTTGGTGGGCCTTGATTGCATCTAAAAACACTCTTGCTCGCGGTAGCTGTATGGAGCATCCGCGGTGCTGCAAGGGGTTAGTTTGCGAACATGTCCGCCGTGAAAAGTGCCCGCAGCGACGGCGGGATATGCACGTCGGCCTCGATAACCCGTCTGCCCATGTATTCAACAATCAACGTGGCAGCGTATGATCCAATTCAACTGGTTCGAACCAAGAGCAAAGGCCCCTTCTCTTATTAGAGAGGTCGAGTTCATGTAGCCCTTCGTCTTCTCCCGCTTTTGGGCGACCACCCCGCGGGGTCAGTTTATTTTTTGTGGCGTCTGGCCTCGCCGGGCTGCCCTGACAACAACAAAGCCCCCCCGTTCAAACCCCGGCCTGGCTGTCCCAGACAACCATCCAGGTCGACGCAGGCCGCCCGCAGACTTTAATAACCATTCTCACCCATAGCTTGCGCAGTCTCCGTCTTGCTTGCCATCCTCTGTCGACCACGATACCATCGCCTCCTCTCACCCCAAACGGCCTACTCAAGCTGCTTCGGCTATACGTCGACATCGCATTCGCTTTCACTCTCGCGACGCGCAGCACCACCACTGATATTTGTCGCATATTTACATGACGTCAACCGCCATGGCTGACGAAGGTGTCGCAGAGCACTATCAAGTCTTGGAGGAGCTCGGCCGTATGTCATGCGCCTTCCAATTCCCTCCGACCAACAACTAACTTTTTTTTTGCTTGCAGGGGGAAGCTTCGGTGTCGTCTACAAGGGAATCGAAAAGGCGACGGGCGAGACGGTTGCCATCAAACATGTAAGTCCCATTGCGCCGGTATGCGCGCAAACAAACATGCTCACGCACGGTCTCCACAGATTGACCTCGAGTCCAACGACGACGATATCCAAGACATCCAAGCCGAAATTGCGGTTTTGAGCACTTGCGCCAGCTCCTACGTTACACAATACAAAGGCTCGTTTCTTCGAGGACACAAACTATGGATTGTCATGGAGTACCTTGGTGGCGGTTCGTGCCTGGACTTGGTAGGTGATCGTGCACCCAACGCAAAGCCACCGCTTAATGCTGACGTGAATTAATTTACAGTTGAAACCTGCCAACTTCACTGAGGCGCACATTGCCATTGTGTGTCGCGAGCTTCTGTTTGGAATCCAATATCTGCACAGCGAGGGCAAGATCCACAGAGACATCAAAGCCGCCAATGTCCTTCTGTCCGAGACGGGCAAGGTCAAGCTGGCAGACTTTGGTGTTGCCGCGCAGCTCACCAACATCAAGTCCCAGCGCAACACCTTTGTTGGAACCCCGTTCTGGATGGCTCCCGAAGTCATCCAGCAGGATGGATACAGCTTCAAGGCCGATATTTGGTCTCTCGGCATCACCGCCATGGAGATGGCCAATGGCGAACCTCCTCTAGCTCACATCCACCCCATGAAGGTCCTCTTCCACATTCCCAAGAACAATGCTCCGCGCTTGGAGGGCAACTTCAGCAAGGAATTCAAGGATTTCATCGCCCAATGCCTCACCAAAGAATATGACCGCCGACCCACTGCGAAGGAGCTTCTCCGCCATCGCTTCATCCGATCCGCTGGCAAGGTTGAAGCTCTGCAAGAGCTAATTGCCCGGAGACAGATGTGGGATGCCAACCAGAATCGCCAGCGACACACCATCTACTACCAAGAGACTCTCCAAACCATTTCGCCCAAGGATGATCAGGAGTGGGTCTTCGACACAGTCAAGTCTGTTGTCCCTCCCAAGCGGCCAACTATGAAGCAGAGCCGCAAGCCGTCGTCCATCTTTTCGGCCGAGGAGGGCATGCGCAAGCTGGACCTCAAGGATGCTCCCCTCGGATCTTCTTCCCCGGCACCAGGCACCGTCCGCAAGTCCACTGTGCGACGAACCTCGCTTGCGCAGCGCAACTCGATTCGATCTACTAGTGGATCGCCAAGAGCTGCGGTTCTCCCCAAGAAGCCGCTGCAGCCCGACATGTCGTTTGGCAACTCGGGTTCCACCATGCGTCTGTTCCGCCGAGTGCCATCTGACAGCTCCACTCACGGCGGTAGCGGCCCGGATGACGTGTTTTGTGATGAGAACGCCCCCCCATCTGTGGTGTCGCCGATTGAGCCGTACGGAAAGGAGGCAGTTCTCGGACGCAGGCTGTACAACCGGGCAGTGGAGCCGACTCTTGCGGAGCTGCACGCCCAGACGTCAGCAATGCAGAAGCGGGAGGCACTGGCTAAGCTGTCAGACGCATTTGCCGCTCTGGATGCTGTTGATCCCGAGGGGGCCTATCACCTAATGAGCAACCTGGTGTCATCCATGTCTCAGGATAACAAGCTCAACGCCGCCTTGCTAAGGCAGGCAACCCAGAAGATGCCCGACGATGGAACCCCTCAGGGCACAGTCATTGTCAAGAACGCCACGCCTCAGACCAGCCCCAACAAGTTTCTCCTCAGCTCAAACAACCCCCACTTGCGCAGCCACCGGCGTCGCAACAGCAACTCTCCCACGATAAACGAGAAGGGGCAAGTCGAGAAGTCAAGTCTCGAAACCAGATACCCCGGCCAGGAGGCTCGGCCAGGAATGGAACACTGCAAACAGCTCTCGGATGTGCTCTACTCCCGCTGGGTGGATGGCCTTCGGATCCGATGGCCCGCTGCCTAATGTAACGCACGGCTCCTCACTGGCAATGCGTAATAATAACATGGCAGGCCAAGCAAGGTTGTGCACAAGCAAGCGAGCACGCACAACAGCAACGCTAGTGATGGGGAAGATACTCTAATACTTGTACCATTTACTGTATGCAAGCCGAGGCCTTGCAGATCTTGTTTTTGCTTTTTCTTTTTCTCACACAGCATGCATGGCGGATATGAGACTTTTTTTGAGGCTGGTTATTTTTTCTTTTTTGTGGAAAACCGTTTGCGCTCGGACTGCATGGCATCACGGCCCAGAGGAAGACAGCAGGGTAATCACGGTATGATGATATCTTGACGACCGACAGCTGCTTTTTTGTTGAATGCATTCCACTGGAGCACGGCGTTTTTGGGCATTTTGTTTCTTGCGCGGATGCAAGGGTAGGAAGGAAAGTGGAAGCCTAAGCTGGGGTCTTGTTCGTAGCCCAGCTATGCTTTCTCCTTTCTTTCTTTTTTTCTTTCTTTTTCTCCATTAGAATGGTTCAGAATAGTCTGTCACGATGAATACAGTTGACCAGATCCCACCAGTTTGTCCATCCACCCCTCCCCCGTGTAGCCCGTTGGTTGTTTTTGCCAGTCTTAGGTCAGGGGTAGCTTGTGTTTTTTTTTTCTTCCTTTTTGTTTTCCAAGTGGGCCAAGAAGCAACGTGAGCAAGGCGATACGAACTTTTGAATCAAAGCCAGTACCTGGCTCGCCATAGCTCATGTTTCAATATAGGAAGAGGAGAAGCCCCAGATATTTGTTTCAATTCTCCGGGTTTCCCTGACGTCATCTACCTGGCAGAACGAAAGTCTCGACCGTTTCGGTGGAACACCGCTAGCATCTTGGCTGGAGGGATGGCCTTGTTCACGTCCCCTTGCTTGCCCTTCAGTGTGTACTAGCGGCGCCAGCCCGTCGAGGCCTTCCATCCACACGAACATTGGCTTATCAACACTTGAAAGAACATGATTGAAAAAGAAAGGACAACCTGATCAGATGATTAGAATTCGCATCCGATTTAGATGATTCGCTGCGCGTCGGTGAGAGGTTCCACAACCGCTACCGCAAGAAACCAGTCTAGTCCAGTCCATCCTGAATGAAGTTATGCTACGTCCGTTGACCAATTCAACCCCCCTCTCCCTCCCAATTGAGTGCTGATCAAAGACGAAGAAAAAGAAGAAACTCCTCCCATGCGCCACCCAATGCCCTCGACGCCTCTCCGTGTGATTAGAACCTAGTGGTGACGGGGTGGTTGCGGCGCAGAGCAAACCCCCGCGTGTTGCCCTCGTTCTCCTCCAGGATGCGCTCTGACCAGACGGCCGGGTGCGAGGTGAAGACGGCCATCTCCTCCTGCATGATGCGCTCGCGAGTGGCTTCTGGCAGGCCGAAGCCGACCTCGACAACCAGGCGGCGGAAGAGACACCCGTACTTTGCAATGTCAATGGCGTCGCTCTTCTCGGCCTGGCGCATCTCGGCGGCGATGGGCTCATAGTCGCCGTCCGAGTCGTCATCGTCACCCCCACCAACGTCGCCATATTCTTCTTCTTCCTCCTCGTCGTAGTCGTCGTTGTCGACTTCAGAGTTGTAGTAGTCAGCCATCTCCTCGTCTTCATCTTGGGCCTCGTTCCTGCCATCGTCCCCGAGGGCGAGCGCCTCGACGTCGACGACCCGGTTGGGCGGCAGGGTCACGCGGGACAGGAACTCGTTCTCGGCGTAGAGGACCCGGGTGGCCTCGGCGTTGATCTGCCTGCTGACGCGGAGGACGGCCGTCTCGAGACAGGGCCGCTTGCGCGCAAAGACGCGCTGCCACCCCCTGTGCACGGGGATCCGCGTCTCAGCCACCAGGAGGAAGCGGTAGATGTTCTCGCGCACCTCGAGCGGCACCGTCATCAGCCGGTTCGGAAGAAGAGGCCCAGATGGAGGCCGTGTGGGTGACCTGGTTCGCACTCGGACACGCCGGGGCGGCCGTTGCATCTGGCGCTGCCGCTTGCGAGCTTGCTTTGGAGCCCCAGCTCCTTGGGCTTCCAGCTCGCAGGGCATCATGTTGATGGGGCCGTCATCGTAAGGATCTGGGATTGCTGGCATGCTTGCCATGATGGGCTCGCCATTGTTGCGCCGGACCACGGGAGGAGGGCCCCATATGAAGTGCCCCGGTTGAAGTGCAGCCTTGATGCCGGGGCTGAAGTCTTCCCGCTTTGGCGGGTGAGCAGCGGCAAAGTTGTACTTGGGAAAAGAGCGTCGGCGAGCCATTTGGAAGAATTATCTAAATATGATTGAGAAAGAAGTAAAGATGAATGACGTCGTTGGATGGAAAAGAGAGGCTGCGAGCGGCCTAGATATATAGCTGTGAGCACCAGTGATTCACGGTTGAGAGGATGCTTGCGCAGTCTACTCTCTTTTTCATCTTGGCAGGCAAAATGTTATGAGAGGGTTTAGGGGGTTTGACATATTTGTTCGTTCAAGGTGCCAGTCTATTGAAGTAGGTCCCCGGCTGAAACCACATCTCCAAAAATCTCAAAATCGCGGGAGAAGCCTTGGAGTTGGCCAACTAAGGTTATTCTTATCATGAGATGCTTGATTGCATATAGGATTAACATAATCCCAATACGCGACGTAACAAGGTAGTTACGTCTCAAAGGTGAAGTGCTGTAATACCCAAACAAGTTTGCGGCGTCAAGATGTTGGCGCCAGTCTATTGTTGGTAGCACTATTGCGGTTATACCCCCATGAACAAAAACGCACAGGAAACTTGACCAACACATACCCAAGGTATCTTATAGCATACCTCGGGATAGAGAACCAGCTCAAATGGACATGCTCTTAGTACGCGCCAACCCCTGTCAAGTTGAAGTCAAGTGCCAAGGTCAACAGTAATAGGAAACCCCGTGCTCATCTTTCGCATTTTTCATGGTCCCTTTAAGAAATTGTTACCATCGAACTTCTTTGTATCATTTTTTTTTTTCGTGGAAACCTCTCGCAGTAGATCAGTGAGTTTAAGAGACCTTGCTCCTTGAAGTGGTAGACATCATGGCAAACGTCAATGCGCCCAAGAAGCAGAAAGCTAACAACACAACAAATGACAATAAAAATACACTTTATAGAACCAATGAAACGAACATCAACTCTCGCCTTTCTATTTCTGTATATCTCGTCTTCTTGTTACAGGGGCACAAGAGATATCGCCACTGTTCACATCTCCCAGTTACCCGTCTGTTACAGAGCACGAGATTGAGTTGCGCTACCCTTGAGAGAACAGTTCGCATTCATCGAAGGGTCAACAGAATTTCGCCAAAACAGCTCCCCCCTTTGATTCAAAGGCATTACAATTTGACATTGGTTGTTTCCTTAACACTAAAAAACAGCACACCAACAGAGAGGGTATTTTTCAATGCGTGCATGCAGAACCACAACCAATAAAACAAGACCCTTTTGTCCCAGCAACTACCTCATAGACATTTGGTAAATCTTTTGACTCATTTCCTCATCTTCCAAAAATGACCGACATTGTCGCAAACATTCTACACAGTGCGGCACTGACCTTCAGTGCAATATTCTCCAGCTTGAATCAATCAAAGAGGTTGAGCCGTGGCTCGCCGGCCAGTATTTTTGTTTTCTCCTCGTCCCAGCCCGCAATTAGTTGGGCTATTGAAACCAGCGCACACGCGCGCATCGAATTGCCATTACCTCCACAGATCTCGGCTGGCTCGCGTCGAATCTCCTCCACTGCTATAGGGTCGGCCCGAGTCTGACATGCTGCTTTTATAGCTGTGGCCACCAAACTCATTTCCTGGTCCGCTGGGAGCGGGCTCCTGCCCTGGAATGGCCAGGAAACCTCCGGTGCCGTTGCCAACCATGATGCTGCGACGAGCATCACCTCGGCCCCATCCAGATCCCGCTACGTCGAGTTCCAGCCCGTAGCTGCTAATTGGCCGACGACTACCTGGGGCAGCCGCTGGCATTGTGTCGACCCGCGCAAAGTTCCACTTTCCAAACTCGTCGCTCTTGGTGAAGACCTCGAGGGTGTGGGTTGGGGGTGGTGACCTGGGCCCTCTGGCGGCATAGGGGTTGTTGGAGCTGAGGCGGTGGGATGCGGGTACGTTGGAGACGGGCCGCCTGGGCTGAGCGAGAGGAGAAGAAAAGCTGTGCGCGGCGGCGGGGGAGAGGCTGAAACCTGGGCTCGACTTGACTGACGAGTTGGAGCCCGATCGCATGTGGCCTCCCGCAAAGGCGGCATTGGGCGGGGGAAGTCCCGAGAGCTGGTCGGGGAATGTGTCATCGTGGACATATAAGCGGCGGAGGCGGGGGAAGCCACCTGTCATGATGGATGTGGCAAGGTAGGTGTAGTAGCCTGTTGTGGTGGAGGAGAAGGCGCCGGCTGTGCCAACGCTGGAGATTTCAAATCGCAACGTCTCAAGAGAACGTGATGCCATGGGGCGGATGTTGGGAGAATTGGGGAACTGTTCCGCGACCTTTGTCTGAATAGCAAGTGTCTTCAATGACGAGGCCATGGTGAGCACCTCCTGCAGGGTGGAAGGATGGACGGCCGTGTCGTGGAGAGTCAGCACTCGCAGGGCCTGCTGGGTCTCTTGCCAAGCGAGATACTCAATGAGACCGCGAACCGTCACACGAGGCGTTTCTTTGAGCACAAGCTCCTTGAGCGGGGGGAGGGTGGCAAGGCCATCGCTAGAAGACAAGACCTCATCGGTGAATGTGGGGACGTTGGACACCTTCAAAGCCTGGAGCCTGGGCAAGTTGCCCAGGACTGCACGAATGGTGATGGGATCGATATTAAGGTTGTTAATCTCCAAAACTTCGAGTTGCGTCCAGACTTGACCAGTTGCCAACATGGCAAAGCTGCGCTCAGACCCCTGATTATACGTTGTCTTGCGGATATTAGGACAACGTGCCTGAACTTCGAGGCGCAGTGTCGCAAAGCTCGGATCATCGCAAAACATGCCCTCGGGCAAATCAATGTACTGCAGGTTGGGAAGCACGGCCAGGGTCTGAGCCAACTCGACCGGACACGATTCGCGCAGCATGTAAGGCATCTTGAGGAACTGGACCAGCTTTCCGAGCCGTGTTGGGTCATCGCGCACAGTGCGCCTGAACAGCCTCAGGCGGGCTTGAGCAGGATCTTCGGGGACGCCATTGCGATCGAACCGTGATGTCTTTTTGCGCTTCTCGGCCAACCAGGCCTCACGAGGGCAATAATGAACAGGGTCGATGCGAACGCTGTGGTATCTGGGTGGAGAGAAGGTGTGTCAGTCACAATCAAAAGGTGCTCTCACGGACATGGTTGTGGGTGGTTATGGGTATGGTATGGGGGCACGGGCTATGTGGGGTGACGATTGACGAGCAACTTACAAGGTTCTGATTGCGATGGCACGCCAAGGTCGGCACACGCTCGTGCAGCGGGACAAGTCGCGCAAGTCGCAAAGCATACAGATTGCATCACTGGTGGCGGCGCTGCCCTCGCACGAGTCGTACGTCTCGTCCAGGGCGTGGGGGCAGACAAAGGAAAAGATGCGCTCGAGGATGGACTGTGGGAGGATCTGGACGAGCTGCGCGGATCGGAAGGTGGGAGGGAAGAGCAGCGGAGGGGCTGCGAGGTCGTCTGGCAGAGAAAAGGAGTCGGAGGCGCTGCCCTGGGAATTGTGCTTCTTCTTTTCCTTCTTTTCCTTGCTGCGGCGGCGAAACGAGAAGCGCATGGCTGCGGTGGTGGTTGTGCGTGTCGCTATTGGGTGTGTTGGTGGTGGGTGGGCGGCGGTGTGGTCAAGAGGAGCAGCAATGCGAAGGGACGAGGAGCGAGGAGATGACCAAAACTGGCAGCTGTATCTGCACCGGCAAGAGAGGGGATGGAGGATGAGAGGAAGAATAAAGAGAGGGGAAACAAAAATAGAGGCCCGGAGTGCGTGCGGGTCGGTTTTTGGACGTTTGGGTATAAAGAAGAGTGAGACGGCGAGAGGAAGGGAAGGACGCGGGAGGGAGGGGAGTTTGAGGGACGCGATGTCGATCCGATGTGCAAGGGTTCAGGTCAGGTACGTCAGGTACAAGTTTCCCGAACAGGACCCCCAAGCTTTTTCAGCAACTAGGCTGTTTCCAGCATGCGCGTGTATGTGCGTGTGTGTGTGTGATGTAGTGTGTACATGGCTCTCGGGTGCGCTGCGGTGCGCTGGTCCTCCATGCCCGCGGGCAGCTCCAAGGTGGCCCTGTCACGGTCGGCGTCCTGGTAACTTCTGTAACAGGGGACCACGGCTGGGGCGGGCGGACGCTGAGGGGAGGGAGCCCTTTGGCAATGCGCCCAGCTGTACGCTTTAGTGGTGGTGGGAGGGTTAATACGGCTGACTAGGCTGCATGGAGCCGCCTGCCCTTCCACTAATAACGGCGCTGGATGTCTCGATTGGGCCCTCCTCGCCCCGCAAAAGTCCGGACCAAGTGCCGCTGCGAGGGGGGGAGGGCCTCGCAGCGCAGCAAGTTAGTGGCCGACTAACCGGCCACAGGGCTGGTGGCCCGTTCGCTCATAGGGCCGTTACAGGTCTGAGCAAGCGTCGCTGATCCCCTCTGCCATTTGTCTGGTGCGTCGCTGGCGCCCGGGCGAACTCTGCTTTCGCCGCCCCCTTGAAATTAAAATAGCACCCAGCCCAGCTGCGCTGATGGGATCACCAAAGAACGACAAACAAAGAAAAGCTGCTGCCCGTGGCCTTTTCCTATTTTGGGAATACGCACAGGAAATGAGCAAAGGGGTGTGAGAGGGGGAGGCAGTCGAATCAGACGACGCAGCGCCATTCGTCCATCCGCTTGCTCAATCACCAGCGCCCTCGTCTGCCCATCTGCTCACTCGCTTCCAGGAGCCCGGGCCCTTCTGTCTTGCTCACGAAGCGAATCCTGTTTTTTTTTGGTCCTCTCTTTTTACGAGTGCGCAATACGCAGCGCAGTTAGATATAGACAGCTGCGAGTGGATTCCGCTCTCCAGCCAGGAGGGGCGAGCTCCGACGCGATGCATAATTGCTGGGCTTCGGAGACAAATGGCCAAAAGCACCAAGGCTTTAACAATCAACCCAAGGAACCCTTGCCCTCCTCCACCGACACCCTGAACATTCCTGTCAGATGTAACAATTGGCCCTGCGTCGCCAGTCCGCCATTGTCTTTTTGTGTGTGCGTATGCGTTTGCGCGTTTCCTCCATCTTGTCCCAGATGCTCATTAACCTTGTTTTTTCCCCTCCATCTGCTGCTACCCTTGTCGTCCGGACATTCCATAGCCCATCTTTATTGCGACCACACATGCATCCCCGTTTGACGTCGTCCCCAATACCTCCAAAACCCAATTTATCCCATTCTGTGACAGCCGTCAGCCGAGCTCAAGGCCCGTCCCCTATGCCAATGCTCTGGTCCCCGTCAACTCCGGGCAAGGCACACAGACGCACACAGACGCGAGAAGTTAAAAAAAAAAAAACCAAATACTTTCTCGCCGTGACGTCGTTGGATCGTCCTTGCCCCCGGTCTCAACGTCACTCATAAGGTAGGGACGGACAGAGACCCTCCATTCTGATACTCGACCCCTGACACCGTCCCATTCACTCCACGCTGGTCCCGAGCCAATCATCCCTGCTCTGCCACATAGAATTCCATCTCTCGGCCGGGTTTAACTGTCAGTTTGCGACTTTTTTTCCCCTTGCCCTTCCGCAAGCAATAATCTAATTACAGGTCACATGAAATCAAGGAGACTATGATTCCAAATGCCTCTACCCCGGGGATTCTTTGCCAATACCACATCAGGGACGCCTGCTATAACCGTGACGCGTCGTCGTGTAAACGTATCGTTGCCGCATCCCTCCAGAATACTACGAGGCACTTATGTATGCACCCTGCGTGGCCAAGGCCATGTAATGCCACTGCGGCTTATGCACGCGCCATGCAGCCCGGCAAACCAAGGCCAAAGAATCGGCCTCTTTGTTCTTTTCTTGGTTTCAGCGTCTATCAAACGCTTGGCAGGCCCCCCTTCTTCACCATCTGGGGGCGTTTGGCCTTCGTCCACCCAAACCTTGGCGTTTACGTATGCGCGACAAGAAGCGACCAGGTCCACTCGACTGGCCGCCGCTTGAATTTCTACGCCACCCTTTCACATCTTAAATGCAACCTTTTGCTCGCGCTTATCCTGCTCAGTATTTCCAACCATAATGCTTTTCGGTATTACCGTGTCCTTTTGCTGGCAGCACACACTGGCGAGTCACGCATTCGCACCACCATTGGCTTGAACACTTTCTTCACCGCTGATCGCTTCTTTATTTTTCTTCTTCATCTTCAAAGGAGATACATCAATTACAATCGTCTACTGCCCTCGCTCCAGACCCAAGTCCAGAGCAAAAGCTCGATGCTTCTAACATACATACAGTAGTCAGCGAAGAGTGATTACAAGGGTACTAGGTAGATCGTCGTGGCCTGGGGTGACCCGGCTCGTGCGCATCACGACTCCGGCCCAGACGTTTTGGTTTTTGGTTCCATTACAACCCCGTCCTGCCAAAATGCCCCATGTTCGCCAGGGAAACAATAAATCCACACACATGACCATCCTCCCCGTCATTATGACTTCCCACATACACGATTACTTCTCCCGGATGGTCCTCGAGAGACCTTCCCATGGCCCCAAGATGCAACGCAAAAAAAAGAGAAACCGAAATCTCCAAAAGCCAACTGTTTATATGTACGTGTCAAATGCCGCTTCTGCGCACTGTAGATCCAACTCTTTTTGCTCCCGTCATGTCGAGCTGGTCATGCAACGTTTTGCGGATGCATCATTAAGGGAGTTTGGCCGCAAGGCAACTACACCACATACTGCACCCTCTCCATCCTCTGCCGACTGGCTCATGGCTGCGGCAGAGCTGCAGGGAGCATTTAAGCCTTGCGGGATCGGGGGGTGGTGCCGTTGGTCTTGGCACCGGTGGTGGTAGCACCGTTGGCACCCTTCTTGGGGGTGCTGAGATCGGGAAGAGGGGCCTGGCTCATTCGTCGGAGACTCTTGCGGGTGGTGTTGCTCGACTTGCCATCGCGCTTGTAGGTGGCGAAGTAGAAAGAGATGAAGAGGACGAGGTAAGAGCTGAGAATACCAATACCGGCGAAGGCAGCGAACTCCTCACCAGCGCACTTGCCAGCGTTGGGCATCCAGGGCCAGTACGTCGATGTGAAGTAGGTGTACGAGGCGAAGTAGACAAAGCCTGCAAACAGTTAGTGTGCTGCGTCATTGGGTCCAATTGGCTCGCGTGACTTACCAAGATCGATGATGAACTGGATGATCTGGATGCGAGTAACCCACTCCTTCCACCAGATGCGGACACCACGGGCGCTCTGGAAGTAGTACCAGTACATGACAACGTGAACGAAGAGGTTCAGAGTAATGGGAACCCAGGAGACAGAGGTGGAACCAATGAGCTGGGTGTAGCAGAGGAGGGCGGTGGCACCATGGTGGTAGCAGTGGAGGAAAGCTTTGGGAAAGGTTAGCTTGCCATATTCGTGCCAATCGATAGATTTCAGGACATACTGAGAGGCTTCTTCTTGAGGAACAGGAAAACGGTGTCGAGGAGCTCAAGGTACTTGGTGAGGTAGGTGAGCTGGCCAAAATGTTAGTTTCGAGAGCCCCACAGGACAAAAGGGAGAACCGGGAGATTGAAAAAAAAAAAAGTTTACGCACATAGTAGAGGACAACCAGGTGCTGAGTCCAGCCGCCTTCGGCATCGCAGATGGCGTGGAAGATGCCGCCACGGACGACGGTGGGGAGGAGCTCCTCAATGTACAGAGCCAGCAGAATGGCGCTGATGACGGTCAAGAAGAGGTTGTGGATGAGGAAGAGCGACTTGAGCTTGAAGGGCTCGCGGTTGCGCATAGCCTCGCGACCACCGAAGATGATCAGGTAGTAGATGACGATGAAGATTGACGTCGACTTCAGCGTGGACATGGGTGTCTGGAAGGGGACGAATTTGAACTCGTCGGCCGGGTAGCCCAGAACAGCAGTCCATGCCTTGTCGAAGATGGGCCAAAGATGGATGCCAAAGGGGCGGTCGATGGTAGGCAGCGGCAGCTGCTCGTAGAAGGTGGCGGGGGCCGAAGACGACATGTTGGGCAATTAGATTGACAGAGCCAATGGACTGAGGCAATGTCGGTGTAGATGTTCGAGAAAGAGGGAGTCTTTGTACTCGAGACGAGACGCGACGGAAGACGCGGGAAGGGGGTAAAGAGGGTCAAGGAATGACAAGAAGGGAAAAAGGAGTCTCCTGAGAGAGGAAACGACGGTGGCGAGGCGAGACGAATCCCAGTGAAGCGGCGATTGAAAGAAGAAGAAGAGAAGAGGAAGGAAAGAAGGGGAGGAGGAAGAATATTATTTGGGGCAGGAGACGCGGCGCATCAGAAAAGGGGAAATTTGACATCACTTCGAGTTTGGCACCTAGAACATGTCCCGCTGGGCTGCAGCGCAATACGCTACGCGGAGGGCTACCTGGCCAAAAAGGGCCATTCTGGGGGTGCGCTACCAAGGACGGGCCCAGGGACGACGGTACGCTAGGAGAAGTACCAGGCCTCGGCGCCCCATCTCACTGGCCCGGGCATTGGCAGCGGAGGCAAGCCGCCCCCAGCAACAACCTTTTTTTCCTTTTTCCCTACGTGTCTGTGTCTGGCCCAGATCTTGTAGATTTTTGTCGATGCGCGGATGGTGTCCGGAGGCCATGGCTGACTGGCCTCGGGTCCAAAGTCAATCTGTATGCGGAGGCTTCCTCTTGCTGCTGGTCAGAATCTTACAGGCACCCGCCCCTCCTCCCGGGTGTCAGACGGCGCGTGGTTGATCTGTTGGTTTGATTCACACCACCTTGGCAGACATACCGGGACTCGCGTGCCTCACGTCAACCGCATCGTGTCCTGAAGACATTTTCGCATGTGATTTGCCGGGTCCTCCGGATCGACCAATCAGGGGTGTCATGTTGACGTTCATCTCATTCAACGCGCGGGCACGTGATTAACATTCCCTCGCGGTGGGGCCTTGTCAACCATAGGTCGGTGACTTGTCCCTTCAAGATTAGCACTGGGCTCGTGCATCGTCTCCGCGGGTGCCGAGGCTCCATGGCTGCAGACCCTGGGCTGCTCCAAATTGGCCTTGCTGCTGGTGAGAGGGCAGGGTGCCATTGTTGGCTCCTTTGCAGGCTCGGCCGAGTCTGATGACATGACGTTGAATGTTATCATGGGGGCGCCAACAAAGAGGTGTTTTTTTCTCTCGCCAAAATCTTCTGATACCTGGAACCCTGAAAAGGAGTGTTTTGTCTCACTTTCGCAATTGCCGGGTCCTCTCTCTCAATGGCTCGTAAAGCTAAGAGAAAAAAGAAATCTGGGATGACCCTTTTTTTCGACGCACAGGTACGAGTGAGGGCAATTTCGGAGCTGCAACTTACTGGACCTCCGACGGCCTTCCTTGTTGATCGCTGTTTACTTTGGTGCCCGGGGATCCGACCGTCTCCATCAATTCGATCCCCATTTCTTGGCGCTGCCGTCGTAATATGAGGCGTGTAATGCAAGGTGAAGCGGTGGGGCTGGAGCATCGCAAACCTTCTTGCAGTGAAGCATCATGGATCAATTGACATTGACTTCCCCATCGCTCTGGTCAAGCTGCTCTTCCAAACCACCATCGGCCCTTACAAGGGGCTGCCCCCTGTTGGTTGCCGAACCACGTGTGGGCGTGTGGCGGTCGACTGTGGCTGTGGCGCAAAGTGATGCAATCCCACAGAGAACTTCCCGTCCGGTCGGCTGCGGAGCTAGTGGGTGAAGGATACAGTAAGCGGAAGCTTCCATCACACCGCTTGGAAGGGAATATCGTAGAGACTAAATAATAGTTCAAGTAAATAAGACTGGTCCAATAAAGCATTAAATTCGGGCCCAGCTTGCTCAGACTCGGATTTATTCCGTGATGCCTGCTCTCTCGTGTTGTGAGTTCTGTTTAGCATCACCAGCAATGTGCGTGTGTACGTGGATGCAAGTACACACTCAAGTGCGCTACGAGATTGGGGAAGCTTGGGGCGCAGGGTGCTGCTATGCGTTCAATAAACAGCCAGCCATTGGGAATTGGCAATTGGTGGAGGCGGCCGCCTGGTCGGGGAACTCCCTGGTTCGTGTATGATTGGGGAGCACAGCAAAGGGAATCAAGAGGATGCAACAAAACGTGGGGACAATGGACCTCGACAGGCAATTGACCCGTCACGGCTCACATGGTTTTTGATCTCCCCTCACGTCTTCCGCTTCTTGCCGTGCGGGCGGATAAGAGAAGGAGAAGAAAAAAAAATATGATCTGAGGTGAGCATCGGCGCCTGACGCTCCCAATTACACCTCAGGCAACTCTTGGTTTTCCCCTTGTTCATCCTGTCATCCTATCAGCCTTTTGCTGTTGTCACCTCCACTGAACGTCCTGGGGGCCTTGTCTCTGCGAGCAATATGGGATGACGAATGGAATCCGCCTGAAATAAGCTCGCAGAGAGCACAGTGTATTTAGCTTTTGGCACCGTCATGTTTGTATGCAGCCCTACACCCAGTTTCTGCTGTGCCCGCGCAATTCGCACGGCCACCTCCACCACTACAGAATCCGGCCTAGTCCCGGCTTAGTCACCCAGAAAGTGGCCTCAGATGATTCTTTGTGCCTCGCCCAAACAACTCTGCAGAATCACCCGAGCCGGAAAAAGCCCACCAGCCTTTAACCTCCAATTCCTCCTGCACCGACGCTGCATAATTCGCCTTTGCGATCTCCTCTCCAGACATTCTCCCCTCCACCACCATGTCTGCCGCTCTCCGTGTCGCCCGTGGCCTCCGTGCCGCTCCCATCCGGGCTGCTCAGCCCTTTGCTGCCCGCTCGGCCGTCGCCTGCTTCACCACTTCCATGCCCCGACGAGCTGACCACCACGAGGAGACCTTTGAGGAGTTCTCTGCCAGGTGAGACGGCTCCCTATGTCCCCAATGGCCTCGCATCGACCGATTTTGTGCATTTTTAAAGCCTCTGCGGCGCCAATCGCTCCCTCTGCCGGCGACATGGCGGGCCGTTGAGTCGAAAAGATGCCTCAATCTCGGCCAGAGCTGCCGCCACCACGCGATTTTCCCCGAATACCTTCAATGCGCCCACGCACGCCTCTCTTCCGCTCCAATGGCTAAACTGTGTCTCTCTACAGATATGAGAAGGAGTTTGACGGTGTCCAGGACGTTTTCGAGCTTCAGGTAATGCGCCCCGCGAGCTCGCTGCTCCCAGCCGGATCCCCCAATGTCGTATGACTTTTTGGCTCACCACCACACAGCGCAACCTGAACAACGCCTTCGCCTACGATCTTGTCCCTGCCCCCTCCGTCATCGCTGCCGCCCTCAAGGCTGCACGAAGGGTCAACGACTTCGGCACCGCCGTCCGTATTTTCGAAGGTATGCCTCACCACAATTGAGCCCACATCGTCGCCGTCCGCCCGACCGATCGTTTGCCGCCAATGGGCATATACATGCCCGCACTCCCTTGGCCCGCACGCATTGATCAACATCAGCCCCCCCCCCTCGACAACATGGCCAACGACGAAAGCGGCAGACGACTTGTGTGGCGCACTGGTTTAAAACAAAATAACACATCTGCACAACATGCTGACTTTTATTCTTCCTTTGCTTATAGGCATCAAGTCCAAGGTCGAAAACAAGGGCCAGTACGAGCAGTACCTCGAGGAGCTCAAGCCCCTGCGGGAAGAGCTCGGCGTGCCTCTGAAGGAGGAGCTCTACCCCGAGGAGAAGCAGTAAAGGACGCTCGCCCCCCAGCACCAGAATTTCTTTGATTTATCGGGCTAGTCCCGTGTACATGTTAGCAGAGTCAGAAGGGAATCCAGAGCAAGAGGTAGACGGGGGAGTTTTGGTTGCGGCAAGCCCCGAATCGATTGTGTTATAGCCCCAAGGCGCACTCTATGCTAATCTCCTCAAAATCTTGATATTGTATACCCAGTTCGACCGTGCAGCAAGCAAGCTCGCTGTCCTTCGCTGATGCCCTCTCCCCCAATATGCGATGAGTCAACCCTGACATCTTCGTCCTTCAGCCATGACAAGTCACCTCCGTCGCCAGCATCATCTCGCATCCCATCCCCACGTCTCAATGCCAGATTTCATCACATATCAGCTTGCGCGGTGTAACCAAACTCGCCTTCAGCCTTGCTTGTTTCACGCGGGGCACCGCTTCATCTGCATATGATGCATACCACCACAATTTAATTAATTATTCCGTCCCCCCACCCCTGCCTCCGCATATGCTCGTTGCATCGATGCGACCCTATTGAGAACATGTGTAGAAGAGAAGAAGAAAAAAAGATAGATACAACCGGTGGCCCTGAGCCACCCTGCTTCCAGCCCATCTTTGATTGACAATCAACAACTCCGGGGACAAAAAGAAACGTGAATGTAGTAAAAGCAAATGCATAACCAGGTTTAGTCGTTGAAAATTCCCAATATTCTCATCCCCTTATCCCCGTGTTTCCCGTCTAATTCCCAAACTCGAAACTCGTACCACTCGTTGCTTGGAGGCTCAATCCCTCAGGTGACCCCATCGGCCGTTGCCGGATTGCTGACCCATGAACTGCACACCCGGAATGGCCCCAGACCCGTTACCCTCGTATCCAGGCACGGCGGCAGGGCTGGTCCCTCTGCTTGCCGAACCGCCGAAAACTCGACCGGGTCGCGGGCTTATCATGCCCATGCGAGGGCTACGTGGCACACTGGCCTGGCGTGTTGAAGGACGGCCGTTGCGCAGCGTCACCTCCTCGCGGAGTCGGAAAAGCTCAATATCTCGTTCCCGTAGTTGAAACTTGAGCGCTGCAATTTGATCGCGATTTTCGTCGTTGGTATTGCTTGCTTGGATCTGATGTATTTGCTTGAGGTTCTCCGATGCCTTCAGCTGCAAATCTTCATTTTGCTCTTTCAAGCTTTTGATCTCGCTTCCAAGTTCGCCAGCTCTGGAGTTGACGTCCTGGTAAAGATTTCGGATGTAGTCGGTCTCACTCTGGGCATTTTCCAGCCTCTTTTCCAACTTTCTGATCTTGTCCTCCGATTCACTGAGCAGCTTTTCGGATTTGGCGAGGGGACTCTCGCCCTCGTCCGTTGATCCCGACACGGCTGTCAAGCGTGCGACGGCGGCTTCGAGTTCCTCAATTCGCTTCTGCCTCTTGTCGGCCTCTTTTTGGGCCGCCTCTTCTTGGGCTTTTGCCGCCTCGTCAGCCTTGAGCTTCGCCTTTTCAAAGCCTGAACGATCTTGCAGGGCTTTCCTCTTTGCTGCAAAGATTTTATTGGTTGTTCTTTCATATTCCTTGACCTGCTTATCGAGGCGGTCAATAATCGCCTTGTACTCTGTCTCGCGGTCGTTGAATGCTGCTTGTCTTTGATATTCAGTGACCTAGGAATAGTTAGTCATAATACATGTCTTGGTTGTGGCAAAACTATCCGACCTTTTCTGCCAGCACTTCCAACAAGGCTAAAGGAACGCTGATCTTGGACGCCCTGTCTTTGGAAGCATCCTTTGGTCTTGCAAACTCCAGTAGCCCTCGAAGCGCATAGGGAAGTGGGGGGTCGTTGGACTCGATGATGGGCTCCAGAATAGGGAGCACGCGCATCCGCTTTGCATCATCCGAATCCTCGTAGGCCTTGATTCATGTTAGCTTCAGAGTTTCTCCTATCGATGCAGCGTACTTACGAGTTTGCGCTTTAGCCCGTTGCCACCTATTAACCTATTCTCTTCAAGTCCTTGTGTGAGAGATTGGGTGTTTAAAAAGAAATCAATCACATCGTCGGGGATCGACTGCGGTTCCCAGGAGACAGTGTCCGTAAATCCATTCAGATAGTTCGAGAACACCTCTGCCACTTTGTGAGGGTCACCATAACCTCGATCAGGGTCATCTATCAGCTTCCTGGCTTGGACGATGCCCGACAGCAACGCATTCTTCTTCTCCAAGCTCGATATGTCTTGAGGAACATGCAGAAATATGTGTTCGATGGAGTGGGTCGTCACAAGCTGCAAGACCAGCGGCCCCTTTTCTCTCGGATTTCTTGACAAAAGTCGCTTCGGGATTGGTGAAGAATTAAATGTGTGGTCAAAGCCAATGACAGCGTCAAACTTGAACGGATCAAAATCTTCAGTCGACAAAGCCAGAGTGACCCGAGCAGCAGAGTTCTTAAACGTGCTCTCGGTTTTTTGGAGGTTTTGACAAACGCATTCAACCTCCAATGCCCTGGTTTGAGCATAAAGAAGTCGAAGAAGTTCTGGTGTTCGTGCGAGGACCAGGATTTCCGTATCCTGTTCAATGGCCTGTAGCAGTTCGTACATGAAATTAAACTTGGGGTTGGCGTCGTTTGAATATTTGGCGTGATCAACCGGAGAAAGATCTTCCAGCTTGGTGCCAATAAGATCCTGAGGATAATCGCAAATGTTAAATAAGCGACCTAACAATTCGTCAATCCGCTCCACCAAGGCCTCGTCCGGCTCTTTATAAACCTCACTATTGAAAACCTCACCAAACATTTCCGCGTCGCGCCTGTACTCGAGAAGAGTTTCATCATAGTATGGGCGTCTGCTCGCTTGGAATGGCAGGGTGACGATATGCTCTGATAGCGTCGATTCGTCTTGCGATGAAGTTGATGATTCTGCATAGGGTTGCTGCGTAACCTGCCCCATGGTAATGGATTCATCCGAGCTTTGGTTTATGCCCGACGGCATCGCAGTACGGTCTGAAAGGGGCATTAATAGGGAATTTGTTGGGTCAGAAGGGCCAAGAGAATGACTTATGTCAGCAGGCGAAACGGTTCCTTGTGGAATGTCACTGAGATCTCTGCCCATTAAAGCCCCTGTGATTGAGTTGCTTGAACTGGCAAACGTCATGCTGACCAGGTCTCTGATGGTGTCGACTGCTGATGCATTCGGTCCAGGCATAATTGATGCGGGGGAAATCGATGGAGGGGGCATATCTTGGCTAACACTCGCTATTACCTCAGGTTTCCAAGGTTCCACGGCTAAAACAGGCTGTGGATGGATGTTTAGCTCAGAAGCGCCAACCCCAACCTCAGGGGCTACTGCCACGTCAGCTGCGATATTGCTACTGGCTGGCTGTTCAGGTAATGGCCCAGAAGTGTCTTGCGGCTGGGCATCAACGGTGGAATCAGTTTCGGTCGGGAGAGTCGCTCTACTAAAGTCAAAAAGACTTCTAAGCTCATCCGCCGCTGAGCCTGACTGCCTGGGATCTGAAGGCTCCTCCATTTTCAAAGTTACCCGCCTCTGAGACGAGTTAGTAACTGTTGGCTCTGGCACTTGCGCACGTGAAGCCGGCCGCCCAGGTGGCTGTGGCAAAGCCGAATCTGATGGTGTCGGTTCACGCGCTTGCTTTCTGGGCTCTCTCTGACCTTTGGGTTTGTGTTCAGAGTCCTCTGGGTCTGATTCGGGTTTGTGGCCAGGGCTGTCGCTGTCCGTGATTTTATCCCAGTATGTATCAAAGTCCCGAGAAAGAACTTGAGCCGCCTGTGACTCTCGAAGGCTATAACCAACGTTATTGTATACTTTGCTAATGTAGTTAGCGGTCCAGCTTTCCGCAGAGTCGCCACTGGTGTTATCAGTTTTTTGCGTCGCCTGCTTGTTGGGTGAGTCTGGCGCAAGACTCTGTGCAACAACCGAATCTTGCGACTGCTGGGGCTGGGTCAGAAAGACGTGCTCAGAAGCAGGGTTGATTGGAGTCGACGCGTCGATAGCCTTGCTAGTGAATGTTTCTATGATCGGGCGGTTAGTCGGCGATCCGAGCGCACTTGTTGACAAATCCGGACTCCCTAAGCGTTGGGATTGCGATTGTTCAAGCTGACGAGACGGAATATCCAGGTTTCCAGTCTCGGTATCTAGAACGCTGTATCTGTGAGACGAATCTGATGTGTTCACAACAAGAGCTGAGTTCTGGCTCTCGCTCTGACCCTGGCTTCTAACTGTACCAGATATCGGACAGCCTGCCGAATGATCCAGCGAATCTGAAATAACCAGAGAGCTGACGGGGATGCAGCAACGGCTCGATAAGAGTTCCGGCTCCGAGTTTGAGGATTCGGGAATTGTCAGAGGTGGGTTTGGCAATGTTTGAGAGAGACTGTGTCCAGATAACTCTTGCGAATCAGGAATAGTCCTCTGGCTAAGCTCCGAAGCAAGAATAGCTCTACGATCCTCCTCTTCAAGCTCCGATACCAGCTGAGAAGAGCTTTGGGTATTCGTGACGCTCTGGTACTCTGCAGGGTCAAACTGAGAGGGTTTGTGCAGTTGGATGGACAGTCTCTGCCTCTGCAGGCGATTGAATTCCTCGGAGTCAAAGGATTCAGGGCTCTGGGGTTCAAAATCGCCCGCCCAGGTAGAAGCAACGGATGATGCAGGTTCCCCTTTGAGCCCCTCCTGGCTGTCCCCTCTCACTCTCTTTGAGGCTGGTTTGTCGCGATTGCTTGAACTTGATCCGGGTCGGCTCACAGGGGATTCTCTTAGACGCTTGAGGCCTCTTCGCCAATTGGGAGGCCTTATATCGTCGTCACTTCCATCAACAAATGGTTGGGGGCTTCCTGGGTCCGCCTGAGCAATATCCCGAGCAACAGCTTCCGATAGGGCGGTTTTTTGCGCTTTTCTCTCCTTTTCTTCCTCCCAATCTTCAAGGGCTGCGTCTGTTACGCCGTCGCTCTAAATACACTGTTAGCTCTCCTGCGCAGCCTCGGGTGTGGAAATGCGAACCCAACTATTAGGATACGGATCGCCCGTATGGATGTTATCGCCCCAATCCACCAGATATTCGATCTGTCCGTTGACTACTCTCTCATCGAGAATTCGACGTATAGTGAACCACTCCTGTGTCTTTGGGGCGGCGGTTGAGGTGCGTTTCTTTGGCTTCTGTCGACGTCGCTTAGGCATGTGTAATGGCACGGGTGATGACGGGGTTCGGCAGCTGCGCGGGGCGAAGGGGAGTGTCGCGAGGGGGCGCGACTCGTCACGGGGGGGGCTATAGCTATGGCTATAGCTGCGACAGCTTTGGTCAACCTTTTGGGGCTTGCGACGACCGTCTCCAGCGGTCAACGCTGTTGTATAAGTCGACCAAGGCGTGGCGCGCGGCGAGGATGGATTAACGAGGCTCAGAAGGAGGCGTGCTGAACAGGCGATTGTCCCGCCACTGCACGTGATTTTGCTGGGGGCGGGCTCTGAATCCAAGGGGCCAGTAGCGTATTTAGCGGACCAGTGGGGAGGTCGAGCGCTGTGTGGTAGGTGGTTACAGCGGGTGGGAGCGGGTGGTGCGATGAGCGCTTTGGAGCTGGGTGAGTAGCGGGTTGAAAAAGTGATTTGACAGTGTTAGAGGCGGAAGAGGAGCATCTGACGGAATGATTTTTGTGGATGGGATGAAATTTGTTCTTGTTTGCTGCGTGTAGGAGAAAGGTTTTTAAGATACTGCCTCGCAAGGTGCTAGTTCTCACGGCTCTGCTTACCTCTGCCGGGTCGCTGCCTTGCCAAGTGACGGGCTTCCGAAAGAACAAAGGATGCGCTGGCACGTGTGCGGCAGTAAATAGCTCATGGCTGGCTGCAACAGTTTTGGTACTTCTGCTGCGTCTTTGAACATCTTTGCGCCTTGAGCGTACTTTTATAATTTGTACCACGTCGGGCGCAGGCTTTTGCCGTTGTCTCTGTCCGTGTTTGTCAATCATGGTTGAGAAACAGCCGCGCTACCTCAAACACTCTCAGCGCGCCTGGTGGCGACAGTAATCTCGGGCTCTGTCGTGAATCCCTCTTGGCTGACGACATCTTATATCCTGTCTCGTACTACTATCCATTGTTACAAAGGTCGGTCTGGGTCAGCTTGCCCTTTAACAACACCCTTGCTCACAGAGCCTCCTCGCCCAAGCCCCAATTAGCGCTGCGGGCGGGTGGGCGCCCTTGTGGCTCCAACGCTGAGACCACTATCAATTTCCACGACACAGGCCGGTAGCGAACCACGTCTTTCCTCGAGACAACACAATCCCTTCCGACGCCGCTCGCCCTTTCTCTGAGCCCCTGGGTCACGGCCAAGCTCAATTGTGTCCTCACGATATATTAGCACTGGTTTCTTCGCTTGCGGCCTGCTTTGAAGCCGTCTCGCTGGTTCTATCGCCCGCGACAGCTGCCAATGTCGGCAGCATTCTCACTCCAACCCATCGGCCGCTTTGCTGGTGGCAGCCAACCTGTCAAGAGACCAAAGGTAGATACAGGCAAAACACACCACCTTGTTGCACATCACCACTCTGCCAAGGAAGAATGAAAATTCGCGAATACATCGCTCACGTGACTCATAGGAGTTTGCTTGTTTTTCTTACGACGACAGCCATGAATTCCATCCCGATGATTCATCCCTCAAGTATTACTACACGCCACAGCTAGGCGCAGACCTCTCCAAGGGATTTGACACTTTTGAAAAGCAAGATGATTCTGCCGATGAGCATCTCGACAGTCTGTTAAAGGCCATTGTGGTTCATGAGAAAGAAACAGGCAAGAAAATTGACGCCAACCTCATCACATGGCGAGGCATGATGACAAAGGTGGAATCTCCCGCGCGCATCTAACCAGCATAAGAATTTCCAATCTAACTCAGCGCATCAGATCATGGCGGCGCCATTCGAGAACAGAGATGGGTATGTATCTTCCAGACTGGTCAATGGTTGCCTGATCATTCCTAACGCTATGCAGGTTTGAGATGAACGCCACTCTATATCAAGTAAGATGCAAATATTCATGTTAATGTTGCTAGCTAACCTCTTTCCTTCCGAAGGACTGCTTGTAAGACTTGGGCACCAACTTTGTATTGGTCAGTGGCTGATTTAGGCAGGTTCATTGAAGAGAACAATCAGTACAAATTGGCCTCGAGAGCCAACGAGAACCAGGGCAAACCCCGGAGAGGTCCTCCTCTTGAAGTGATGCAGTTCTGGGGTATGTCTACCTTGGGCAATAAATCATCTTGTTTTACCATTCTTAATGACTAATTACAGGTTACAAATTTGAGACTCTGTCTACAATGCCCAATAGCTGGGGGGAGACCTCGAGAGACTTTATAGAGAACCGAGAGAACGAGGTGGTTAACAACAAGGCTCAATATTGCTCCATTGTTCGCACGGGCATCGGCAAGACCGTTCTCTGTCTGGGAGGCGAGGTAGATGCCAGTAAGATGACTTACATTAGTTTTCATCGCTTCCTTTACTGACTTGGGACACTTAGTCTGGGATTCGAAGCCTGAGGAGAAAGGTACTCCAATCAACTGGGTTGAGCTCAAAACGTCAGCAGAGATTCGTAACCCAGGTGACATGAGAGCGTTTCATCGGAAGCTTATGAAGTACTGGATTCAATCCTTTCTCCTCGGTGTCCCCAAAATCATGGTCGGGTTCCGTACCAGAGATGGAATACTTGTTGATGTGAAGGAGATTGAGACGCAAACGATCCCCGAGACTGTCAATTCGCAGCCCAATCCCGAGTGGAACGCTGATATGTGCGTGAATTTTGCAGGTAGCTTTCTAGAATGTATGTTCCCTCTCCGCCGTCACACTTTGGAAGAACTAACCTTTATGGTCACAGGGTTGAGGAATACCATCAATGATGAGGGTGTCTGGAGGATATCGCGTCGTCCACAATCATCATCGATAGAAGTCTACAAGGTCGAGGAGACAGGTCATGGGGACATTCTGTCAGACGAATTCAAAAACTGGAGGATCAAGCTTGCTCTTGGGCCCCCTCCAAGTGAGGATTCCTGAGGACTGCCCAGGTACATATGAGGCTAGCTGGTACGTTGAGACTCGGGTTGTCTTGGATCCAGCTAGTGACTTCTGCGTTTGTCTATTTCTATATTTCCGGGTGTCCTGTTGTCTTGGACTTCAGTCTGCTGACCAAAACACTACTTCTTGGTCCCATGTATCAACTAGAGTTATTGGTCTTGATGTGATATTATGGCATGGATATTCTTGTCCTTACTTGTTGAGTTTCACGTGTGCAGCTTGCCTTGTCAGCCCGGGACACGATCCACACATCGCTCCAGGTTGCAGGATTAGAGACTTATTGCCAATTCAATTCTGTCCCGTGAGTTGGCGAATATGCGCCAGATTCTCAGGTGCAACTCTAAAATA
Organism: Calonectria leucothoes; assembly: GCA_002179835.1. Lineage (NCBI taxonomy): Eukaryota > Fungi > Ascomycota > Sordariomycetes > Hypocreales > Nectriaceae > Calonectria > Calonectria leucothoes. The sequence continues at coordinate 160,363 of NAJI01000199.1, forward strand.
CCATAAAAGTTGTCAAACAATGCACTTTTGACTGCTTGACATGAACCCATCCCATTCATTCCATCCACCATCCGAAATCAACAACTTGGAGCCACCGTACGGCAAGAGGGTTAATTAGGTTTACGATGACAAACTTCGCAGAGTCCAGAGTAATCAATCAGACCTGTCTTTAGGCGATCCGCGCATCCAATTCTTGGGCTTGGGGGGGAACCCAGAAGCCCTCTCTTCATCAACTCATGCTTAGCTCGGAATACAACATGTTTAGAGCAAGTAACTGAATTCTATCTCACAGCTCTGCCTTGGAAAATGCCAGTGGATGGAGCCTACAGCAACAGTGCTAGGATGCCTTTTTTGCGGTTCTTGTTCATTGTCACGCCAACGATTCATTCAACCATGTTGCAGTAGAAAATGAGCCAATCAGTACAAGATTTTCCATCAATGTCGCACGCCACCATCAGGGCATGTTGGCATTCCCAGCAGGGATTAAACCAACAAACCTCAGCACTTCAGGGTTCTGTCACGGCACCCAAATTCCTGGATACGTTGCCCCGCGCTAACCACGCCAGCATCACTTGGTTGGTCGACGCAGGGTAGACCCCTCACCAGCATATGCAGCAGTGCGTCATCAGCCCAGGTGGGAGGTTGGACAAATGGCTGCAGCGCAGGTTTGCAAATGTCGAAGGCTGGACAGTGTCTTGGAGGGTTGACATCACACCCTCTCCAACCTGGAAGGTTTTTTTCGTCTTTTAGTCCCGCAGGCCTCAATCCTGGGTGGTGTGCGCTCTCCTCTTCTGAGGGCATGACATGTAGTAAATGGAGAGGTTGGATGAAACACTAGCTTTTTGCGGGGGAGGGAGGGATGGTTACTTGATTGACTCTACTATCTGGTGACCTCACAGCACAGTATTGTCGACGGAGAGTTACAAAGTCAGGTACCTCTTTCATGTCCTCTCCGATGATTTATTCGGTTAGAAGCGTTCCATGTGGCGATGTCCTCGTATTTGATGAAATAAAGATGCATTCTTTGTGGCTGAAGACGAGTCGGTCTCGAAAGCCGTGGTGCTGCTATTAAATATTCCTCGTGACAAGATTAGCTGGCTCGACAGCGAGACGACAAACTACACACTGATAGTCCTCACGCCAAAATACAATTCCCACTTCCACGCAAATGTAAACCAGCTTACCCTCAAGGGTGTTGTATCCGTCTCAGACCAAACGGAAGACGTCATTACCTATCAAGCGCAACAACTGTTCGGGTTATATTTGAGATTTTATACATGTTGCGCCACCTACTCCAGGAGGCTGCAGCCCACCCTGGAGTATGATGACGCCGCTACTTGGGTAGAGCGAAAAGCAACATAGCGACCTATCCTGCATTGAAACAACCCAGCAGTTTGGGGGGGCAGCTGTACTCTTGCTGTACTGGACCAAATTCCAAACATTGTCATCTCTGAGAGTCATTCTTCCAATTTGAATTTATTCTCAAAAAGGTATCCCACAAGCGCTAGTTACATCGCAGTCCATATGTTTACGCAGACTTGTATATTTTCCGCATGATGGTCAAGTTCGGGGCAGAAAACCCGTCTATGCTAACCCAAGCACAAAAACTTTAGTCACCGATGATGCCGTCTCTGTGAAAAGCTCAGTTGTGGGTTATGAAAGAGATAAGGGAATGCTACTCGAAGCAGTCTGCCTTTTTGTATCATCCCAACGTCAATTCCGCCAGTTTCTCATCAAGCTCTCACCTCAAAACACGGAGAACCTGGGGCTGTTGTCTCTACCATGTATGGGATCCAGTAGCATGACGTCTCGTAGCAGGTTTAAAATTTGACGCGATGTTGAGAGATGCCTGTCAATCGCAGGAAGTGGCGTTGTAGCTTACGTCAACGAATTGATTTGATCTGGCATAACAGGGCATCAAGACTCCACGGTGATCAGATCTGCGCACTACTCGCTGCCGTGTTGCTATTTCTTCTATCCCAATTTGAGACGAGAAATGGCCAATTGCGCATATCCCAAGGGTCTCCCATGTTTTAAACCGGCCCGCCATCGGTGCAGAAAAGCCCCTCGCTTCAGCGTAGTGCCGGGCACCTAAACAGGCCTGTCGTTCTGTCACGAGAGTGTAAGAATCAATACCGCTGTGCACAGCGTTTTCGAAATTCGCTAAACATCTGCAGGGTATGTTTCCAAAACATAAACACCTTTTTGACCTCGGTACCCACGCTCATAAAGGACTAGTCATCCTACCCCGTTTTTAACACGGCACAATCACAGCATTGTATTTCCTTGACTTGATGTCTTCTACGTGCGGACTTATACTCACATGCTCTAAATTTCTCACAATTGATAGTACATGACAGGTATGGACATTGAGGCTCAGGCTGATATCTCGACGCATGTTATCCTGGACACGTCTCAAGAATAGACTTCCCCATTCCATACCCACTTTCTAACTCTACTACCTTGGGAGACCCGGCACCTAGGTTCATACTCATTTCTCGCGAGTAATGAAGCATAGCCTTGGGTAAGAATAACAAATTCCAATTGCCACGCCATTATAATTATGATATCCAATATGCAACATAGGCGGGATCTCGCCATATCGTATCGGCAACTACCTAGGTAACTGTCAAAGCAAATACACATCATCATCCCGACAAATCTACAATACAGATAGGGACATATCTGGTTTCTTAGCCACGCATATTTAAATACATAAACTATGATGATGGGCAACTCGTGGGAAAGAGTGATTGGCGAACAAGGGACCGAGGATCAAGGTCCATGTAGATATGAGCCAGGGATGAACACGACCAATCTTCAGCTCAAGCCAACATACGCAGGCACATGCCAAAGCGAGCAATTGAAGGTTCAGTTCGCCTTCAGTACATTAATGCATGAGCATTTGTGTGTGTCGAAGGTTGTCCATTGCACTGATAGACATTTACTCAGTCATCTATGTCTTTGTCAAAATACGGTTTCCATCCAACAAAGCATAATTTCATGCGTATATAGATTAAGCATTTGTTTATGAAGGCTGAGTTGCCCACATTTTATACACAGTGGGCACACGAGTTTGTTATGCATGGTGTATTAAATTGAGCTGGCAATACGACTCTTGCCATTGGTGGAGACAACACACAACCAAATTGAGACATGGTTTCCAACCCGTCAAGGTAGAAACGGCACTGATGAACAAAATATGAGAGGTGTACCAAAGGCGGTGCTACGTTGCAATCCAGACGCAGCAAAACAAAAAAAAAAAACTCTGCAGCTGCACTCATCTCTTGACGGCTAGTTAATCAGGGCCAATGAGCGAGTCTTGGACGCATATCTGCATTGTCGCATTGAAGCGCGCAGGTGTTATTAGTGGGGGAAGTTGGCTCTCCGAAATCATCGTACGAGCAGGGAGAAGCAAAAAAAAAAAATCACAGACAATAACACGTAGAAGCAAAAAAAAAGGGGGTTTTCGGACATTTTTCCCCAGCGGAAGGTGACTTGTTCTCGACTGAAAAGGGAGGGTCACAAGAAGGAGAAGGAAAAAAAGTGGACTGCATCTCACAAACTGCCGGGCTCGCCTAGCATGGTTTGGGAAGTATCCCCGCGAGCGACGGGTTGACGTACAGATGGTGAGGCGACAGCGGCTGCAGGGTGCGTTTTGCATTGCCTGCGCGCGCTGCGTGGACTGATGCGTCTGATGGGCCAGGGAAAGGCTGGGGAGGAGACGAGGGGAGAGCAGCTTTTCGCCCGGAGCTCTGCATGAAGGGGGGGGAGCGAGGCGACAGCGAAGAGTCACGCACGCCTCTAACAACTCGAGGCGATGCCGTCTTGGTCAGTGTCAGTGTGTCTGCAGGTGAGTAAGTAAGTAGGTAGGTATGCGGCCCCCACGCCACACAGCACAGTGCAGAGCAAGCAGCGGTCACGGGAGTTGGGGGAATATGATGTGTAGTATAGGACATGCATGCACATGGGACGACAGGCAAGCCATGACATATAGCACGTATAGCCTAGGGGAAGGCCGTTATTCCGCCTCTAAAGAGTCTAAAGAGCTTTTTTTTTTCTTTCCTCTGTAGGACCCTTTGTGGGGATGCCGTTTAGCGAGTGGTTGGTAAAGAAAAAAAAAACACTTTGCCCTTGCATTGCCGGGGGAGGGTAGGGAGCAAAACAATAGGAGGACAATGGGCCTTTCTGGTATAGCCCCCAGGTGCGACGCATTGATTTTCATGCTGCGCGTGCAGCTCTTGTGCCTGTCCTTCGCCCAAGGTCTTGGGAACAAGCAGCTTAGCGCAGCTTACTGGCGTTCATCTCATCTTGCCTGGCCCGGTTGCAGGGCGAAGCAGGGATGAAAAGAGAGAAAAAAAGAACACTCAGGAACAAGGCATAAGCGGGTGGCTGCCGATGGCGCCCACGTTTTCTGGACACTGTCTAGATACACCTATTCATGCGTCTTAGTAGAGCACGTAGTGAAGCATCAAAAGCGCACACGCGTACGGCGCCCACGTCCACCCTATAGCTGGCTAGTTGTGACCTCAATTAAGCAACAGGATACGTACGTTGCCCCAATAGGTAAACAGCGGGGAGGGATCTTTTTTTTAGATGTCGACGATTTTTAGAAAGGAAAAAATAAAGAAAAAACATGACATCTAACATGCGTGGCCCCCAGAAAGTCATGATTTGAATCCTTTCTGGCCCCAAAATAACACCATCGTCGTCTCGCTGCTCCCCCTCCCCCAAGGGTGACCATCCTACCAAATCGTCACTCCCCACATTTGCCAGCTCACACTTCAAGCAGCACAGCCTTTGTACCCCCAGTAACGTAGAGTCATGCCCAAAACGCGACCCAGGAACCCGAGAGCGAGCGAATCTGATCTGAACGAGCTTACTCTGTTCTGACCTATTTCCATACCGATTACGTAGCAACGCATTCTCAACTTGGGCGTTGCCGTAGCCAATTTTGGGCACGCCAGGTTGGTTAGGTGCTGATGGGATCGACCGTGGCCCGGGTCTGGTCCCAAAATAAACTGGCAGTCCACCACACGCCAAAGCGAAAAAAAACCCAAACCCATCAAGTTGGTCGCCGGGATGGCTCAACTCGCCACACCCAACCTCTCAGAACGGTTTACAGCCCCCCTTCTTACAGGCGCCATGTGGGGGCCGGCCAACGCCCACCACCTCGTGTTGGGAACAAGAGGTTGCCGGCTTTTCCTAAACTGTACTGCGTACTGTGAATGACAAGAGGCACGAGAAAGAGGCCGCCTCGAGAATAGAAGCGCGAGACCCGCACACCACCTGACTGGACGCTGAAAATAATCCAGAGTCGCGAGCCGTCAACGAGATACATGCATTTGAAAGAACCCACCACAAAATAAGCCTCTCGAATGCGCGCGCGCCCGCCGGGGGGACCGTCGCAAGACGCTTGGGATTGTGGAGAGAGGGGGGTGCTCGAACATGGCCGTACAGTAACCTACCGTAGTAGTCACATACATGGGCGTACAAACGGGCTGGTTCGCCCGCCCTTGTGCGGCCTCGACCCAACACTCGAGCTGAAGCTGAAGAGTTAAGAGTCAAAAGGGGGGTTGAAATGAGACGGTGAAGCTGAAGCTAAAGGAAGAGGGACGAAAACGAGTCGGACGGATTTGGGTGTGGCTTGCCACGCTCCCCTCTTCCGTCGTCTGGCGTCTGATAAGGAAAACGGCGGCAACTGACGCTGCATCCTCGGCCACGTTGGTGCTGCCATAGCCTCAAGACGCCGAGGGCACCTCAAAATCCCAGACGCCAATCGCACCAAGAAAGAGAAAAAACAGACCTCGCGCGTGCATCGATCCGTCAAAACTGCCGCCCACCGCCCTCGTCCACTCGGATTACACAGACGCCAAGGCCGAACTCTCCTCCGGCACAGTCGACCCCACCGCCCCCGATGCCCGGCATATCAGCTTCCCGCGGGGCGCAGCGGCACCTTTCCCCATCTCATCTCGCATTGCGAGGGACGGGACCGGCCTGGGCAAGCAGAAACCTTTGATGCCTCCTCCTTTGGCCAATTTCGCACAGCTCCCCCCACCACCTCCCTTGCTTGCGGCACGTTGCGTTGCGGGACGGTCGATCCCCGATCGTTACGATGCCTTGTAAAACAAAGGGAAAGAGATAAACTTGTCGCAAGAAGATTCAAGTCAATCTCTTCCGCGTGGCAAGTCAGCTGGGTATCCTGTGCTGCATGCAGACAAGGAAAAGAAACAAAGGTACACTGTACTGTGCATTGATGGGCCCCCTGGTCGCTTTCCCCGTAGACGTTTTGCAGCCCATCCTTCGGTATCCAGTCCAGCTAGAGTTTTCTTTTTATCGTCCGACCCTTTATTCCAAGAGACGGCTGGTTTTGCTTTGGAGTCTTCCTATCTTCCGCTCTGCGCCGAGAGTGAGGAGGAGGAGATGGAGGAGACGTTTAATGCCGCCGCCCTGGTGCCCCATCCCATGGTCGGAACAACGCGAGACGCGCTCTTTGAAAACAAAAAAAAAACATTGGCGAGACCGCAAAATTTTCCTAGATGAGAAACAAAACAAAGCCGAAAAGCAATATGGCTCCCGAGATTTTTAGCTAGCAAACGGATCCAAGACCTCACTACTGTGTGCACCGTCTCAAAGCCACGCTGCACAGGCAGGTGTGCCTTGCTTCGCATGGTGGAGCGGTGCTGCATCAGAAACAAAAGAGAAACAGAAACTCAAGCAGAAGCAACCCGTGTGTTCCCTGGACGAGATGGCCATTGTGAGACGCACTGGGTTCCAGATGGAAGCGGGGAAGAAAAAAGGTACGAGAAGGACCTTGGGCGAGGTGCGGACGAGAGTAGGGATGATGGATCGACTTAAAAGGCCTATAACACATCTCTGAAACCTCATCTCGCCGTGCAAACCCTGCATTACCCGCTGGTTTCTGAAAGACACAGGCCAAGAAGATAATAATGCGTGTTTCTTGTTTGTTCGCGCCGGGTGTCAGTCGTCGATCCGTTAGCCAGGGCCGGTCCCGGTGCCATGGGACCTCGCCCGCGCTCGAGTTTTGTTGCATTCGAATGGCTGCACCGGAGTCGTTGCACATATGTGACGCAGATAAAACATGGCGACCCAATGTTTCCCTGGCCGAGAGCTCGTCGCTGCGCAAACCCGAGAAGCCCATCCGCCGTCCTCGAGTTGCGACTGGTCTGCATGCAGCTGTTGCTTGGGCAGTGCGCTTGGGGTCACATTGTTGCCGACCTCTCTTGCGCGCTGCTGGATGGATGTCCTTCTCCGCATGTGATGCAAACTGCGCACAGTGTGCCCACCATGTTTCGCCTGGTGGGGGAGGACACTCCAGCCCAAGTATCGTTGTCATCACTGCGGTGTGTCCAAGAGCTGTAATATGAGGCATCCCTCGCATCAGATAATCTCACACAGCCAATTGTGGCGGCTCACCAGCCTCACCCACGAGGCCCAGATTTGGGTCATTTTTTGGAAGACCCAACGGGCAGGCGGGGCCATGGATGGATGGATGGTGGTGACCATTTTTAGAGGCAGATGGGGCTAGAACGATATTGGACTAGCGCCGTGCTGTGGATGTCGCGTGGGTGCTGTGGATGGTGCAGTGAGTAGTGTGGCTGGTACCTCAACGTTGAGGTGGCTTGATTGATCTGGGTCTAGAAGGTTGTGGGGGAAAAGCAACGATTCTGCTCGTTCCCGCTGCAACGCACCCGAAGCCATGACGCCATGGACATGCCATCACTGGCTGACCTGCGTCAGTCCACCAACATCCCAACCTCCAAAAAAGAAGCAAAGGGTGGCAACCCACAATAAAAAAAAGAACCCCACAAGGACTGCAATGCTTGGCTCCATCATGCTTCTCGCACCTGGGACTCTGATGGGTCTCTCAGCCAGAGGAGACCACTTGGGGGCATGATTTTGCTGGGACACTTTTACTCAGATGACACCACCACCACTGGTGGGTAGCACCTCGCTAATTCGCTGTCTGAGGTCGCTTCCCAAAACGTCGCTTCATCCATCATCAACAACGGCATCAATGCCGACAAGGTTCAAGATGAGCTGGCGCGTTTTGGACTAAAAGAAAGCTGACCAAGCCCTCGGTCCTGCTGCCAAAGTAGCTGACCACACCAGCCACGTGCGCCAATCTTGGGCTCGTCTTTCTGATGCAACGAACCCAAACCACTTGGCATTGAGGATCAATCCGGCAATCTGGAGCTGCAGCCGCCGACGACAGAGAGGTCGTCATCATGGTCGCAGGATTATTGCATGTTGCGGGCGACTCTCCTGGCTCTGATTGCCAATTGCGGACGTGGTTGCCTGTTTGGTTGTCAGGAAACCTGGTCGAATTGATCAGTCAGGAACACACGCAGATGCTGCACCACGTAGCTTCGCAGCCGGGCGATCACGGCCACTGCTGCCCCGGCCCTTCGGCGCATAGATACGGCATCACTGGCAACCGAGAATGTTGACATGTTTGGGAAACCGGTATAACACGCGTCCACCTATGTAAGCTTTTTGTGAGCTTATCGAATTCGGGAACTCTGTTTGAAGCCTGGCGACAAGGAAGATCGACTCGGCTCAGCAGGGGGATCTCCGGACGGACATGCAGTTATAATTATTCCGTGCCGGCACCCAAGTCCATCAGACGAACCTGCGACAACATGATGGCTGTCTCATCTTCCAGGACCCCGCGTGCTCATTGGTACCCTGGTGCCATAGGTACGGCCAACCTGAGACGACGAATGACAAGGGGTCTCGGATGGACGTGTCAGGGCTCTGCGAGAGGGGGCCAGCAAAAAAAAAAAAAACGAACACCCGTCCGCATCTCGCCAACTCCCATGCAAGCCGTGTCGCAGGGGGCGGTTTTTTCCCCTCTGCGAAAGTGCGAAGGGGGATAAGGTTCGGTAGGGGGATGGAGTCACGGAGCGAACACACACACTGTATCTACCCGTGGGAGCCACCATGAAACGATGCCATTCCCGGTAGCAGAGACAGGGAGACTCAATATGGAGTATTGGATGCCTGTCAGGTTGCATTTCCAAGCTCAACGGGCAGGGGAGCAAAGGAAAGAAACAGGCGACTACGGGATGGGAAACCACTCAAATGTCGGTCTGGCAGAGTGAGGCTGCTCAATTGAGGATATTGAAAGTTGATGGATGCACAGCGTCTGGCATGCGCAGGGAGGCCAGCGGTTTGTGAGATGTGATTCGCGCCTCTGGGGCACCATCTGGACCTGGGACGATTGCGCTGGTGGCTTGCAACTGACCAACGACGTTACAACGATCCGAGTGGAACCGCCCAGCCATGAGACTCAACGGACGACTTTTTACACAATCGTCATTCAGTTACTTGTCAACCCCTCTCCAGCAACCAAGGCGCTTGACTTGACGCCCTGGCCAAGCAGCCTTTCGCCCAATCCCCATTCGCCGTGGTCCCGCATTGTTCGCGAGTTCCTGCAGCACAACCTCACTAGATATGCACAAACGAGGGCAAAAAAAAAAATTTCAGGTGAAGGGGACGAAATCGGCGCGAGACACAGAAGCAGCGTAGCTAGCTCGCTCGCCTGTCCGTGTGTGTGTCGACTTGCGGTACCTTCAGACGGGATCGCCAGCTGAATTGCAGCAGTGCCTTGGGTGGGTTGCCTTAGTCTTGTCCGCTTTGGTGTGTTGGCGCGTGGTTGGCGCAGGTGAGTGGTTGCACGTACGGAGAACCCAAACCAAACCAGCTTGGCGTTGTTTCTTTTACTCCCTTTCCCCTTCGCCTTGGGTTTGGCTTCTTCAGCCTCTTACTGAGCTAAAAGGGGAAGCCTGCATTTTTTTTTCCGTCTTTCTTTTTTCTTCTTTGCGTCATGGATGGAGACTGCTTGCGCCTGAAGATGTGGTCGTGCGACCATTTTTTCAGGCGGCAAGTCGGAATTCCGGCCACGGACGGTCTCGACAAAACGCGAGTGAGACCCTTTTCAACCCGCTCTCGTACATAGTGCGCGTGTGAATCTATGCAGGATGAATCGAAGACGAGACATCCTGCAACCACACACTGAACAGAGACAGACGCACTTGAGACTCTCGCAAGCTGGCAGCTGGGCTTTGGATGCCAGACGGCGGCTGGTTGAGGGCGAGATGCTGCAAGAGGATTGGGCAACGACGACTAGTGGGTGTGGGGTTTGAGCTTTGTATGGCGGATGCATTGGGCGTGCGATGTGATACGTGATGCAGAAGGCAAGTCTGCATCGCCCACCCAGATGCCGTAGCCAACCCGGTCCAGCACCCGATGGGTGACGAAGTGAGGTAGCGTGCCATGCCATCCAGCCTAAGCTCTCCTCCGTGCCTCAGAGTGCCCACCGCCGACGAGACGGCGAGGCTACATGCACGGCGGTTGGAGGTTCCTGTTGGAGGAGGCCTTGCTTTGGGCCCCGTCGCCATCGAGCTGCTAACCGGACTGAACGATGGATGTGTGGAAATGGGTTGATCAAGACCCGACTGTCAGGCCTTGCTTGGCGAGGTGCGAAGTCCCAAGTCCCAAGTCGTCCCCCTGGCTAGACCTGACCTGACCTGAGCCGGATCGAATCGTCCAGCATCGTGGAAGCAGAGGCCTGACATGCGGCCCCTCCACCCATCACCAGGAACGGGCGGCAAGAGAATGGATGCCAGATGCCAGTCGAAAGCCCGGTCACCCGCCAACACCGCCGTTAGCACTCCCAACCTCCCAACCTGGAGTAGATCGGAGGGGGAATTCATTTATTTTCATTTATTTGCAATATATTTTCAATATAATTTAATTGCTTTTTACTGTATCTGACGCAATGACAGGAGGGGTCCCCTCGATAGAGTTGACGACGCACATCGTATTCGCCATTCCCTTAATTCTCTTGCTCCGAGATTTGCTAAACCGGCATCCCCATTGCTCCGGCACCGTTCGGTATCAGGGAAGGGAACCGCATGAGATCCTTTCAAGGGTTTTCATCCTGAGAAGCGAGGAGGGGGGCGCCCGACGGGGGTTGCGAGGGGACCTGCGTTTTTTCGCGTGACGAGTGCAGATCGACGCTGGGCTCCAACGAAGCGGTGTCCAGCTTGACTGATGGGACCCCGAACACCCCCGGCCTATCATGATGTGAGGCCCTGCCCGCATGGCTCTGGTGCATTCCAAGGACTCGTCGGAGGAGGATGAGGTTTAGGCCCATGCGGACAACTCACACTCGCACGCCGCGCCCAATGGCGGAGGACGGTCCGCGGTGGGCGGCGGCGATGAGTTTACAACGGCCATGGGACGGAGCGAAAGAGTTCCGTGCCGGACAAGGTACCCGCCCGCATCTTAGAGTTCGGAGGGGAATGCCACCTCTCGATGGATGGAGTGGAGATATCGCCGATTTTTTAACTCAAGCACTACATAGTATGGTCCTAGCTGATCTTGACTATCTCTTCTGTGGTGTTGTGCGAAATTGTGGATTTGCTACGAGTCGTGCTTCTGTGGGCGAGGAGCCCTGAACCTTGACAGGGTGGGCAAACCAACTTGGCAGGGCGGGCATCGCGATGGAGAAAACGGATTGGCAGGGTAGATGCGGACAGGGATGTTGCGTTTTCCCGACTGGGACAGTAGCACTCAACGTATGCTATGAAGGTAAAATGGGGAAAAAAAGGAAAGAAAAAAAAGACTAGCGAGCGAGTAAAGATTATTGGATGGGTAAACTGAATACGGCAGTTGGTCTAGAATAACGCCGTTGCCGACAAGCGAGGGTGCGTTGCAGGGCCTGCTGAATGCTTTGGCAGATGATGAAAGGGTTAATGATGAACGGTCTTGTGTTTGAGATTGCGGTTCGGAACATTAGTCACGATGGGAATTTGGGGCATGATGAATATGGTGGTGATCACCTGAAGGCAGTGTGGATATCTCAGATGGGGGGCCGATCTGGCCGTGGATGACGAGAGCGGCGCCCACAGGTAGAAGAGCGGGCAATGCAGCAGCAGTGTTAAAATAAGAGGAGGCGGCCGGGCAAGGCGCACCGCACATATAATGGTATTGCGGTGTGTAGCTCACGATGATGATGATTAACCGGCCGGCTCAAGGCATCTGGACGACTTGCATGAGGCTGGGCACTCTATGTGCACCGGACAATGATGAGCCGTGGTGGCTGTACCGGCCAGGTTCGTCCACATGGCGGCAGTTCCAGCCAGTCAGAGGCGGCGGCTGCGGGCGACGAACTGCACATCGTGACCAAGCGGCCAGTCAGACGCAGTGAGCGGGCAACTCGGGCAAAGGCGTTTGTGGCTTCGGGACTGGGCGACACGCAAGTGCTTTCTCAAACAAACAAGAGACGGGAACGAACAAGCACGTCTCGGGGAAAGCGGAGGATGGTCTTTCTCTGCTTGCCTGTTTGACTGTCTCTCTCCCCAACACGATTATCAGATACCTGCGCAGAGGTATGCAATGGAGCGGCACGACAAACACATGGACACAAACGGCAATATTGCAATCCTCCATGTAGAAAGCGTGCGTGGGCAGTGAGGTCACCGTCCGAGGGCTAGCTAGGCCAGGGCTAAATCCAACGCTGCACCGCTGGCTGAGACGCGGAGGAGCAGACGGCGTGCGTGGTCGAGGGCAAGGGCGGAGAGATGGCTCAGACGGACGGAGACGGAAGATAGAGCCCAGCAGGACGAGCGGCGCCGCACACCAGCGCAGGCGGGCGGTACAGGCACAAGGCACAGGCACAGGCACAGGCACAGAGCTTAGCATTAGCTGGAGAGCATAGAGCATGGAGCATGGAGCACCGACTCGACTCGCGCACAAAGATGCACAGCACGCTGGCCGGACTCTGCACTCCTTACATCAATTGGAATGAGGAGGTGCTAGCCTGGCTCGCCCCAAGGGGGGCCTTGTTTTTAGATGAAACCGCCTTTTCCAGGACGTCGAGTGTGCCTGAGGTGTGTGCCAAGGGCTGGTCCGAGTGGCTTCCTTCAGGTCAGAGGCCATCATCTCTGGTACGTACCTCCAACTGCCCAGCTTGGCCCCTCGACGACACGCAGACCCACCCACACACACAGCACGCCCACCGGACCCACCGACCCCAGCAGGGACCCCCGTCAGCAGCGCTCGTACCCAGTGTGGGATGCTCACTGTTCGCACTGCCGCGTGCCCCTTCCCATCGTCAACCGTACCAGGAGGTGGCGGCAGGCGTGTGGACACCCAAGCCCACATGCGGAGGGTCCTAGCAGGGGCCCTTGGCCATGGCTCGACATGGGTCGTGACCACGACCAGAAGCCATTTCCATACATATGCTCCGCCGCTGCCTCCCCCAGTCCATTGGGACATCTGCTGTTCTCGCTCTCGTCAACTTGAACAAACGTGAACATCTCGATTCCCAAAGCTGAGTCTCTGGGAGAGTCTTCTTTTCTTTTCTAGTATTCCTTCTCCTTGCGACGACGACGACGTCTTCCGTTAGCGGGGACCACCCATTCCTCGCCTTTACCGTCTTCGTTTCTTCTGTCGACATTCATTCAGATTTCAGGCACTATCACACAACGCCTCTCCTTTGTGTCTCTCTCCCACTTGACGACGAACGGAGAAGACAAGTAAAATAAAAAACATCTGATCAACCACCTCATCACCTCGGGCGACCATTTCACCGTGTTTGTCTGCGTCTGCCAGACCGGACTAGGGAATCCATTCTCGTGCCAGACCCGCCATGTCTCTGTCTGTCACCGCCCAACAGCCTATCGCCTCGAGGCACCACGTTCCAGTCTCGTCGTCTACGCGGGGTCTGCAGCACATTCATATAGATTCCGTTCCCAGCTCCCCTTCTCTCTACTCTGACGACGGCCACGACGTGAACACCCGACCAAGCCTCAACATGATTACCACCGCTACCACCACCGAACAGGCTCCTGCCCTGCCCGAGAAGAGCGCCCGCCGAGCCTCGAGAATGATGCTCGACAACCTCATCACCCACAAGCTCACCACCGAGGACCAGCAGCCTCCCCTCTCCACCCAGGCCGCTCCTCACGCCGTCTACCTGTCTTCCGAAGAGGACGCCTCTTCTTCCGCCGACGACTTCTCCGACTTTGAGATCGAGTCAGTCAGCGAGGCCTCGGTCCAGTCCACTGGCCGACGAGGAAGCCGAAAGGACACTGCCCGAGTTGTCTCCGTTATCTACTCCGGAAAGCCGTGCATCGTCGACCTCCCCCGCCGATCCATGTCTCCCACTTCGAGCGAGAGCTCCTCGCGACCTCCTAGCCGCCTCCGCAGAACCTCGACCCTCCCCGTCGTCGACCGCCGAGTTTCCGTGAGCTCCTCTCCTTCGGACTGCTCCCTGACTTCGAGCTCCTCTGCCATCCACCCTCCGCGAACCAGCAGCATGCTTCCTCCCAGCCGACTGGAGAAGCAGAAGCCCCAGTTCCTGAGCATCGATCCCTTTGCCAGCAAGCGGGATCAGCAGGAGGAGCATGTCCCCATCACCGACATGAAGACTCCCAGGACTCCTTCCGGCATGTTCAAGCGCACCCTCAGCCTTGTCAAGAAGCGAAGCCGTCCTAGCCTAAACACCCATTTCGGCTCTGCCTCGCGGGACAACCTTTCCGCTATGATCTCTCCCAATCACATGCAACAGGTTCGAGAGGAGTCTCAGGCTCCTGCTACTGCTCCTACCCCCGCGCCTGCACCCGCCCTTAACGCCCGTCCCGTCACTTATCACGAAATTGTCATGTCAGCTAAGCGACGAGCATCAACCGCGCCACTGACACCCATCTCTCCCATGTCAGAACCTCCCGCCTCTCCCATGACTCCCAATGGCACAAGAAATCGCCTAAGATTCTCTTCTGCCCGCCGGAGAAGCATCAGGACATAAGCATGATAACGCAAATGCTTTGATGTTTACGACGTTTCACGACTGGGATCGGGACACTAGACACCTGGCATTGGTATCAAAGGGCATCATATTATTATCTCTTCTTTCTTCTTCTCTTCTTCTTCTGGCTGGTATCCTTTCTCGAATCGGTTTTACGGCGCAATTTTCTTTGGAACACATCACACGCACTAGGGCGGGAACAAAATGAATGCGGCGTTTGGGAATGGAACACCACTTGTTCCTTTTGGGTTACGAATATCTTTTTTCTGTGTCTTTTTTTCTTTTTCCCCCCTGGCGTTGGAGGCGACACATGATTGCTTGTGCACATATACATACACCTTACAGCCGAGGACGGCTCTCTCGTTCATAAATTGTTAATGACGCCAACGTCGCATCTTAGCGCTTGGCCAAAGAAGGATAGGGATTGAAAGTCAAGGCTCAGGTAGATAGCTACCTGACACACAATACCATCACAGACATGATCTGTTTATCCTCCAAAAAATGAAGACTCTACAATATCCTGTGAATGCAAACGATTAGACAACAAGACGATGGTAATTCCCCTCATGATGGATGCGCGTTGATTGTGATGTGCTTGTGCTTAGTTATGCTTCCGTCATGTCGGGCCCGTCTATGCTTGTGCGCATCTGGTTCACGTCATGTGTAACCCCAGGGTCCGTGTCCATAAAAAGCAAGGCCAAGGCTTTCGGTCTCGACTGCGTTTCTGTCATGAGTGCTGGCTGCTCGCGATCAAAGCGTCGAGGCACGACCGGGATCCCCCAGCCATTGAGCCAAAGTATTGACATGAGTTGGTGGGTTGAAGTTGATGGAAGCCAATTGACAAGTCACGATGCTAAACCGGTGAGGCGTTGGGAGTGATACGGGACGATGTAACATGCACCACCGTTGCTGTCTGTCTCTCTTTTCTTTTTCCTTGACCTGTTTTCCCCTGATTCTCGCCGCAGGCGAAGCGAGACTTGCATGCACGAAAAGGAAAAAAAAAGAAAGCAGCGACTGTGCAAGAACATGTATGTCGCGGCGCCTCATCTTGGTTGGCGCGGGGATTTTTTTTCTTCTTCTTCTTTCCTTTCCTTTTCTAGTCTTTTCGTGTTGGAAGTTTGCGTTTCGGAGTTTTTTATGGTTTACACTTGTTAGTTGAAAAAAAAAAAAAAGCGATTTGAAACCCCGTCCTCAAAGGGAGAGCTTTAAACTTCAACATGCACTTGTTAATATTAAATCAATTCTACGTGCCAGAAAGAAAGAAACAAAAAAATAAAAATAAAAAATAGACTGATACATATCCGTGTATGGCGGATGCAGAGACAGATTCACCACAAGGTTGATGCGGTGATTGGATTTCTGATGGGGGGGCTGGCGGAATGGAGGCTAGATGAGGATGGGCATGGGGTGACGAGGGTTCCGTGCAGTGTAAGTTGGGCCTTGACGTCAGTAGGTTTGTGAATGTATGGGAATAGGGTTGCTGTGCCGCGGCGGTGCCTGAGCACCCACCGAGAAGCACTGCCGCCGCGCAGGAGGTACGGCAATAACGATGCGGTGCATGCCCCAGGCACGGCGGCGCGGCGGGCGAATGGGAGCTGGCGGCGTGCTGGGCGCTGCGTGGGTGTGGGCTGCTGCTTCGGGCAGCGGTTCGCCTCTTTTGAGTTTTTTCGTCCCATGTGCCTCTGTCGCGCGTGGCTACAAGGCACGAGTCGGGGGGTTGAGGTTGCATTGGATGCGCGGGAGTGCGGCACGTGGCGAAGGGGTTGCAGCCAGAAAGGCAAAAAATAAATAAATAAAAAGCCCGACAGGGGATTCGAACAAGTTTAGAACGAATGATGTGATGTGATGCGCCTTGCGAGCACACACAGAGTAAACTCTCACCCCCAAAAAGAGTTCATTGTTATTAGCACCGGCATGGGTTTGTAGCAGCTGCCGTGCGTGTGTGTGCTGGACTCAACCCACGCAAAGTGACTTCACTGTGTACAGTGTACAGAGAGTCCAGACAACTCAACTAAAACCCCCCAGCCTAGGTTCATTACATTTGTCTGCAGGTCATTTCCATGGCCCAAAGGGTAAAAAAACAAACAATACGCTACTTTCCTTCTCCGCCCGGTCACTGCTTCGCTGGATCGACATGCCGGTCTTGTTTCTTTTTGGACGCTCACGGACGAGGGGCCAGCAGGCCTAGTTGCGTTATGATGTGCGCGCTCGACCGCAGGCGAAATGTCCCGTCAACGCACTCACCAGCCAGCCAGCGAGAGCACAGACAATGAGATGATGCAGCAGCAGCAGCGGAAAAGAGCAATTCGTGGGGAAGAGAGTGGAAATGGGCGTCTCCATACAATTTCTACATGTACATGGCATTTCGTTGAGAGATGTGAGATGGCCCAACTCGAAGCAAAACCACACCATCGTGGTGCGTTTCAATGTCATGACACCCCTACCCTCCGATATGTACCTGGCTAAATCCCAATTGCTGATTCCCCTACTGGCGACACTGTCGGCGCGTACTGCAATAAATAGGTGTGGCTCTTTGTGCTTTGCATGAACCGGTGGCTCGCCGGACGCGCCCACAGGCACAAGCGCCGGTGATTGAGACGTATAACGCTCGCCGGCCCTCACCATTCACAATCGAGGAACGGCAGAGAGGGAGAGAGAGATGGCACCAAATTAGTCGGGTCCCTTTCTTTTCCCACCGCCTTCTTGGAGCCGGACGCTCCACTGGCCGAGAACGCCTAGCGAACCACGCGCGATCGGCTGTCAGGGTCACTGGGGCGCGAAGCTGTACTGTGCGGCGGCGGCCCTGGGCTCATGCCTAATTGAGCCTCCTGGGGGATTGCAGTGGAGCCGACCTCATCCGCCGCCTGGTTCCATTTTCGTATGGTGCATGGGTGTGTGTATGTGTAGCGTGGTGTGGTGTGGGAAAGGCTCAACGGGAAGGCTTTCTTCCTTTCTCTCTCTCTCTCTCTCGTCTGCTCCACGCTAATTACAACAAGTATCTCGCTGCTTGGTCGCACACTGTAGCCATCGGGACCATCGCGCATCCCGTTCGCCATGGCAAGCTTCAGCCCCGGTGCCTTCGAGAAGGAGTCGGTCCCTCGCGCTTGGCGAAAAGCAGACGTCGGGCTAGGCGCGGTTTGGCCTGGTCTCAGGGCAGACCTCGACGAGGCCGGAACTAACAGGAACAAGATCGCAACCATACACGCGCCACGCAGAATAGAGCTTCTTGAGGCCAGAAAAAAAATTGATGAATTCGGCTCAGCGCCCCATCCTCAGCCAGGCCGTTTCGATGTGTTGAATCCGGGGGGGGGTGTCCAGCGGGAGGGCAAGTCAGGTACTCCCGCACGTGTGGATCTCGAGTCACGCGTCCCTCCGCTCCCCATCTTGAATCATGACGGCATCGCGTCTTCCGTATTTCGAGAGCTTGAGAGTTTGATCAGCATCGTGTTCCGAAACTTTGTTCCTTTCGCGGGGCCGCAAACCAACCAGGCCCAACAACCCCTCGCTTCCTATCTCATCTTGATGTTGCAGCAGCCATGTTCCCTTCCCATGTGTGGAGTGGGGGCGCCGATTTGCAAGAGATGATGATACAGTGGAGACATTGGAGATGACAAGTAGATGAGGAGTGGGCGATGGCTGCGAGGACGACCCCGGCCGTTGATCTTCTCATACAGATCGATATCTCGCCATCTTCCGCCCTTGCTCGGGCAGCTGGCCGCTCTGGTTGGACAATGCCCACCACCATTTCGCTTTCGCGACCCGTCCGCCCGCGAACCCCGCAGACATACGCAACACCACGCTTCACCTTGAGTAACGTTTGGGGTCTAGTCCTGATATCTGTCTCGGCCCTGATGGCTATTGTATTCCCTCCTCGCTTACATTGGAGGATGTTCCCGGTTGCTTTTTTTCAGCTGCATTTTCCTGTAACGTGATCATCGCATTCCCGTTGAACCTAATGGTATTAATTCTCCGTCCCGAACCAAGTACACGCAATCTCACGACCAATATCAACCTGCAACTTCGGCAGAATCCCGTCGCTCTGGGCCCTCCCTCCTTAATGATTGTCCGGGACGGGAAGCAATTGCGTGGGATCCCAGCATTAATGCTCCGTAATATCAAACCGCTCGCCAAAAAAGAAACAATGCGTCTCCCGCTTGCATTTGCAGGAATGCTTCCTTCTTCCTGTCCGCTTCCCGTTGAGATCCCGGCCGCCAATCATCTCCACTGCAGATTTGGCGAATCTGCTGCAGATGAGCCTATGACGTTTTGGCATCGGCCTGCAGAAACCAGACTCCGATGGGATTGGCGAGGCGTCCTCGCTACTAGCTAGCGCGGCTTTGTTGCGGGCTAGCAGGCTGAACCAGGCCGTTCGTCATTTCACTGGCGTGACGCCTCTTTTTCCTTCATGGCGGGTGGACGATCCAGGGGTTCGTTCTGTCAAAAGGGGGCGGGAAAGACGAGCTAATGTCCAGCCAGGTTCCTGGTGCCTTTTCTTGATCTCCTCACGCACTGGGTAAGGCTCTGCGGAGCTGAAAATGGATCATTTAGTGTGGAAATTTGACTCCCATCTCCAGTGCAGCACCGATGAGGGTCCCGCGAAAGAAGCGAGTTACATCCCTGGTTGCATCATAGCTTATTTTTTTTAGGCACTGTCAGTACAATGTCTCAATTCTGGATGGTCATTGGACCAATTCCCTGCGCCCAATGTCTTAGATACAACGGATAAGGTGCAACGGCTTGGCTTTTGGCATGCGAGCTGTGGATGGAGGCTGAGACACGGCGATGCTTGTTGGCCCCTCTCGTATCGCAGCGGACCGTGGATGCTTGGTGATGGGCACGAGTGCACAGTATACACAAGTTGTGAGTGACAAAGTCATATACCTCGAGCCGAGAATCCCCACGCCACAGCAATCTATCTGAGGACGCCCCAAGGGCCAGCACCTCGGGACACAGACCATGAAGCCTTCAACGTTCCTCTTGGCTTCTAGGACGTTCCCTGACTCGCTGGGAGAGAGAGAGAAGGCGGCCAGCCAGGACGGAGAAGACTGCTTTCGTCTGGGCACGGAGCAGATGAGCTTCAACCACTTGGCCGGCTACAAGAGGTGTGCGCAACGACCTCCGCTACGTGAAACGAGCTACACCAAGAATAAACCCTCCCAGTTCCCCTCTACCGCCCGCCCACGTCTGCGGTCGGTCCCTGCAGCGTCTGTCCGTCTTGGGGCCAACAGCTGGTCCACCCCTTCCCCCGGGCGCGGGAATATGGCCAAAAATATTCTTTCAAGGCCGCCGTCGTGTTGACGATAGATTGCTCCTGTGCACACAGACGCAGAGAAGGAAGAACAGACAAGATTGCGGTGCCTGTGTGCGCCCTGAACCCTCACGACGCCCCAAGCCGAGCAAGAGGCGTTGGATCGTTCACTGTGAGGAGTACCTTTGAGGTCCTTCGAGGTGGGAGCTTGGGAGCTTTGGCGAGACGGACGGCCTGATTGCTCTGGGGTGGCCATGGTCATGAGGCGTCCGTGGCGGCCGCAATCCTGGGCAAACGAGGCAAAAGCGTCTTCTTCCCTTGCCCTCAGGGTCAGACCACGGGAATGAGGCGAGGCGTCTGCAGGAGCGAAGCCGAATTGGGCGACCCGGGCCGGATGGCGATGCCTCCTTGATTTGGCGATGCCTCGATGGTCGAGCGCGGAACAACAAGAAAGCACCAAGAAGATGGGCTGTGTGACAGGTTGATGCTGTTCTGATGGATTTGATTATGACTAGGGCGTGCAAGCAATCACATTCCGAAGACTGAGGGGCTTCTGAGATTGATTAATCCTCGAGGATTGATAACGGCCACTACCATCACGACACGGCTTGGGAACCAACTGGCTGGGCCCAGGGAGCGTCTGGTCCGGCGAAAGGAAGGATAAGTCGAAAGCGGCTGTGCTGAGCGAGCAACTGACTGATTTGCGCCTGGGATAAGATTCCCTCTGCGGTGCACCTGCACTAGCACCGCTGCACAACTCTGTATCTGGCCCGAGTTTTCCCTCTTTTCCTCTTCTGCCTCTTCTCTCCGGCTCTGTGCTCTATGCTCTGTGCCCTCCCCTCCGCTCCTGTCCTGGAGCTTACTGTGCGGTACATGTTGCCCGAGGACGAGCCCGCCGCTGGCTCCGGCGCTTCATTTGTCTTTTGATGCTTTGGGAAATGGTCGACAGGCGAGCGGGGAGGGATGGGCAGGATGCCACAGCGCCCCAAGCACACAGCACCAGCACAGTACAGCACAGCACAGCACAGCTCGCTCCACGCCCCTCCTGGCCCAGCTATTGCCGCTCCGGCATGCTGAATGTGCCGTGGGGAGAGGGCATCGTGCTCGGCCTTTCCTCTCTACCTCTCGTTTCTGGTTTGGTCTTCAGGTGTGGTGGTGTTGGCCGAGCATGCGTGCAGTGCAGATGAGCTACTGCTGTGTAACCAGACGGCTGGGCCCTCTGGCTCGTGCTTGCTGGCTGGCTGGCTGGCTGGCTTGCTTGTTTCGAGCCATTTTTATCGCTGGGAAACAAATCCTGTGCGGCTGACGGGCTAGCTAGCCTGTCGTTGCCGCTGTTACTGCTGCATCTTGTTGGTGCCCGTCTTACCTGGCTGCATGCATGCTGCAGCCTGCACCGGCTTGTCATATCCATTCCCTTGGAGAGTCATCATCGCGACCAACACGCAGCGGAATTAACTGCGCAGTAGTTGGTGAGAGAAGCGAGAGACAGGCTCGATTTTGTGGGCTTTGACCCCTTGAATATCCTCACAAAGAGCAGTTAATTATGCCGTTGCTGCTTTTTTTAATCTACATCTTGGTCGTCTCCACATTTCTCAGCCTAGATTCATGCTCAACCTTGATTTGCATGCAACTTCTCACCAATGTGGGGACAATATTGTGAGACTGCAAACTCGATAGCCTAAATGCTGTTCAATTCATCCGCTCACAGTGCTCATCTTGCCGTAAAATATAGATTCTACGCCAGCTTACATTGGTATTTCCGAGACGGCAACCTGTGACCTATTCTTTCTTCCCGCTGCTAGATCCTTCCACCCAACCACTTAGCTACGCATCAGCTCTTTCAAACGCGAATGCGAGCGTCCATGTGTCTGTTCGTCTTCTCCTTCAAGGCCGGGGGAGGGGGGAATATGACGGGTATTGTTTGTAGTTGAGCGGCGGGAGTCTGTGTTGAAGCATCGGAGAAACAGAACTAACTGCTGGGTACCGCAGAAGCAAAGCATGGCCAGCGCCAAACATGGTGGAAGAAACCAACGGTCGCACCATGTTTGCTTTGACCGATGTTGATGCTGCATTCCGATCAGCCAAAAAGCTCGGGTATTGGCCGTATCAAACAAAGCCAGAAGGCATTCCAGTTGGGCTCGGCCGCTGTCACGTCAAAACATCACGTCAAAGTTTGAAACAAACCCCGATGCCGAAGCGGCGGCCCACGACGACCTCGGATAACGTCTCGGACATGATTACCCCCCCTCATGAAACCCTCAGCTCCTGGGTACGAGAGCATCAACTCACAGCTGGGATGCAAAAGTTCCGCTTAGTCCATGATTTCATACCAAAACTCAACATATGTGTGTGAGTCGGATAAAATAAATAAACAAAATAAAATAAAATAATTAAACTTATGTATTATCATAACTCTTTTTAGATTTGAAATAATATTTTCTAAATATCATTATGTTAGAAAATCATGGACAAAAGAGAGGGGGGAAAACCCGGGGGAAAAGAACTCTCGTTCCTCGAGCATTAATTTATCTAGCCCTGCCCTTCCTCATTCGTTCACAACTACAAGACTCTCCTAATCCCTTTCCATCATGTAGTCCATCGCCCTCAAAGATACCCGATTGGATAGCCATTGGGAAGTTGTTTATTTAGATTCTAGTGGGGAAAAAACAAGAGGTAGGCTCAACCGGGTATTCCAGGAACCAGGCCACAGCAGTGGCATACAAATAGTGTTCAACAATAGGTTTGGTCGTGTAAATCTTGGGAAGTTGTACCTCCCCTCTGCCGTCTTATCTTCAGAATCGTCAATCTTGATCGTTGGTGTCTTCGGCATCAAGGTCAGACTTAGTAGTGCTGCTACCGTGCTTAGCGATGATAGCACCGTGCTCAGCAAGAGTTGCATCAATTTGAGCGGCTCTAGCGCTGTGTTCAACAAGAGTTGCGTCGGTTTTGGCGGCGTATTCAGCAAAATCTGTCTTAATTTTGTCAACTCTATCGCCATATTCGACGATTTTTCGCTCGGTTCTAACGACTCTCTCTCTGATTTCGGCATTGGCTTCATTCAATTGAGCCTTCACTTGAACCAACTCTGCTTGGGTGGTTTGCAAGTCCGATCGTAGGCTGGAGTTGGAATTGGTAGTCTCAGTCAGTCTAGATGCATAGCCTTCGGCATCCTCAGTCAGGGCACGGACTTGATGGTTGGCCCTTCGAGTTTTGCCTTCCTCTTCCTTGATCTGGAGTTTTGCTGCATCCAATTGCTGCTCTAGTGACCGAATCTGACCAAGAAGATATTCTTCCACTTTCTGGGGAGGTAGGGCAAACGGACGCATACATGTGCGAACAAACCGAACCGGGCGGCCAAAGCCAGTCTTGGGTTCCAGACAATCCAGGCCCCAATTCCCAAGCGCAGACAATCTGTCACCAAATAGAGCAATAACAGTCGCTCCAAAGCCAAAGGCGGCGATGGTCTTGTTGGTGTTTACGTCCCACCGTGGCTTCACATGACTCTTAATCTTGTGTAGATGGCCGGCAAGATTGTTCAAGACATCGATGAGTAACTGGAATGCATGGGCCTTCGATGGTGACATCGTGTATTCTTCCATTGCGAGTAGATACTTAATCAGGGTATTGACCGTGTCGACCAGAGACTCGATTGCTTTGGTCTGGGGATCGCTACCAAGAGGAGCGAACCCATCACCAATAGCCGCCATGGGGAAGAGGGCCCAGGCTGCAAGGGCAATGAAGATAGGAACCCATGCCGCAGCCATTTTGAATAGCCGGCGTAAAATACGTAAATGTTGTGTGAGGAACTGGGGAAGAGTCTGAAGATATTTTGCAAGGAAAAAACTGTGCAAAAGTCTGGAGGTGCAAAGAAGAAACTGTGGAAAAGTGTGAAGATTTTTTGCAACGAACAAATTGGGGAGGCAGAGGGTTTTATTTCGGGAGCAGAAATAAGTACCTTGTTTGTGTGGCAGCTGCCCTGGCAGCTGGCGTCAATCAAGGTAGTAGCTATGGAGAAACCCCAAGGCAACATTCGCTGGATGTGGCGAGATGCTGAAGGGATGTTGGTCAACTAGCAATACATCCAATTTTCCCCCAGCCTAGACCGATCCAGGGCCAAAATCATGGCGAGAGAACACTACGACACGAATGAACGGATACGAATCACCCAGTACAACACCCAGCTTGCCATCTACCTTGCCAGGCGCCGCATCGTTCATTTTCCGCAGAACCCAAACAGCCGCGATCGCCCGATTGTCCATCCAGAAGATGCTGCAGTTGGATTTGAGCCCTTGAAGCTTTGCCAAGATGTCTTTCCGGCCGTGCTTGCCGATGGTCGAAAAATGTGGGAAGATATCCAACAAAATGCATTCAATGAGCCAGGCCTTAGCTTGTAAGGCTCTAAGGGAGAGAGGAAGGGCGGGCAGGATTTTTTTTTATCGGCAAACAGGAAGAGGCCTGTTTTTATTAATACATTGGGGCAAAGAATTGGTTTCTTCGGGTTGGAGATATGAGTTATAGGTACCATGGCGTGGAACCAATGCGGGATGGATAGGTCCAATACAGGCGTTAGAATTAGTATCGGGGTATGGTTTCTTAGAGACAACTCTAACCAAGAGTCTTAAATTGATATAATGGCATTACACGACATCATCGCTTCTCAATGTCCATCTATCCATATCTGTCGTTTTTACTCTTGTAGTTGAGTCACTTTTTTTCAATAATGCCGTGACAACCAACTTGGAAGGGTTTATTTGCCAAATTCCTATACGCCGGACAGTTGCCAAAGGCGACATCTTCATATCCCTTTGAACCAACCGATCCGTCAGAAGCTACGAAAGGCATGTAGAGTTGACCGCAGTCAGAGTCATTCGTCTACTCCGCCCAACTACTTACAATCACTTGCAACAACATCAATGAACATCAGAGTGGGAAAGGTTTGCACATCAAAGGCTAATTAATAGATAGCTCCCTATCACACGACCCTACTCATCAACTACCAAAAGAAATAACAGCCAAATGCGTAATACAATGCGGATGAGCAGGCAACACCGGCAAATATGCAAGCTTGTTCCCTGGGGTGTCAAAAATTCGTTTCCATCTCTTTTCCTCTTCCAACTTTGCAATAAAGCAGTAAATGACAGATGATTTTTGTTGTCGAGCTTGTCAGCTCGACTCAAGCGTGTACGTCATGGACTGGCCTGGCCTCGTCCTTTACTGAGCGTTGGTTCCGTTCAGTGGTATGTTGTCCGAAGGACTCTGGGGAATAGGTTGCTTCGTTCGAAGTGTTAGGGGGAAAGGGTATTCCTCTGGGTCTTCCTCTTCACTGTTCACTTGTTAGTGCTTCATACTTCAACGACGGTCTAGCAGTCAAGTATACTTACGGGAGCTTCCAAGCGACATAATCCTCGGTGCTGAGGCCTTCGCGGCCTTCCTGAAGACTGGCAAAGTCTCCTGGTGTCATCATGCCAGTTCGGTCTCTTGGCGATCCAGGAACAGAGAATGGTCGAGAGATCTTCTGCTCAACACCTGGGATGAAGTCTTCCTCTTCCTCGCCAGTGAAGGATGCCGAGTAGGCACGGCGGAGTGCCAATTGACGGGCCTTGACATACTCCATACCCATTCGCTTCCAGTCCAGCAAGTCACTCAGACGTTCTGTGCGGTTTCGCTGGTTGATGCGCTGTCGCCGACTCTTTTGGCAAAAGTCGAACATGTAGGTGGTCAACTGGTTGACAGAGTCGTCAACTCCCTTTGTGCGACGGTCCACAATGTAGATTCCGTAGTCACTAGAGTTCTCAATGAGCTCCTCCATGTAGCAGCCGAAGCCAGAAAGGTTGGTAGTGATGCTGGGAACGCCCATGACGGTGCACTCAGCGGGGGTGTATCCCCAAGGCTCGTAGTACGAGGCAAAGACACCCAAGTGGCAACCACGGACGAAATCGTCATAATCGAGGGGTAGGACTGGGTTGGCAGAGTTGAGGAATTCGGGGTGGAAAACAACCTTTACACGGTCAGTGTGGTCGTTGAAGAGTTGCACACGTCGGATTTGGTTCAGGACGGGATCCTCGTGGTCGTTGACCATGTTGTGAGTGACAATCGGAGGAAGACCGTGACGCTTCATGGCGAACAGGCGTCGGCGGAGCAGGACTCTGTCTGCGGCAGAAATGAGCTCCTTCTCATCAGGCAAAGGTTCACCCTCGTGCCACTTGAGGGACCGCTCAAAGATTCGTCGCCCAATGCTTTGCTCAATCACATGAGTGGTCTCTCTCAGGGACTTGATGACGGCCTGGCCCTTGAGGGCCTCAACAGTTAGCGAAGTGGTTTGGGCGGGCATGATGATGAAGGCGACAACTGTCAACTTGCTTCCAGCAGATTTGAGTCGGTGGTTCAAGCGCGCTAGTGATTCGATAAACATGTCGACACCCTTATTTCGGAACTCGTATCGACCGGCGGTAAAGATGTAGAGCGTGTTGTCAGGGTCAAAGTCATAGTGACCGTAGAAGTGACCTCGTACAAAGTCATGAATCTTCTCCTTGGCTTGCTGGTGGAGGTTTTGGAACTCGTGCACGGCGGAGAATTTGGTCACGTTCAGGCCGTTAGGTAACACGCCATCGGGCTTTCGTTTTAGCAAGTGCTCAGATTCAAAAGCAGTGATGTGGGAGACGGTGGTGAAAACGTCGCACGCGTGGGCGGCCGCTCGCTCGATACAGTATCGGTGGTAAATACCTCGCTTTCCAGCCTCGGCATCGACATCGAACCATTGGAGGTTGTTGTAGAAATCTACGGAACCGGCACAGAGGTATCGGCCAAGGATAGTTGCGTGGGTGGTGAAAATGGTGGTAATATCGATGCGGCGCTTTTTGCAGAGGGGGAGAGCAACACCCGCCAACCACTCGTGGAAGTGGGCAATGACGGCCTTCTTCTTCTCGTGAACAACAAACTAGTACACGGTTAGTCATGAGGGCACGGGAAGCGTTTGCAGCTGTCTTCTTTTACCTCTCCAAGAAACCATGCAACCAAGTAACCGAAGACGATGGCCTCATTTGTCTCGTCGTCATTGGGTGGCGAGGGAATGCTGGCCATGTTCCAAAGGTCCGACTTCCACTCATCCAGGTGTCCATAAGCTGTTTTGGTATCGATGAGGAGGACGCGGGGAGCGCCCTCGATAAGCCACCGACCATAGAGCATGCCAATCCCACGCTCCTTCATGGACTGGATCGTGGCGGCAATCTCTGGGTTTGTAGGCTCCATCTCTTCGACCTCGACAGCGGCCTGTGGGAGTTAGTACGCACGAGTGAGAGGGGGGAATGGGATAAAACACACCGACTGGTGGTTGAGAGGGCCGATGAGGGTGTAACGGTCTCCATATTCAGCTGTCGTGACGGGGGCCTTGGACTTGATGACTGAGTAGATACCACCGACTAGAAATCGCGACGACGGGTTAGTAATGACGTAAATGAGAGCGCGAAAGCGCGGAGTCGGTGGATGCGCGGGAGCTCACCTCGATGAGCGACCTCAGTCGCAATTTCAAAGAGCAGGTGGTTCTTGATGTCGCGGGTCGGGGGCTGCTCGCCTTCGGAACCCATGGCGAATTTGAGGGGCTGGGGACGTTGGGTGTTGGGGGATCAGGTGGTAATAGGGCGATGAAGCTGCAGCTGACAGAATACCGTTACGGGGAGCTTGGACGAGCTCGAAGCGGAAGGGCGTGGGAAGGGAGCTGGGCGGGAGGAAAATAAGGATACTGGGTGATGATGAAGCTGTAGAGTTGTCGAGAAAAGCCAATTGAGGAGATTTCGGGTGGCTAAATGGCGAAACCGGAGCTTGTCCGGGATGAGAATCGAGGGGAGGTGGTGGTGAGGTTGCGTCAGAGCGCCGCCGCTGAATGCGACCGACCGGATCAGCAAGCGAGGGGCGAACAGGGTTTGTTGGGTGCAGTAGGTTGGCTGCCACGCTAAGCGTTGAAGGGGCGCACAAGCTCGCAGTGACCGCAGCTGGTGTTTGGGTCTGTGGATAGCTTCGCCCTAAGCTGGAGGAAGATGAGCGAGGCGGGAGAGGAGGAGAGCGTAGAGCAGCTGAAGATGACGGAAAGCGTGGGGGAGAGGGAGAGGGAGGGGAGGCAGGCGAATGCTGTGGCGTGCGTGAAGGGGGGATGAGGCTCCAAAAAGAGGATGACCAACAGCAGCAATCAGCCTCCTCAGGCGTATTCGGAGAGAAGGGAGGGAGAAGAGGTGAGGGGGCAGGTGAGCTTCGACCTGGCGTGGACTGATGATTTTCTGGGTGGTGATGGCTCGCATCATGTACTTTTTCCCCCCTCCAAGTCGGCTAGGCCTGCACAACAACCATGTCAATGCCGTGCTGGGGTTAGGCCTGATGCGCTGAGGACTGTGGTACGCTAGCGGCGACGCTCCAGAACACGCAGTGGGGGCCCGGGGGGGGGGCTTGGGGCTTTGGGGTTTGGGGAGGTCCAGGGCAGTCCAGTTCAGTGGGGAGAGACCGACAACCACCAAGCAACGGCCTCTCCTCTCGGGCCTCTCGGGCCCCACGCCAACCACAACGTTCGCCGAGCTGCCCCAAGTTTGTGCCCCGCCCAAGCTCCCCCTCCCGCAGCCCAGCTCTGGTGGGGAAGACGGACCTTGTGATGCTGTGGAAAAAGTCAACTGCGAAGACTGACTTCACCTCACCCGCCAAACACCTCCGCTTCGCACCTCTTTGCTCTGAGGGGCAGGCCACTTGGACAAGGTCAGGCCTCTGCGCATGTCACCGACATATCGCCCGAGCCTGCCCCATGCCGTCGACGCCATTTTGACATTTCCCAAGGCCCTCGTTCCCTCAGACCTCAAGGCGCCACCGTCGAGCCCAGGCCTTGCCACAGGTCAAGTGTTTCAGTCAAATCTCCCCCCCTCGCTCTCCCTCAGTTGAGAGCTCCTGCTTGGCTGCCAAGCTTGCTCTCGCTGCCGCCGGAGCTGATTTCGCGGGGCCCCAACGCCAAAGTCTCCCAACGCGGACATGCTGCGTACATGCTGCCCGTCCGTGGGAGCCCCATGGCCCAATTATCCTGAATCGTCCGACTACAGCACGTTGAATGCATCCCCCGGTCCAGAAGCCTTCTCTGGCCCTACCGCCTTTCGCATTAGCCGAGGATTACTGGTCTTGGGAAATGAGTTCTGGCCGGCCTCTGCGACGCGATGCCATGTCTGGTTGCTGTCTGGTTACATGCGTCTGTAGCACGACCGGGATGACGACACGGAATGCGGGGAATGCCAATCACACTACTGTCATCTCTTTTGCGTCGCCTCCGCCCCGTATCCTCCGTCTCCTCCCCCGTCTCCACCTGTGCCTCCTCCTCCTCCTCCGCCTCCATGGCCGGCTCTGCCTGGCTTTTTCTGCGTTTCACCCGAAACCGCGAGGATGCGTGAGAGGCGACTTCACCGAATGGCAGCGAGAAAACTCGGGCCGGCCCTTGGAGCGCACGGCCAGGACTCGACGGCTCGAAACAAAGTCGCCGAGTTGCACGGCTTCGTAGCCATGCCATGCCCTGTCCTGCCCTGCCATGCCCTGTTCCCCCCCGTAGCACCCTCATGCCACCATGCACCTCATCCACCCCTGCGCACATGTGCAGCTCAAGCGCCATCGCTGCTTCCATACATGTGCAGATGCAGGTTGCGCCGTTGCGCCGCCTGTGTAACATTGTAGCATGAAACAGTCATCTCCCCAATCCAACACAATGCCTTTGCCAGCTCCGAAATCCATTCTCCTGGGCTGTTGTCTGCCCGTGCGCGCTCCGCCGTCGCTCCCTCCCTGTCTCATCTTCTCGGTGCCTGTTTCTGAATGCCCTCAAGCTGTCATTTAATTCGTTTGAATCATGGCTAAGCGAGAAGCGCATAAGCCTGTTGGTTTCTGGCCGCTCTCTTCAGCTCTGCAGTAGACCTTGTTTGCCGGGTGGCAACTTGCGCCGAGGAACATCTCGGCAATCAGTGGCCACTTGCTGCATCGCTTTCCAAACGCGGCATCACCCGGCAACCTTGTTGCAGAGTATACTGACAAGATCTTCGGAGATCCCCCCCACAGCATCTTGTCTTGGGTGACATATTCCACCAAATCTAGAAAAAGAAGATCCCCCAGTCGCTGGCATTTCCAAGGCACGGACTGCTGATCTTAGCTCGCTTTCCCAAAATCTAGACGAACCCTTCCCAGCCATATCATCATGTCCAGCCATTGACAGCGGGTATAACGACGTCTGAAAACGTCTGTGGGCACAAGAATGACGATTGTCTCAGAACTTGTCGCTGATGCCGTCTTCGCTGTTCGGTTGAGGTCATGCCGAGGCGGGGCAGGCATCCTACCGGATCTTGCATACATCGTCCTGCATTCAGAACAGACCAATAACATTGGTAAAATGAATTGAATTCCTGTTGGTGGTTGTGCCATGTCATCTCTTAGTCCTTTCTCGCCCAACCAATGCCATCACGCTTCACACAATGGTTCAAGACCGATCCATTAGGATCAAGTTTCACTGTGATTGTCAACGAATTTCTCAAGTCCAAGATGAGAATTGTCCATCGCTCACCAACAATCACTTTGGAAACTACCCTTGTTTCGGATGGCGAAGACTCCGCATAAGTTAGTTGCTTCGCCAATCTTCTCGCGAGTCAACATCGGTTTGGTGATATCATGCAATTTGTGACTCGGTCGCCATAGTCGTCATATCTGCGAAACGGCTACGTCTTGGCTGATTATAGAGGTTCCAAGTCGTTGGCTACATATTAACTTCCAGCCATGTGCAACATCTGGCGAACCTCTTTGGGGTTAAGCTGGGGACACAAGCACCGCCACCAACTCAAACCATGACGTTGACTTTTCAGCCTTTACCCTTGCCACACCCGACGGCAAGCCTCACCAATAGGGTGGGTCTTGACTCCATCTAATTGAAAATTCTATGGACGTAAGAAAAAAGAGGTCTGAGGGTTTGGTGGGAAACTTCCAACTCCTGTCCACAGGGTAGGCTGCCAGAAAAATCATGAAACATGACTGCAAAAATGGGTTTTTATCATGAATATCGACCAACCTCGAAATACATCGCTATACTATTATGATATAGTTTGAATCGCATGGCTATAATATCTCAATATCCAATCACCGTTTATTTCTACCATTACGTATTAGCATACTCTACTGGCCCATATCTAACACTATCCATAACTGCGAGTGCAGCCTTGCCCCAGGGCGCAAAATTATTGGCTAATGACTGAGCGCAAACCACCCCGCAGTGGGGCCAAAGTCGGCAAGGCTGCCAAATTTTCCAAAAAAATTTGGATTCCCACCGTCTTTGCGATTTGCGACTGGCCTCGTTTATACCTGCATTCACTACAATCGAGATACCCGGAGCAGCCCAAGCTCCACACGGATAGAACAGACCTCTATTCGTCCAATTCAATTTCTTTCCAGAGCCTGTTCTTCTCGTGAGAGAGACTGCTCAAGATGGGCGACGCTGCACAGGTAAAGGTGGTTTTCACCACGACGGAGCAGGACCTGGTCCTCCCGGAGGAGAGGCGACAGCTCCTCGTACCCGCTGGTGCGTTATTGCAGCCCTGTTTCAGCGACAGACGGCTCCCTTGGGAATCTAAATCTGACGTGTTGCAGATATCAAGCGCTATGGCCTCTCGCGCATCCTCAACTCCGAGTCTATGCTCGACACTTCCTCCCCCGTCCCCCTCGACTTCCTCGCCAACGGCACCTTTCTGACCACCTCCATCGACGAATACCTCGCCACCAACGGCCTCTCGTCGGAGTCGACCCTTACCCTGCAGTATGTCCGCAGCTTGATCCCTCCCGTCTTCGAGGCAAGCTTCGAGCACGACGACTGGGTCAGCGGTGTTGACGTCCTGTCTGCCACCTCTGCGGCTGGCCTGCTGGCTGGTGGCGCCCAGGTGCAGGAGAGGGTGGCCAGCGCATCCTACGATGGTCTTGTCAGAGTTTGGAACCCCTCTGGGGACGCAATTGCCGTCTCCAAGGCCGGCGGCCACACCCAGAGGGTCAATGCCGTGAAGTGGATTTCCCAGAAGCAGCTCGCGTCGGCAGGCTTGGACCGAAAAGTCATTGTCTGGGACTATAGCGAGTCTGACGATGGCTTCTCCGGGTCCCTCAAGGCCAACATGGAGCTCTGGGGCCACGAAAAGGACATCAACAGCATCGATGTCAACGGCGCCACCAAGCGAATCCTCACAGCCTCGTCCGACGGCCGTGTCGGTCTGTGGTCGTCGTCAAAACGCACCGCGCCCCAAGCTGACCCCGAGAGCCTGCCCTCGGCGCACAGCACCAAGCGAGCCAAGCTCGCGAGCGCTGCCAACACTGCCCAGCGAGGTCCTCTGGCCATGATCTCGGCCCACGACGAACCCGTCACCGCCGCCGTCTTCCACCCCAACGACGCCACCGTTGCCTACTCGGCATCCAAAGATCACACCCTGAGAACTCTGGACCTGACCACACAGCGCGAGGTCAGCCGGCTGACAACCATGCACCCTCTCCTCTGCGCCACTGCCCTGCCCCGTTCCTCGCTTGTTGCCGCGGGTTCGTCCGCCAGGCACATCACCCTGCTCGACCCTCGCGAATCGGCCTCTACGACATCCGCCATGACCCTCCGTGGCCACATCAACATGGTCGTGTCCCTCTCCCCCTCGCCCGACAACGAATACTCCCTCGTTTCTGCTTCACACGACAGCACATGCCGCGTATGGGATCTGCGCAGCGCGCGGGTGGGAACCTCGGAGGAGGGTGGCGGCAGCGTCAGCGAGCCCGTCTACACAATTGGAAGGGAGTGGCTCAAGGGCAAGAAGCTGCCGGCCGCCGGCGACGGCGCCAAGGTGCTGAGTGTCGTTTGGGACAAGACATGGGGCATTGTCAGCGGTGGCGAGGATAAAAAGGTTCAAATCAACCGGGGTCGGGGTCTGTTGGCGTAATAGATTGGTAGACATTGCAAGAAGAAGAAGAAGAAAAATGCAAAAAAGGAGAATTGGTTATGAGAAACGAGGGATCAAGGGTATATACTTGTTTATCTAAAACAAACAAAAAACAATTGCATTTGACTCGTTGCACGCTTCATATGAACCAACGCCATCTCCAACGTGCTATACTCTAGATTTGGCCTTGTTATGTAGTTGCTTAAACTCCTCCATCAAACCCTTGTGAGAGAGAACCCTGCTTGGTGCGAGGAATGAGAGAACTTCGTCCCTCAATCTTTGCTTTGGGTATGGCAGATCCTCGAGGGAGATGGCGTCAAGGATATACGACACGACAGTGTGCACTCTCAGAGGCATAATCTTGGTGATGGATTCTGGCGAAAGGTCTTGGTTGTCGTGCCATAAGAAATATATTCTAATGTTATTGGGTGTTGCCGCTAGCCGTTCTTTTTTGAGACGATACTGAGTAACTTTGAGCTCTGCATCGGCGATGCGAGGGTCGGGCCCTTTGGTCTCACTCTTGGAAGCTGAAGACTTGGAGGAGCATGTGCTTTCATCGTTTGCTGCGACCGCGTCTGATTCCGTTATATTCTCGCCTGCATCTTCAGGCAACTCCACCTCTACATCTGTGTCAACTTCTTCCACTGGCGCCACTCTGATGGGCAGGCCCTTTTCGGAAAATTCCGGCCTTGGGGGCCGCGGGTCAAGTTGTTCGCGCTCATGCTCGAGAGCATAATATAGCTGAATACCGGCATATGCATCGGACGCAGAGTCTAAAAATTGTCAGCAGGTGGCAAGGATTCTCTTCATGGTTTTTTTCTCTTACACTGTATCTGTGAATGTGAAAGACGGTTCATCCAGTTACTGGTACGGACAGAATCTCCCTTGTACAGAGGAAGTCGGAGAACCTCCTTTACCTGCGTAGCCATCGCCACGACAACCTTGTTGATGCGCTTCAATTCCCCGGTTTTGCAGTAATGTACAAGCCTGTAAAGATGACTTAGTTCAAATACGCCCCTTGTGTTGATGCCCAGATGATTTCTTAGTCGCGTGCAGTCCCCTTTGATATTCACGCCTGCCTTGCTCACAGCCTCGCTCTCCATAATCTGACGGAATATTGGTCCCACAAAGTCCTCTTTCGGGAAGACAGCCACGTGGAAGAGGCCGATGCGGCTGGGACTTGCGATTTGGATAAGGGAGACGCATTCGCGGGCTGATTTCTTGGCCGAAGCCCCAGACATCCATTCGAGGTCGAATCCGAGGACACTTTCGTTGAGAAAATGTCTCTCACAGACTTCCTCCATCTTGTCCTTGGTGGTACAATAGTGTACCTTTACTTTGTGTACCGATCCATCTTCTTGGGTGTGTTCGTACATTGTGTGAGACCAAAAGGATTCTGGAGATTCGGGCTTGCTCTTCAAAGCAGCCTGAAAGAGTTCATTTGAGATGGTGTAGTCAAGGGAAGTCACTGGAGGAAGAACCTCTTTGGGAACTTCTTTGACCACTTCCTGCTCAACTACAGGATTAGAACCGGTATCAGCAGTCACGGCCTGAGGATTTGGACCATCAGCAGCAGCTGGAGCGGGACCCAGCAACCCTTCATTCTCGTCAAGCCATTCGACGATGTCACGCTCGAATTGCTCATCATCGCTGAAATATTCCATATCATGGTCTATGAACAGCGAGTTATCGCCATCATTAGATTCTCCAGTGTGAAGGAACCGGGACATATCTAAGGAGGGGTACAAGGGTTGGGCCTTAGGCTTGGGCGAAAAGCGGATGCCGGATCCCGGGGTCCATAGCTGGTTCCGAGATGGTGATGACATGGTTTGTTTGAGTCTTTTACTATTCGACATGTCAGAAACCGATCAATTGACGAGGAAATGCAGCGTGCGGGCACAGTCCAACCTTGGGAGAGGCACAAATTGGTGGTTTCTTTTAGGCTTCATTACACGGCCAGCAATGGTGGCTCGCGCGGCGTTGCAGCTCATGGAATGATGCGAAGAAAGACAAGCCGCAGCCAGTACGGTATTTCCATCACAGCGAATAATCATAGCCCAGGTCTTGTGGGCGCGATTGTTTGAGGCCCAGGCAGCCACGGCATGGATTCGATGGTTGCCAACACCGCGCTCCACGACGGATGGCGTTGAGTGGTGGACGGTGCGTCACCGCACTGCTTAGTCACTTGCGCGGGCTCACGTGGAGACGTGCTATGCCCACACCACCCTTGCATTCCCATCCCACTTTGTGGCAGTTTGGGCGACTACTTGATATTTGACCACGACGAAAAGCAGCTGCAGCGCAGGCCTCGGAGAATTTATTACGAAACAGTCACATATTTTCTAGCCTCTGCTGAATATTTCACCGGCACTAGGCCACCCCCAACCCGATATTACCCATCCACGCAAACTCATCCACCATGGCCTCTCAGTTGCTACCCCTCGGTGAGCCTCTAGTCTGGGACGAAAAGCACAGTCCTCGATGTTCCTGCTAACAAGCTGCCAGAGCTTATCGACAAGTGTGTTGGATCTAAGATCTGGGTCATCATGAAGGGAGACAAGGGTAGGCTGGGCTACTGGGTTCATAGGTATGATCAGTGCTAATGAACAAAAAAGAATTCAGCGGAACTCTCCTCGGTTTCGATGACTACGTCAGTAAGTAGCATAACATGGTTTGCTCGGTGTAGTTATTACCTGCTAACTCAAAATCCAGACATGGTCCTGGAGGATGTGACCGAATTGTATGAACCAGCTGCTCACCACACACATGACTTTTTTTGGCCTCGCACTAACTGATCAGTGACTACTCTGGCAACCACACGAAGCTGCCCAAGATCCTATTAAACGGAAACAACATCTGCATGGTAAGTTCACTGTTTTCCGCAGCAGCTGGATCAACCGTGCTAACTGAATACCAGTTGATCCCGGGAGGTGAAGGGCCAACTGCCTAAGTATCAGGACCAATAAACTCGGATGAAGTCTCAAAATAATTCATGTTCGCAAGTGGCCGGAAGTTTTTGCAAATCAGAGTCACACTACCAAGGCAGGGTAGCTACATGTCACCCTCACTGCGCACATATATCCCTCGTGGACCCAAACTGGATGAAGAACGGGAAAAATGAACCATTCATTCTTAAATTCATTCTTTTTCCGCCGTGTGGCTAAAAAAGCAGTAATTAGAAGTCCCCAACGCCTGCCGCCCATGGAGTTCCAATCCCTCTAGTGACCATTCTGCAAATTGCCCTGCTCTCCGGTGTTTGTGATACGTCTCAGCTCCCACTCTCGCGTGAATTCCTGATGCAACATCTCAAGCTGGTTAATGAGTTTCTCACAGACCGACGTGAACACATCACGAGCAGTAATGGTACCGTCTGTCTGGACACGGATAAAGAGTTCGGGCACGTTGGGATGGGCGACTGGAAGAAAGAGTGAGTAGGCTGTGCTAACCCAAAGCAAAAGTGGTACATACTCTTGTAACCGGCCATGTACACATTGGGGTGAGCCTTCAGGTGCTCCGAAAGGAGATTTCCAAGTGTGTGGTCCTCCTTCTTGAGTACAAAGTCGGAGGTGTTGGACATGCCTATTTACTACTATTAAAACCGAACGACAATGTTTTGCGAGAGGACTCACCAGAGTAGACTTTCTCCTCAATCTTCTTGTCGCCTTCGCCAAGAAGGAAGAGCTCGAAACTATGATATGTCAGCAAAGGCTAGAACTAGACCACTGCAAGAAACGTAACGGGTCATCTTGAAGGTTGAAGTGTCTGGGATTTCCGCCTGCCATGATGGAAACAGTAGTTCCGGCGTGATGGAGTATGATGATGTTGCAAAGTGGTTATCTGAAAGGGACATTTGTAAAAACGGCATGCGCGATGCGCGATGCTTGCCACCCGGCACTGCACGGCAAGCAGCTGGCACAAGTGAAGATGAGCATGGTCACTTTCCACGGCCAGCAAAGCCAGTCACTCGTTCTTCCAGGCACGGCAGATGTTTGCCATGCAAGATTCATGCATACGGGCCAAACATGAAAAAATGTATGCCTCTCCAGGTGAACAAAACCCGGCGGGGCGATGTGACACAATATGTACAGGCAGTCTGAGATCGCCAATACAGAGGTTGCTTGGCGTTGGCAAAGTCGAGCAAGCTCGAAACGGTGAGGCAGACGCGACAAGAGTCCATCCGCTGAGCGTCACTAAACGCGCGGGGGCATGATAAAGGCAAATAAATAGGAAATAGGTAGGAAATAACAATAATAAAACCATCAAACTAACCGATCGGGCGCGTTCATCTTGTCGGTAGTACGCTCCTATGCTATGTCGAGGTCGGTATTGGGTGGTGAGACGACAGCGGAACCAGAGGATTCTTGGTCGTCAAACAGCACGGGTAAACGCAGTAGAGTCGCGTATAATCCAAAAAAGAGAAGCTATTCAATACCCAAGAAGCGCGGCCGTGATGGAGCCAATAAGTCGGTTATTAACAGATTTTACAAAGAACAGTCAGTCATTACAGAACGTGCCGACAGGGTCGTGAGTCGTCCATGTGCACGGGCGACCAAAGTTCAACAATGGCAAGGCTAATGGTCGGCTAAATTCAGTAGCACCACTGTAGCCACTAATCCTGCATCCAACTCTTGGGACCAGGGCGACTTTATTTGGATGCTTTCTTTTGTTGGGCACGAGTCAAAATTCGAATTATATCCTTATTCTTCCATCACATGAGGAATGCAGGCCGCAGAAAATGCCACGGCTTCCACCATCCCTGTTCCGGCTTGCCAAGAGACTATCCCCTCACGTCTCAACCCTTCTTCCAGCATGCCGTAGCGTTGAATCTGCACGCAACGAGCTGCGATGGATAAAGGATTATGTAAACGAGACTTGCACTGGCAAAAATCCGAGGCGACTAGCCCAGTTGTGTCGGCAAAGGGGAAAAGGTGTCCCACTGCAATACATACTAGGTTCACAGCCATTTGGATCGCTCGAGATCAAGTGTAGACCGGGAGTTCTTATTCCTAGGCCAGAAACAGAGGCATATACCTGCCATTTGATAGACCTAATCAAATCAGGGTCACTTCTCGGTTCTCGGAAAGAGATAAACGAGAATGGGCTGAATTTAATCGACTTTTGTACAGGAACTGGGTGCATCCCGCTTCTTCTTTTTTCCTCTTTACAGAAGTTTGTCAAGAAATTGACTGTTTATGGAATCGATATTTCACCTCAAGCAATTCAGCTTGCTGAAGAGAATATCATACATAATATCGACCTCGGAAATATCCAAAAGTCGGCCGAGGATAGTAATCTCACAATCACAAAAGCAGATGTATTTGCAGACAGTGACATTAGAGCGTTTGCGGCCCGTCGCTGGGATGTGCTCGTCTCAAATCCACCTTACATCTCCCAAGATGTGTGGAACAACGGCCGTGGCCAAATTGGATACTCTGTCCGCAAGTATGAACCACGGCTAGCCTTGATTCCAGAGACACATCTGCCTCGCCCTCATTGGTGCACCCCCGAGGATGTCTTTTATTCTCGCCTTTTGGATGTTGCAGAGCTCCTCGGCCCAAGGGCCATTCTCCTTGAAATCGGGGACGAGCGCCAAGCGCATGGTGTCTTACAGCTCTACTTCCGGCACAAGATTGCTGCAACTTCCCAAGCGGAACTCTGGAGAGACTGCCCGGATATAGATCCTACAGAAAATGAGGCGACTCATGTCGAAATAGAAACAAAAGCTGGTGCAAGAAAAGTCGTCCCGGTGAAGGGCACCGGACTCTTGCGCTCAGTTTTTATTACAAAGGTTCAAAAAGCAAAGCACTCAGATTTACACAAGACTTCATATTCGCAATGATACCTATCACCAGAGATCTATAGATGAATATTTTGATCGACATCCACCGCAGAATGCTGAATTGGTTACCGGAATTAAATGAGGTGATTTTTTCTGACAAATCGCCACAATGAGTGAGTTAATCGGCATTGCGGCAACGTCCGGTCTCGTTTCCGAGGATTGAGCGAGTCGAGGAGTTTGGGGCGAATTTGAAAACAATGCAAATCGGCCAAAATGAGACAGAATTTGAAGAGCCAATAACCAAAGAATTGAAACAAGTTGCCAAAATATTGCAGTTTTGAAAACAGACAATTTGCCAATGATGAAAGCCCTTGCCGGAGGTAGCCACGTCTGTAATTCGCAGGCATCTACTCGCTGACGTGCGGCCCGCACTTGGCACATGGCGGAACCCCGACGAGATCCGAGAGCACGTGATAGCGCCCAATTTTCGAGCTAGCATGTCAATGGACTCATCACCAGAAGCTTCCACTTCGTGGTGTCATCACCAAATTCAACCCATTGGACTCCGAAGCCTTAGGTTCGCAGCATATTCTGTTGCGTGCGCTTCTTAACACACCGCACGCTCACCCCAGCTTGAGCTGTGTTACCCCATGCGATAGCCAGGGCGTCTGCGCACCTCTGCTCTCCACGACACCGGTGGTTCCGCACTTGCGCTAGCTTGGATAACCGCCATGTCGAGATATCTGCGACAATCGACCCGGCTCGCGCAGGCTGCGCGATTGTCGGCACAGCCTGCGCTACGCAACTGCTCAAGGCTTTCAATCCTCCACAGGGCAATCCCCGCGACGACTTCAGCAGCATTTACGATTCGAGCCAGACGAGCCTACTCTTCTCAGCCCACGCCACCACCGAAAAACGACGGCAATGGCAACAATGAATCCGACCCCGCCAACCAAAACACCCCCCAGGCCCCGAAGCTTCCACCCTTGCCTGAGGGCTGGATTCACCTATCGAAAAATGAGATTGACCACCTCCAGAAATTCATTGGCAGAGTCCCGGACGCTCACCAGCCCATGGCCAAAAGCATGCTGAGCAAGCTTGAAATTACTGGTGCTCCTGCCGAAACTCAAGACCTTATTGCCAAGATGCGCAAGGGCGAGGGTAATTTGTCAATCTTGGACAAGGGAAGACTCATGCGATGCGTTTACATGATTACGGAGCGGATGGTTGAGCTGGAGAACTCGGAGGGGCCACATAATTCATTCGACGCCTTCCGAATGGACAACGAAAACCAGAACAAGAGGCAACAGGACGAGACCCCCAAGGATGATGATGCCAATCCAAAGCAGAACGACGAGAACAAACAGGGCGGCAAGCCTCCTGGACGAAGCGGCTGGGTTGAGGCAATTCAAACCGGTATTGCCATTGGTGCCACTGTCTGGATTGCTGAGCTCATTGCCAACCCTTTTACTGAAAAAGAAATCACATGGCAAGAGATGAGAAAGGCTTTCCTCGACAAGGGTCTGGTGCAGAAACTGGTAGTTATCAATGGATCCCAGGTCAGAGTCGAGCTCAACTCTGCCGCCACTGGTTCCACTGATGAATCGGCACCGAGGAAAACGTACGTTTTTTCGATCGGGTCCGTCGAGTCCTTTGAGAGGAAATTGGAGGAAGCACAGGACCAGCTTGGTATTCCTCCCGCAGAGAGAATCCCCGTGAGCTACGAGGCCGGCGGTAACACCTTCGGCAACCTGCTTCTCGCTTTTGGTCCCACTCTGCTATTTATCGGTTTAATCCTATGGACTCAGCGATCAATGGGTGGCCGAGGTGGCGCCAGCGGAGGCATGTTCAACTTTGGCAAGAGCAAAGCCAAGAAGTTCAATGCTGAGAGCGCTGTCAAGGTCAAGTTCTCCGATGTGGCCGGTCTGGAGGAGGCCAAGACAGAAATCATGGAGTTTGTCAGCTTCCTCAAGCAGCCCGAGAAGTTTGAGAAGCTCGGTGCCAAGATTCCCCGCGGTGCCATTCTCGCTGGCCCGCCCGGTACTGGTAAGACGCTGCTCGCCAAGGCTACTGCTGGCGAGTCCGGTGTTCCCTTCTTCAGTGTGAGCGGTTCCGAGTTCGTGGAGATGTTTGTTGGTGTTGGTCCTTCACGAGTGCGGGACCTATTTGCCGAGGGTCGCAAGAACGCACCTTGTATCATTTTCATTGATGAAATCGATGCTATTGGCCGAGCACGTCAGGAGAGCGGCCGGGGCTTTGGCGGCAACGACGAACGCGAAGCCACACTCAACCAGATTCTAACGGAAATGGACGGTTTCAACACACGAGAGCAAGTTGTTGTGTTGGCCGGCACCAACCGAGCGGATATGCTAGACAAGGCCCTGATGCGACCTGGACGATTCGACCGACACATCTTCATTGACCGACCTACGATGAAGGGACGACAGGACATCTTCAAGGTGTACCTCAAGAAAATCGTCACCAACGAGGACCATGAGTATCTTGTTGGCCGACTCGCCACCTTGACCCCTGGTTTTTCCGGTGCGGATATTGCCAACGTAGTAAACGAGGCCGCTCTTATTGGTGAGTCAAATCTGGAAAATTGCATAAAGTACAAGTCACTGACCTAAATTAGCTGCCCGAGGCAATGCTGAGGAAGTTAAGATGGACCATTTCGAGCGGGCCATCGAGCGTGTGATCGGTGGCCTGGAACGCAAGTCGTTGGTCCTCAGACCAGAGGAGAAGAGGACAGTGGCTTACCACGAAGCCGGCCACGCCATCTGCGGTTGGTTCCTGGAACACGCAGACCCCCTACTCAAGGTTTCCATCATCCCCCGAGGCCAGGGAGCTCTGGGCTATGCCCAATACCTACCTCAAGACGCCTACCTAATGAACACGAACCAGCTAATGGATCGCATGGCCATGACAATGGGCGGTCGTGTGTCCGAGGAGCTCCACTTCCCCACCGTGACGACGGGAGCCAGCGACGATTTCAAGAAGGTATCGCAGATGGCCCGCAACATGGTTACCCAATGGGGAATGTCGGAGAAAGTGGGACCCGTTCACTTTGAAAATGACCCGAACCGGATGCAGAAGCCGTTTGCCGAGTCCACGGCCCAGCAAATCGACCAGGAGGTGTCAAGGATCGTGGATCAGGCGTACCAGCGCTGCAAGGACCTTCTTGTGGCAAAGAAGAAGGAGGTCGGGCTGATTGCAGAGGAGCTCCTCAGGAAAGAGGTGCTTTCCCGAGACGACATGGTGCGCGTCCTGGGCAAGCGACCATTTGGCGAGAACGAAGACTTTGAGAAGTACTTTGGTGGCGCCAAGGAAGAAAGCGCACCACCACCATTCCCCGGGGAGACGGACACGTCCAAGGAGCCTCCGACGCCATCGCCAGCATTCAAGGAGATGCAATAAGAAGGTTATGCAAGGGACAAAGGCTCTGAGCGGGCACGGATTCTCATTTGTTAGCCTGGTGGAGCAAGGCTGAATGTTGAGGCTCCCAAACTATGGGGACAAAGGCAAGGAGGAGGTGGAACTCTGGGAACTTGAGGCAGGGCGGGCATTGGCTGCGCGGCGTTGGACACGGCATGGAGCATAAGCTAGGTCACCTCTGAGTCAATGAAGTGGCACGCATGAGGGGGAGGGGGGGTAAGCATTGGCTGGGCTCGGTCGGGGAGGACATACATCGGCACTCAACTCTACTAACACATACTTGGATCCGTCCAGTGTAATTTCAGCATATCATTATCTCGGGGGACTTGCAGGAGAAGGCAATGTCTCCCGGTGTAACATGTATTTTAACGGGGATAGAATTGTAAAATCTCGTCAATATGACTACAAAAAGAAGAAAGACAATTGACATGACCAAAAAAACACACACGCTCGAATGGGTAGCTTGTGCATCTATGTTCTGCGGTGAGAAATGCGCGAGGGTGTGTTTGTTGTAACTTGCAAGGTAGATATGAAGTCGATTGGGATTGGTGGACGAAGTGCTCTGCACATACATGTGCATGACTTTTACACTACGAGTCGATAGGGTAGGACTGGTGGGATGGATTACAGAGTGTAGTACCAGCACGTGAAGGATAAAAAAGAAAAACAAGTTTTTTTTAAAAAAAAAAAAAAAAAAAATTGTCAAGACAATTACATCATTGGCAAATGCGTTCCCGTGAACTTGTGCGGCTCGGCATTCCATCGATTGTCTCTCGGGTTGGTTTGACAAGCGACGAACAAGGGGGAAAGGAGAGACAGATCCGAGGTAGGTTGTATGAGGGATCCCGCGGTTTTGGGTCGCTGATTCGTGGGGAGCATCCTGATTGGCCAGCAAAGTTCCCCCAGATCAAAAGACTTTTGAGGAGGAGGAAGAGGGGGTAATAGAGTGGAAACATGGGAACTTGTGTGAGAAATGGTTTTCGTGACAGGGAGCCTCTTTTTCTTCTTCTTTCCTTTTGAATAGTTCTCGTTTGCCAATTCCGTATGCTTGGTCAGCTGTTACGGGTGCCGTGACGGGGGGCGGACGAGGCGCCGTCGTCCTTTTCCTTTTTCCAGCCTTGTTACCGCTTGGCTAGGTTTATTAGTCCTCATTTTTTTTTTTAGGCATGTATTTTTTTTTTGGGCGTGGGCTAAAGCGGATAATGGGATCAGGGCCGCCCTCGTGACGAGTTCCCGTCGTCCGATCCTTGATTCGCCATCCACTCTAGAGACACGATTAAAGTGCCGGGTCGATTGGCGGCGGCAAACGAAGGGGGTGTGTGAGCGAGTGAGCGCGCGCGTGTGTGTGTAAGCGTGTGCTTGTGTGTGTGGGCATCAATAGGACTGGTAAATTGAAAAGACGGGGCTATCTGCACCGACGCCTCTCAACCAGAAGTCGAACGAAAAAGGTTCCGTGCATACACGTAGCAGAGAAGAGAGGAAAAAAAGTTGTCATCATTTTTTCCTTCGTGTTTGTCGGTGGCTTATGGCGGTGACGAGAGAGGCTGCGGGGAACTTGGTTTACTTTGATGTTCAAGAAGAGGCGAGAGATTGAGTTAATTTGGATGAGGTCAATGGGCGGAAGTTGGTGCTGGGGACGGCGCAAGATTGAGCGGGAGTCCTAGATGGCGGTGTTGATGTCATTAAACAAAATGGCACGCTGGTGGTGTTAGTGAGTTAGTATTCGCAAGAGAGGGCACGGCGCCTTTTTGCCAAGAGTTGGTGGTTCAGAGACCGGCGACTCAGTGCCGATGGCTGACCCTAGCGGTTGGGTTTATCTGGGACAGCAGCAGCAGCAAGCAGCAAGCAGCCGATGAACGGCATCTCTGGCACTGCTTGCTCATGGTATCCCTGCAGGGAACCGGGATGGACGCAAATCCTCATGGGTTCCACGGCCGTCTGATTGCTCCAACAAGTTCGCAGGCGGAGCACTGGTTTTTTTTTGTTTTGGTTTGGTTTACAGAGTTGCACCACCCAGCAGCAATGGAAGGGATTAAAAAAAAAAAACAGCGCTGTGCCCGGAAATAAAGGCGCTAGCCAAGCCCCCGCCGCCCGCCCCAAACGAACAAACGTTGGGGGGGATGGTTCCCTGTGGCCTCTGGTTGGCCGCCAAAGTATCCCGCTGCGGTTTCTCGGGGAAGGAGGGGAGGGCGGGGGCCCAGTAAATTGCATTACAGGTATCCGTACTGGACATAAGTAAGTTGCCTCGAATGTACACGCGCATCCCATCTTGGCTATTCCTTCTCCCTGCCCGACACGCACCGCACTGCACCGCACCACACCACACGGGCCTTTATTAGGCGGTCCGATCCTCCTTGTATCCGTTTTAGCGTCCATGTTCTTGAATTGACGTCTCCGTCTTTTGCTTCTGGCTTCCCTTCTAGTTTGCTTGCTTACTTCATTCAAGCTAGAACAAGCCACTCCCTCGTCCAGCGACCTGATCGTCATTGCCATTGT
This sequence comes from Calonectria leucothoes, assembly GCA_002179835.1. Taxonomy (NCBI): domain Eukaryota; kingdom Fungi; phylum Ascomycota; class Sordariomycetes; order Hypocreales; family Nectriaceae; genus Calonectria; species Calonectria leucothoes. The sequence goes on from NAJI01000199.1 coordinate 205,113, forward strand.
TGGGATCACAAACAGGCCTCTTTTCTTTTCTTTTCATGATCTCCTTCCGTGCACCCTTGGAGCTAAAATCAGCTGTTGTTCTCTTTCCATTTTTGGTTTATGATTCAGGCGCCAAGTAACTGAGTTGCTTTTCACCGCGCGCACCCGTCCCCCGGATCCCGGGATCCACCGCTTCCGCTTTCTTCAACCTCCCTCCGCCTCCGTCCAAATCAACCAGAACCTTTCTCCCTTTCCTATTGCAGTTTCCTTCGACAAGCTCAAGCCGGCTTCCCGTCAGGCGCAACACTAATCCGCCGGGGCGCATTGTATCCTGAGCTCACTGAATCAAACTGGGACAAAAACATGTCTTCGCAGACGTTACCAGCGTCCGCCCAGGATCCGCCTCGTGCGCGGTCGCCATCGGCCTCACGAGAGCAAAAGCCGCAGTCAAAATCAGCCTGGTGGAAGACTCAACTCTTCCAGGGCATGATCAATGATATTCGCCGCAGAGCTCCTTATTACGTTAGCGATTGGCGAGATGCCTGGGACTATCGTGTTATTCCTGCAACCATTTACATGTACTTTGCCAAGTAAGTCATGTCTTTGAAGTCTAGCAACTCCTCCCAAAGCTGCAACTAACGGGCTCTTCTTTTTTCTCGCTACAGTATTCTCCCGGCTCTGGCCTTCTCCCTCGACATGTTTCAAAAGACCGGCACTCATTATGGAGTCAACGAGGTCCTGCTAGCCTCAGTTCTGGGATCCGTCGTTTTCGCCATCGCCGCCGCCCAGCCCCTGGTTATTGTCGGTGTCACTGGTCCCATTACTGTATTCAACTAGTAAGACACCTTGCTACGCCGGTATTCAGAGCTTGACGTTGACAAATTGCAGCACGGTGTATGATATTATGAAGGATACGGGTGTCGACTACATTGGCTTCATGTGTTGGATTGGCATGTAAGTCACCCAACCTTTCGACTACTTCTAGCACAAAGTGTTTGGGCTAACCAAAAAAATTAATATTTAGCTGGTCTCTTATTCTCCATTGGATTCTCGCCATCGCCAACTCGTGTAACTGGCTCCGCTGGGTCACCCGCTTCCCCTGCGACATCTTTGGCTTCTATGTCGCCTTCATCTACCTCCAAAAGGGCATCCAGATCCTTGAGCGCCTGGGCGACGAAGCCGCTTTTTACCTTTCTATCGTTGCCGCCCTTCTCGTCTTCATGATCGCCTATGTCTGCGGTGAATTCGGCGCAAGCGCCCTCTTCCGCCACCCTATTCGCGTCTTCCTCAAGGATTACGGCACGCCCCTGACGCTCATCTTCTTCACCGGCTTCGTCCACATTGGACGCATGGACAAGATTGACCTCGAGAGGCTGCCCACCACCAAGGCGTTCATGCCAACTAGCGACCGAGATTGGCTTGTCAAGTTTTGGGATTTGAGTGCGGGCGACATCTTTACCGCTTTGCCATTTGCCATTCTCCTGACCATCCTGTTCTGGTTTGACCACAATGGTGCGTGCTTCTTGTTTCGTATTTACTCGTTTGCGCTGCTTGTCTAACGCGTCGTCCAGTGTCGTCTCTCATTGCCCAGGGCAGCGAATTCCCCCTCCGCAAGCCCGCAGGTTTCCACTGGGACCTCTTCCTCCTCGGCCTCACCACCGGCGTCGCTGGAATTCTGGGCCTCCCTTTCCCCAACGGCCTCATCCCCCAGGCTCCGTTCCACACCGAATCCCTCTGCGTCACCAAGGCCGTAAAAGACGTGGACGAAAATGGCAAAGAAAAAGACGGATCATACTCATACGAGGCCACGCACGTCGTGGAGCAGCGCTTCTCCAACCTCGCACAGGGCCTGCTCACGCTCGGCACCATGACAGGCCCCCTGCTCGTCGTGCTGCATCTCATCCCCCACGGCGTCCTTGCCGGCCTGTTCTTCATCATGGGCTTCCAGGCCCTCCAGGGCAACGGCATCACCGTCAAGCTTCTGTTCCTCGCCCGCGACAAGGCTCTCACCCCGGCCGCTGCCCCCCTGACCCGGATCCGCCGCCGCGCCGCCATCTGGATCTTCGTCGCCATCGAGCTCGTCGGCTTCGGTGCCACCTTTGCCATCACCCAGACCGTCGCCGCCGTTGGCTTCCCCGTCTTCATCATGGCCCTCATTCCCATCCGCGCCTGGCTGCTCCCCCGCATCCTGAGCCAGGAGGAGCTCGCTCTGCTTGACGAGCCCACCGCTTCGCCCTTCACCATGGAGGGCATTGGTGGTGCCTGGACCGACAAAGAGGGCGACGACCCCAGCGACGCCGCATCCATCGTCACCTCCCAGAGCGGTTCGCGCCGCCGCCCCGGACAACATGAGAGCGTCCTTTCCCACACGGGCGCTCCGCGCAAGAGCCAGGAGGATCTGGCTGAGCTGGGACAAGTTCAGTCGGGCCACAGCACCGCAACACGAAGCAAGAGCGTTGACAGGCGAGCTTCGCGGCACCCATCTGCATAAACATCCAAAGAGAAGAAAAAAAACAATAAAGAAAAAAGCCTTGCGATTGGACACAGCATAGCTATATGCATGTTTATTCCTTAGAATCATGCGTCATTTTCCCTGTCTTGGTACATCAGCAAAGATTCGTTTAATGAGTTGTGTATGACGAGGTGTCGGAGGATACTGTAGATGATGCGCTTATATACCCGCCGCCTTATTTTACGATGAAGGAGTTGGTTGATATTGGGCAGCATTTGATTTAGGACCAACATAAAAAACATGTGTGTGTGTGTGATTTAGCGGAACCGCATACAAGTGACATGATGGAAGACGATAGCATAATAAATTCATCAAATAAACACATGTACAGAGTACGCTGTCCCCCCTCCCAACACTATCGACACATGGTTCAGCCGTCTAATACCGTATCCGTAACGTATGGTGAATTAATCAGTCAAATATTCTCCTTGCTGTCCATGCTATCCAGCCCAAAGACAACCCAAACGCCGGCTTGGCCCAGATGTATATATATATATTTTACTCATCATCATCACTGTCCATGACAAACCCACCGCGGACCCTTGGCCGTCTGGCCACAACAGGTGCGGCATCCTCATCCTCACCATCCTCGGCGTTTGCAGTTGCTGAATCTCCAGCCTTTTCTGTGCCGCCCATTTCCACGTCCTCGTCCTCCTCTTCCTCTTTGTCTTCATCTTCATCATCGTCATCTTCTTCTTCCTCTTCAACTTCCTCCGCTTCAGCAGTGACACGCCGCCTCTTGCGGCTCTCACCGTCGCTTCCATCAGCCGGAGTGTCGTCATCGGCCTTGTCAATGGCTCCCAAATCACCCAACATTTTGCGAGCAAATGCCAAGTCGTCGTCTTCGTCAGAATCTTCATCAGAGCTGTCCACGACAGCGGGGGCACGCTTCTTTGGCTGCTCCATTGGCTCATTCCCTGTAGCGGCATTGGCAGCGATGGCTGCTCGCGCAGCAATCTCCCGCTCTCTAGCAAAGAATGCATCGTCTTCATCAGAGTCGAACTCGTCGTCACCTTCGCGCACGTACAAGGCGGACTTGATACGACGGGCTTTTTCAACTTCTCGCTCGCGACGTTTCCGTGCTTTCTCGTCCAGTTCTTCATCATCGAGCGGCTGAACATCGCTTCCACGCCGCCGCTTGCGCGTTTTCTTAGGCTTCTTCTTCTCATCGACCACCTTTCGGGCGGTAGGGCCACCCACCGGGAACAGGTTTTCATCATCCAGGTCGCCTTCTTCGTCGTCGTCAAAGACCGCCTTCTTTCGAGGAGCAGTCTTGCGCTTAAGCTGGTGTTCAGCCAAAACACCCTCTTCAAATGTGGGCGGGCTAAATTCGGCCTGGTTAATGTAATGAAGAGTATCTTTCAGCGTGTTGGCAGAAACATCACCCGGGATTATCCAGGAGGAATCGGGCGTCTCTTCCGACTCTGGGTCGAGAAGTTGCATGCCGCAGAGCTTCATCAAAAGTCTTAGATGCGAGTTCTTGAACATGGCAGTACGCTGAGCCTTGTCCTCAGGGCGAACATCTATGCCATGTTAGCAACTGCAGAGAATAACTGCATACGATAATAAACTTACCAAACTTCGGGGCTACCTTCTTCTCTTTCGGGGCCGGTGGTTCCTCTTCGTCTTGAGGAGGCTCCTCCCCCTCCTGGGGGGGCTTCTCTGAAGCCATGGCCTCCTCAGCCGCCGCCCAGGCTTCCCAAGTTTGCCGTCCGTTCTCAGCCTTGGAGAGGACAGACTTGATCCAATTGACAAGGTCACTTTGGTTCTTGTCTAGTAGCGCGCTCACAACGATCGCAATCTGCTGGTCTTTTTCTTCCGTGTTTTTAAACACAAGTTCAGCACCTGGCTTCGCCTTGCCCACAGCGGAAACAGTTTGTCGTTCATATCCGTACTCGAGGAAGAAGGCGGTGCTCTGCAACTTGCTGAAAAGCATCTCGACAATGAGTTCCGGGCGCTGCTCGATTTTCTTAAAACATTTGCGCAGAATTTGCTTGATTAGTTCTTCCCATTCCTTGAACATGCTCGAAGACTTTTCCAGTGCTGAAGGGCCTTTGATCATGTTGTAAAAGAGGTGAATGATATCCACACGAAACAGCATTACGCTCATTTCCTGCTTGAAAGCCACGCGGTAAAAGTAACGATGCGCTCGCTTCAGCTGGGCATCGTCCATATCGCGATAAAACTTTGTAAACTTAACAAAAGTGTCGACTACGCCTTGGGGGGTAAACTTTGAGGTGAACCGGTGGAAGTCAAACTTGCGCTCTTTGCTAGTACGCTCAGCGGAGACTTCATCATCTTCAGAGCCGTCGTTTTCATCGCCCGCTGCGCCCTCTCCAGCATCCTCTTGAGCTGCCTTCTTCTTCTGTCGGGTCCGTTTTCGCGAGCGAACTTGCATGTCCGCGTTTTGCTTTGAGTAGGCTTCAAGGATGCGGAGGAAATGGTGCACCAACTCGGTTGCAGCGTCGAGATAATTGAAACCCTGGTCTTTGTAGGTTCGAATAATGCCTGCAATGGTTTCGTGGGTGGTTTCTTCGTAGAATAGACGACTGAGCACGTTTTCGGCAATCTCCTCGTCATCATCGTTGCCAGACTCAGACATCTCCTGGACAGTGACCAGGATCTGAGTAAAACAACGCATAACTGCGGTCAGCTCTTTCCAGTCTTTGTACTCGTATGCTTCATGGAGAGCCTTATTGAGTGTAATGAACATTTCCTGATTCAGCACGGCAGCCACCAGGTTGAAACTGTTGACTTCCTCGTCACCCTTTTTATCCGATTTCTTGTTTCGTTTGCGCCTCATACGTTCGGCTTCCAAAAACCATGCCACCAAATAGAAAAACTGTCGTCGGTGATACTGCATAACATGAGGTGCTTCTCGGTCGAGGGTTTTTCGGACATGAGAGAAGAGCGGGTTGAATCCAGAATCGAGGAAATCCTCAACAAAGGAACGGAGTTGATTGTTTGCTCGTGCATTAAGCTTCGTAGGGAGACCAAGATCATTTCCGTCCTTGTCAGCCTTTCTGGCTCGGCGAGGGGGTCGATAGGTTTTGGTATTGTCGATCTTCTGGTTGCGCACATTCGCATCGGTCAGAGCATCCTGGCCCGATAGGGACGACATCTTGCCGTCCTCGCGCTTCACCCAGATCATTGTGCCAAATCGATTGTGTCGTGTCGGTCCCTTGCGGTTATACGCCTTGAGCATAGATTCTTCCTTGTTCATCATTGCACTCAGTTCTCCCGTTCGTGCCTTGTTCAATTGCTGCTCATCCATGAAAAGCTTTTCCGTGTTAACTTGTTTGACAAGATGGTAAATGATCTCCATGACAGTTGTGTCTTCGGTGCGGAAATCTTCGCCCATGTTTGAGGCGAGGGTGAGGAGCACCATGAAGATGTCCTGGTAGGAAAAGGCATCGATCGTAGCGGATCTCGAAATCTGCGACTCGTCGCCGTCGTACTTGACATTCGGTGGAGGTTCGATCATGGCAACGTTTCGGAGGAAGAAGAGCATCAATTTGATGACACCTTGGTCTCGAGGAGAACGATCGCCGATTGGAACGGCCATGGCGGGCAGCGCGACCCGAACCGCCGTGTGGAGGATCCGAGCCGCATCAAAGTTGATGATGGCCCGTTTATATGCCACCTGTGCCAGCTCGAGGACGGGAATGTGGCGATGGTGGTTCACCGTCATGCGCTCCCGATCTTTTTCTATGGTCCAAGTCAATGGGGCCATAACCTCGAAGCAGGCGAGTGCTATTCTCGACCTGAATTTGTTGTCCATGGCATTCTCGGGCCATGTTGCGAGAATAGGGAGCAAGTCGCCCTCGATCAGGTTCGCTTCGTAGAGGCATCGTGCAACGTCCATACGGTTCGTCTTTTCGTCGTAGAAGCGGATCCATCGTTTGATGTCGCGTAGGACCTCGAGGGCGTCGTCTCCGAGTTGGTATCGTCCATCCTCATCTGTGCTAACACCACCGAGCTAGAGCGGCTGTCAGTTAGCATGTACACGGGGTGTAGGCTCGACTTGCAAAAAAAAGATTTGTGGAATGGATACTTACAGCAGAGACAAGACTGTTGATATGGGCTCGAACCTCTGGGTGGACAATGTCCGTGGTGCCGTCAGCGAGCTCCATGGTTGCAAGTCAACAGCGTTTGTGCCGCCGATGTGAGCAGCATATGTCGTGGGGCTCAAAGTAGAAGCTCAAAATGTTTAGGGTGGTGATGGTTGACCCGCCACGGCAGGAGTCGCACACGCGCCGGGACGCGTTAAGTCCCAGTCGTATTTAATTGGGACGCGCATCAGGAGTGCGATAAGATAAGCGCAGGATCGACTACGAACCGAATAGCGAGTGGACTGTGCCCCGCGGCTATGCCAACCCTATACGATCGCAAATATTGCCCGCGGTGCCCCAGAAGAAAGTGTGTAAATTGAGAACTTATAGCTTTTGCCGAGATCTTATCAATATCCATGTTTATTTAACATTGACGTAGCATTGGAAGATCTACATGGTGTAGCCATCCATTCGCCTGACATGTCCATGGGTGAGCATTGGAGCATCAATTGCGCCAAACACATGCTGCTACGAAGGAGTGGAAATATGGCTCAAACAAGTCACGAAAGGATGTCGGGGTTCTTGAATTAGCTCAACCGGACCATATACCCAAAAACACACAAACATACCTTGATAATTGACCACAAATTTTCGGGAATTCATTTTTGGACCGCGGAAACGGTGGCAGCTCGGCATTCTCTTTCGCTGGCCGATGGGCCCAACTCGGGTTTATCTAACAGGTGCCGAGGTTACCCGCTCTGAGACAAGAGCCATGATCTGCGTCATTCCACAGGTCGGGGGAGAGAGCTTAGTCCCCCACGGGGAAACCTACAGCTTGCATCCTTCTTCGCCCAACCACGCACACAATGTCTGCCTCGCTTCTTCGATTGAGATGCGCGGGAGCTGCGCGCCAGGTGCGCTGCTTCAGCTCATCGCCCCGCCAGCACGCCGCTGCCGAAGTCAAGAAATTGGGTGTCATCGGCGCCGGCCAGATGGTTTGTCTGCGCTCACATGTCAGAGGAGCACACCCCGTCAGCTAACAATCACCAACCACCAGGGCCTTGGAATTGCTCTCGTTGCCGCGCAGAGGGCGCAGGTTCCCGTTACCCTGATTGATAGTTCCGAGAAGTCATTGCAAAAGGGCCTTGCCTTTGCTGGTATGATCCAATTGAGCCTTCGCTTGGAAGCTCCAGCGCTGATGTTGGACAACAGACAAGCTCCTGGCCAAGGATGTGTCCAAATCCAGAATTTCGCAGGAAGACGCCGACAAGGCTCGATCCCTCCTCACCTCCAGCACCAAGATTGAGGACCTCGACTCGGTCGATTTTGTCATCGAGGCCGTTCCCGAGATTCCCCAGCTCAAGTTCGACATCTTCAGCAAGCTTGCGCAGGTCTGCCCCAAGCATGCCATCCTGGCCACCAACACCTCGTCAATCTCCATTACTCGCATTGCTGCTGCTACCACATCCGACCCCACGGATACCTCTGCCTCGTCCCGCGTTGTCTCTACGCATTTCATGAACCCCGTGCCCGTCCAGAAGGGCGTCGAGATCATCAGCGGCCTGCAGACCAGCCAGGACACGCTTGAGACCGCCGTCGAGTTCTGCAAGAAGATGGGCAAGATTACGTCCGTGTCCGCCGACTCCCCCGGCTTCCTTGCCAACAGAATCTTGATGCCTTACATCAACGAGGCCGTCATCTGCCTCGAGACTGGCGTGGGAGACCGCGACTCTATCGACTCTATCATGAAGAATGGAACCAACGTCCCCATGGGTCCCCTACAGCTCGCCGACTTTATCGGTCTAGACACGTGTCTGGCTATCATGAAGGTTCTATATGAGGAAACAGCCGACTCCAAGTATAGACCAAGTGTCCTGCTGAAGAAGATGGTGGATGCCGGGTGGCTTGGCAAGAAGAGTGGCAAGGGTTTCTACGATTATTGAAAATGACGAAACCGCGAGATTCGGCCGAGTTGGATATCCAGACGTGGCAGCCAGGACCATGAGGTCATGGTTCGTCCATTCGTATTGCTAAATAAAATACCAAGTGATCTAATCGATATTGATCCACGCCTCCCGCTCTATACAATCAGCTCATATTAGCTGCGGGATCCCAGTGCGCATTTTATTTATAAAGGCGATTAATTGAATTGCGCAGGAGCAAACCCCAGATATTGTTTTTAATATGTTATGCCAACGGCGTCTCCGGCCCGCTGGGCACATATTAATTACGACGATGGTGTTCTAGGGGAGTTCAATACGCGTAAAAGTACATTTCGGGGGGATGCCAACATGGTAATCAACTCTAAATCGTCCCCAGTTATCCTCAAACGTGCAAGAGCGAGTAATCATGTCATTGTAGAAATTCGGGAACAAATCGTCACAAACGATGTTGCTATTGTTAGTCGTGGCTGCCCTCCTCTTTCTCCTCCTTCCAGGTGTGTGGCGGACGCCTTGTTCAGCCCGAGACTGGTGAGGAATTTCTCAGGAGCCACATGTAACAGCCCAAACGGCACTAGCCACGGAACGAGAGAAAAAATCTAGTTATACAGTTTGCACCGTGTGTGCGGCTTGGCCATGGCTTTCTTTTCTTTTTTTCCCTATTCCCCGGACTTTGGCTCGGTCGAATTTCGTTTGGCTTCTTTAATCGTTCTCTGATAGATGACTTTGACTACGAACTGCATTGGGGTTCCTATATAGGCGAAAGGAAGTGATGAGACGCCCAAACCGCAGCAGAGACTATGATGCATTGCGGAATTTTTTTTATTCACCAAACTACAACCAAGTGTGATTGCCCGCCCTGTTTGAGGTCATCGGAACCATCCGCACAAATCCTCCACCGGCATAAGAACAGATAGCATAAACTGGATAACATTAGTGTCTTTTGAAACATCACCTGCATGGGACCAATAATAATACACTACAGTGCACGGAATGAAAAACAAGCCCACAGTTCAGCGGCGGGAATACGATGTGTTTGGAGAGATGGAGGCGTCTCTGGGGCTGCACATCCTCGACCTGGCTGGGGCGAGAGACAGTTGCGTGCGGCCACACGCAATCCATCAATAAACTGGATATTTGCCACTCTCAACCCCAGTTTCTATTTTGACCACGAACTGCATCGCCACGTACTTACTCAAATAGGCCTCCCGCTCCACGGGAATAATATGTGGATAAACAAACAAAACGCCATCAACATGATACTTCCGACGGTGCGTGTACTTCCACTCCGGGGCGCACTTTGAACTCGGGAGGCCCCCCCCCTCCCCTTATTCGACAGGCAACCCCGTCCTCCAGAAATTGATTGGAACGGGTTCCGAGCAAGAAAAATTTCCGCTCTGCCGGCATTTGCATCGCACCTATCGTTTGAGATAGATTTTTCGTCGCCTGGGGTGTGAAACCAAAAATAGTAGCTCCACGTCTGGTTTGGCATACAGAGAGTGGGTGACGTCGTCTCGCTCACGTGTGCGAAATGCTGTCAGAATCCATGTCAAACCATCCTGTACTAGCTTACCTGAACTAGATGGCACCTTTGCCACTTGAGCTTGTTTGTAGAGTCGATGGCTGTTGAAAACGCCCTCAAAATAATGCCCTCCAGTGCGTGTGACATCCATGATGGAGCCAGATATTATTTGTGGCCCGGGAAGATTTGCCAGGACTGCCAATTATACAGGGAAATGGACCATTCCAGGAGCGCGATAGAGAAATTGCACCCGACAGTTGAATAGCTCGAGCGGTGCATGCAGAATGCCGCAGACGAGAAGCGCGAGCGGCCATGGCGCGATCGTGCGGCTGGCTAAGGTCCCCATCCAGCCATCCCGATTCTCGACCGTAGGAGGCTAGTGTGCAGTACTAGCAGCTAGTTGACGTGCAGCGACTGGGGCCCGAGCACTTGCACCGCAGCGTCACAGTGGTTCGATGTGAGGCTGCTTGGTGCAGACACGTATACGAGATCTGACCGTCATGTTTGCACCTCTGCTGTGGTCATGGCTTAGCGTTGCCGGCGGCGGGCGGGCTCAGATGTGTTCATGTGCGGTTAAGACGGGAGCCAATCTATAATGAGACTCGTTATAAGCCCGATCACCCAGCCTTGTATCATAGATTGGTGGTATCAAGTTAAAACGAGTTCCGAGTGCCGACACGGTTCACAATATGATTTGATCGAGTGTCGTGATGAATGCAATCAAAACAGCCGTGTTGGGATCATGTCGGACGATGGGATCAATAACCCAAAAGTGCGCAGTGTGTGCATTCTTCTCATGCAAGCTGTGCAGATGAATGCTACCATATGACCCTGGCAGATTTACCGGTATATCGCATGCCGGCTCTATCTCGAAGCCGATACAACCTGGTCCCCGGAAGTTGGCTGCAAGCCGCGGCAAATATTCCATGTATGAGCTTCGCCTAGTTGACCGGTGGGCCGTATTCCCCGTCTAGTTGAGTTCTGGGCCTCCCCATGTGGAGTGTGTTGTGTTCGATGCAGCTGAGTGGAGTTGATATGTGACATGCTCAAGAGACACAGAAGCTGGTGCGTGGACCGCATCCCAGCTCAATGGAACGTTGGCTACAATATAGAAATGGCGAGATGAAATGATCGCCCAGCCACCTCCTGTGACATACCTACTAGGTTGTGGCTACGACCGGGGATGGAAAGCTGACGAACCTTGGGGATCAGCCCAACTTGATGTGTATCAAGCGGACAGGTAAAACCGCTCTGGCTCCTGCCTTATGGAGTATACATTTCATGACCGAGCCAAATCTTACCGTCGGAATACCTAGCTAAGCTTAGAGTTAAAACGTTCTTTTCTCAGAGTCCGAAACGGCCTTCTTGGTAAGGACATGCGCACTTGCAGATGTTGACTGACTGCATGCTTTGTGGGATGCCCCTTTTTTTTCGTATCATACTCCACAAATGAAACATTCTGTCAGAGGAGGAGAGATTGAAGTAAGGGAGATCCTTGGATAAGCAAGGCTTCCTGGGCCGCTTTTTCCTTCGAGGAGCATACAGGCAGACTGTCAACTGTATTGCCGACCCCAGCCGTTCCGCAGCGTTCAGCTCTACTTGATAGTACTGACCGATCAGACGCGGGGCCGATGGGTAAACCTGGATGGATGGATCCTGTCAACACTAATGTTGAGGCGAATGTTTTGACACTGCGTGGAGGAAGCCTCACTGGAACATGCCAGATTGAATAGTGACCGAGCGTTGGGGCCGTGAACAGAACCGTGTCACAATCAATCACAACACCAGGTGTTGTGTGTGATCTGGGATACCCCAAATTAAATATCGCTAAGATGGATTGCGGGCTCGATGGTTGGAATTTCTCAAACACTGGCTGAACGAAAGGGGGCGCTTGGGCGATGTAAGCCAGGGAGATCCTGCATGGTCGGGATCAGGCTTCGAGTTCGGATTGGGGTGGTTTCTGTCTGCGCTTCCCACTCACCGAGAGATCCCACTCACGAAAAGGACGAATAGAAGGCGCAGCACAGTATTGCGAATCCCCTCACGTCCAGTTCCTTTGTGTATTGGATTAGCAGTCAGGAGTGGGGAGGTCTCATCCCCCGTGTCCGAATCCTACACTCTTGGATTGGCCTGTGGTCATCGCTTGAGAGGCCCTCCGATTTTTCATTCACTCAGCGTGTATTGAAAAGCACTCTATAGGTACGAATTTAGCTCGTCGGTTTCTTAAAGATTGATCACAAGGTCGGCATGTTGAAATGCACCTGCAAACCTGTAGCTCTGGGGTTTAAAATCGACTTTTTTAGTCACTATGTGCCTCGTGGATCACTGTCAGTTGAGATGTAATAGACTGAACAACTCAAATCTTTGGGAAGAGACGTTCCAATGCTTCCGGGGAATGGGGCCGAGCGACTTGCATCGCCATGGGGCGAGATGAGGCGAGGTCTGATGTGTTGCCAGGGCTGGAGTCATGGGTGAGATCTGACTGGCCCCCAACCCACGCCATCCCATGCCCCTGCAGTGCTCCTGCAATTGTAAACCCCCTGTACCTGGCGTTGGAATGCCGGGATTTTCATCATTCTTCTTCTTTCGCTTCTTCAAAATTTCCCCAATTGGTCCTTGAGGACGCGCGCGGCATGACAAACAACAAGGGAGAGTTTGGTCCAGTGTTGTGAAGGCTGCATCGCTTGTGAAGCATCAGGATGTGACTTGATATGTATCGTATTATAGGCCAACCGAAAATTCATACTTTAAATCAACTGGTGGTTTTTTGTTGTTGTCGAAGTCAAGCCAGTTGGAGAATACTGAAACCCTAGGCGCAGGGAGCCAGAGTTTATTAGCGCCCTGGCTAGCCGCGCTATCGCCGAGTTGGGCGGAGGAGGCGCTCCTGAAATCTGGGGCTGGGGGGTGTCGATAGGCCTTGCCCTATGGCACTCCAGAGACTTTGCCAGAGAGCTCCAGAGCTGGGACTGCCACATTAGCATATGTTGGAAATGAGCATGGGCGTTACCTTGGTAGAGTACCCGGGCCATGACGAGGCCAAGCGGATTGCTGTTGATGTTGGTGTTGTGTCGTGCGAGGTGTGTTTCGGCACTGAGGGGTAAGTTAAGAGCTAGACTTAGAAGCTGGTCGTATAGGTAGTGATCAAACGCCTCACCCGAGCGTCGAGTCCCACGGACGAGTAACACAAAGTTGCAGATTTGAATGAAGGCTTTGCGAACCAAGAAAGGATCTACAGGTCTCGCTAGCCGCGTTCCACCCGCACCACTATTTCTGCCCTGCCTTGCCGCGAACGATTAACCAACAAAGCTTAATCAATTCCAAGCCACTGGGAAGGATGCTATATCCATATCCGATAGAACGGCTGAATCGCGTGGTGACATACGCTGCACCAACAGCGTACAGCCCAGGCGAATGGGTACCCAACAACCGCTTCTTTGGAGGCTGCTATAACGTCGTCGTACAGCAGAGTGATTAGGGAGAGCACGCACAAGTCTCGGAAGCCGTGGCATTCCGAAGGCCGTGTAACGGTGCCATGTCCTGGGACCGGAACTTTGGCTTTCAATACGAATCCTCACCTTTTTTTTTTGCTTGTTTGTTTGATCGATTTCCAGGACCAGCATGGTAGGGTGAAATTTCCACCCATGAGGCGGAAGCTTGAGCCGCCAAACAACGTTGTCGAGCGACTTGCCAGTGGATGTGGTAGGCCGTTTGAGAGCCACGCTTTCATCGAAGCTATGACAGAGGCCGGGCCTTTCCCCCTCTCTGGACCCACTGCGCTGCCGCATCAGTGGGAGGAAGTTTGGAATCCCAAGTAGTGGAAGATGATTGAAGAGGCGCATCCTGAGGCTGAAGCTGGGCTGGCAGATGGGCCAACTTATTGGCGACTATATGTTGACGGTGAGGCGTACTTGGCCCCCGACAACCAGAGTCTCATACAGACAGCAGAATCGGTGAAATTGAACTGCTCCCCGAAAATCTTACCTAGTCAGTGAGGAATGCAAGACTCCTTTACAGCAGCCCTCAGGTTTACGGGTCGTACGTATCTCGCGACAGCAATGGTCGCAGATGCTGAAAGCAGAGAGCCGGCGGTGGTTCCGCGGCCTGCGAGGGACCGAGCATCGACGGGCCGGCGATTGGAACGACAAGGACGGAGTTGAGGCTGCTCCTTTTTGTTGTTGGGGCTGTCATGGTGGCCTGGTCCTGGGCTTCGCATCACACTCTTGGATGAGGACATGGGTGACGGACGAAAAGGATGGGGCGAGATGCGTGGCCATGCTGGAAAAATGCGAAATCGAGGGCTATGGCCACCGCCATGGAGCCTCGACGCATTTCCGGTTCTCAGCGCCCGGCGCCAACCTCGGAGAGAGACTATTATTGACGATTTGCAAAGACTGCGATCCCCCGTTGGCCGATGAAACCTCACACATGTAAGCCCCGGACCCTGGTGCTCTGTGACATGAATAAGCGGAGCAGAGCGGTACGATGAGATGGAGGCGCGGATTGGGCAGTGGTCGATGTAAGGTACTGCGGGCACCCGAGCTGCTGCTAGCATGATTTGGCACCTTTGTCATGGCCGCGCGGGTTGGTTGCATTTGCACCATGATGCTTGGAGAGACACGTTTGGAGGTGCACTCGCATGCTTCTAGGGCCAGGCTAATGCACCTGCTGTACCATGCCTTGCCCGCGTGAGTCGTGCGCAGTGGGGATGGCGAGCTGTCTCAAGAGGATCCGCGTCCATCCTTCCCGTCCGTTTTCGTGACTTCCTTCTTAGGCAATTGCTGGTTCCTGACGCAGACGACGGCAATTGCGTTTGAAACCCCTGGTGTGTATCATCGCAACTTTTTTTCTGCCTGAGAGGAGAAACTAAACAAAATTAAACAACGAAAACAAAAAGAATAAACGCAGTCCATGAAAATGCACGAAGCTGTCAACGTCAGACCCGACGGCCGAGCACCTAGAAAACCAACCCTATGAGTCCTTCGTTTCTTCGTTCCTGGGCCACAATGTTGCAATGGCCAGGGGAATGACTGAGCAGTCTTTTCGGCTCATCCGTGTCTCGATAGTGGTTTGGATGGGCCCGTTCTTTGAGGCTGTAGAACGAAATCTAGCCTGAGATGAACTCTGCCGCGATCTCTGGCCATGCCATCATAGTTCCTGGAGCTGGTAAAACGGCGTGTTGGGACTAACTGGCTCTGAAGTGAGCCCTCGTTGCTGCGTGAAGGTCCAACAAAGCCGCCACATCCAACTACAACTAGCCCGTATTGACTTCATGCTGGTCGTTCCCGACACACCATGGCCTACTGCACCTCACACCTTACACCTCACGCCCCTAGCTTAAGCTTAAGCCATATGTATGTGCGACCCAGCCGCAGCACATGATGGGCCATGGATGCCCACGTACAGCTCATCGGCCCTATGGACGGGCGTGTTTGGAGATCCCATCTGGGATCCCGACTCTGCCCTCGGGCGCCCCCGCCTCATATTTACTACAGACCTCAAAACAAATCTTGGCAACCGTCTCGGCTCTCCCCAATGTGGTCTCCACAAGCGCAAGAGCAGGATTACGACAAACTACGGCAAAATCCCAACCTGCCATCGGGACAGGTGGGGGGCCCGAGACGTCTTTGAGATCCAAACACGCAATGGGATTGCGGGAGTGCGGGAAATGCTACCTGGAACAAGTTGTTGTACGCCTGGACCTCTTGTGGACACCTACTCTCGCCAGCGCCACCTGGTCATCAAGCTTCGTAGCCGAGCTTTTACTTTTGTGTGTGGTCATGGGTAGGATACGATGGTACATGACACCGCATACGATGAATGTAGGGGATTTTTCTTTTCTTTTTTGGACTCAGGCGCAAAAACTATTTTTGCAATCATATATCCATTTTCGGCTGCCTCCCGCCTTCATGAAGGACGGCAGGGAAAGCGATGCGAGTGCCTGGGATATTCCCGTAGCCCAACGCTGCCGTTTCATGATCCACAGTTGGTCATCATGGCAAGGCAAGCTGGATGCTGGCAGGGCCTCTGTTCTCTGTTGTGCGATCCATCTCATCTCGAACAACCCCCACTTGACGACCCGGCCACTCTCCCTTTCAGCCCCTGCCTCCCGTCGGATGGAAATATACCCACACCCCGCCAGGACCTCAAGCCCGCCAGAGGGCCATAGTGTGACTTTCCAGTGCGGGTTGAGGAGACTCCAGCATGCCATTGGCTCCGGGCACACTGGTCTCAACAACGGTTATGCGTAACATGCGCTCAACCGTGGAGTTGACACAGAGCTAATATAATGAAGGACCAATGGGGATATCCCAGCCGAGCTGCATCTCCTTCGTGTGGACTGGCCAACCTTGCTTGTCTGGCTGTGCACTCACGCCGTGGCCGGCTTGGTGGATGTCGTCGGCGTCGGCGGCGGGAAGGCATCGGGCATCTCGACTCGTCGCGCGCCACCCGCAATTTCATCGTATCTGCATTTGCGGTCCGAGAGGGCGGTCTGCTGTGCTCTCACGAGGGAACCCACTCGGCGACGGCTGCCTCGACCACTTGGTTTTGCGTGTTTGCCGGGCAACGTGACACTGGGTTGATGACAAGGAGGGCGGGTACTATGCGCTCTATTCATCCGTGTCCAGGACAAGCCAAGGCAAGACAGGACAAGACAAGGCAAGACGGGATGCGATCCTGTCGACAATTTCGGCGCGCACTCGCGGCACAGCACTCTCAATCGCCGGGGATCAACGATGCAGCAGCTGGAGATCCGCCACTGGTTTTTCGGTCTCAGGCTCCTGTGGCTCAGCAGGGCATTCCTGTGAGGGGAGCGGAGGGCGTCCAGGGGCGGACGGGGGTGGTGCTATCAACGGGCCCTGGTCCGTGGTCCGTGAAGGTGCGGCACCGACAGGCTTCAAAACATGCACCGGACCACCCGCTCTGCTCCGCCAGGTACCACACACCACTTCACCCACTTGGTGGCTGCTGTTTCCATGTGCCTGTGCCTGCCTGTGCCTGGTTGTGCCTGCCCCTGTGTACAATGTCGGGATCTCGTCTCGAGCATTCTCCCCATTTCCCCTCCTTGGTTTTAATCACACTTCTGCTGGACACAAGACCGGGGATCCTCGGTGCAGGATGGGTCGTGTTCGGACCACTGGGCCAGGGCATGCCACCCGCAGATGCATCGCAGGGCACCTAGGGCGATCACGGACCCCACTAGAAACGTTTGCTCTGAGCCTGTGCCATATATCCCAAGGCATCTCGTTTCTGTCATTCGGAGACTCGGTTCTTTCCCCTCTCGAACTTAAGCTGGATCTAGTTCTTGAGATGCCACTTTCCTTTTGCCTCTTCACTCCCGTATAGATGCGGCTTCTTCCTTTCCGACCAACGTCTTTCACTTCTTCATAAGCTTCTCATCAACGAGTACTCTCTTTTCGATTCGATCCAGACTTTTTTCCCTTCATTTCCCCCGGTGCTGGCTCCATCTTGCTTGAGTTTTCAACTTTCCTTTGCCCATCTGATTTGACTTGACCCTCGCCCGAATCTCGATAAGAGAAGCCACATTAGAACACCTTCGTTCGCATTCCTATCCTCACAGCCATCACTTGGTCATCGACTGCCCTCGTGGTTTAGAAAGCACTGTGCCATTTCAGTTCGCATTTACAACAGCCACCTGCCACCTCCTCGACCCCAAGAGGCTTCACTTCCTTGACACATCACCATCACAACGCCCCCAATGCTCGTCAGCAGACAGTGCGAAACAGAGCAAAGCCATTGGCCCGTTAGCAAATTCGACGCATCTCGCAAACACCCCAGCCCTCCCCGAATGTCGAACCCCTACGATGCTGCATTGTCGGTGCAGTCGGAATGGCAAGGACAGCAGCAGTACCCTTCATCCACCGGGAACGGCTTTCCACAGCACACTGCCCCCCCAGCACACGCTCCGTCTGGCACCAGCGGTAACCCATTGGGAATTCAAGTGAAGGAGGGAGAAGCATCGCCGCACGTTCACACCCTTCCTCCCGTGTCAATGCCCCGAACCACGCACCCGTCTCCAGTTTCCAACCCATCAGACGCCATGGACGGAATCTCTGGTATGAAGATTGCCGGACTGGTTCACGACAGACCCCAGGATATGTCCCGGCACGCATTTGGTGGCAACAGCTTGAGCCCGGCTCCATCGAACGGCCAAGAATCCCAGACGTCCTCCAACCACACCGGACAGGGCGACAAGCTGCTGAAGAGCGATGAGGAAGATGATTTCGATGATGATGACATGGATGGAGAAGGTCAAACCGCAGCTGAAAGGACCGCTGCTCGCCGGAAGATGAAGCGATTCAGGTAGGACGGACCCCCATTCGAAGTTTTGGAGGACATGGGCTAATGGCAACTAGACTTACGCACCAGCAAACTCGGTTCTTGATGAGCGAGTTTGCCAAGCAGCCTCACCCGGATGCTGCACACCGCGAACGTCTCTCTCGCGAGATTCCTGGACTCAGCCCCCGGCAAGTTCAAGTCTGGTTCCAGAACAGGTATGCTCCGCCTTGTGCAGGATACAAACTCCCACAACTAACCATGTTCTCAGGCGTGCAAAGATCAAGCGTCTCAATGCCGATGACCGTGATAGAATGATCAAGATGAGGGCGGTTCCTGACGATTTCGACAACGTGCAGGCTCTTCATTCGCAGTATGGAGCAGTCCATGGCCTGGGAACGACTATGCCCCCAGCTCCCAGCGACCTCGGAGCCCATTCCTACGCACAGCACATGATCAGGCCTTTGATCGTGGATGTGAGAAGAAGCCCTGGTGACCACAGCCCCCACTCCGGCCTCACTCCTGGTTTCGGAGGAATTGGCTTCAACCCAGCACCAAATCTAAACAGCCCTGCCATGATGTCTCCCATCTCACCCGCTGCCGGAGAGCGATATCCATACGGCGGCCAGTTCCCGCCTCCTATCGGCGGAGCCCCCAGGACATCGAACCCCTTTGGAAGCCAGGGTGGACTGGACTCTCCATTGGACGCCAATAGACAGAGCCCTCATCCCATGCAGCCTCAGCTTCGAGACCCCATGAACCGAGCCAGGTCCGATTCCTCACAGTCTCCCTTGCGCTCGGGCATGTCCTGGAAGGGCGACTCAATTGATTACTCCAACTTCAGGGGATCCAACACGAGCCCCAGCATGGATGATCGAAACCCATCAATGTATCAACCCGCAAGCATGGGCGGCTATGATTCGACACCCTTCTCCAGTAAGCCCCTGGCTTTCCCAGCAGCTAGGAGTGTTGGGCTAATGAACCGACAATAGCTGGCTCGCCGCAGCCTCCATCGAATATGAGCTACCCGACAATTCCTCGACCACAGAGCGGTCCTCATTTTCGAACGTCTACCACTTCGCTGCCCTTGAACGTCGACCCGAGGGACCAATACCGAACCGCGGGCTCCGAAGTCCACGGTTCAAGCCAATCGAGCCAACCTCGCTCCACTCCTTCGTCTGCCCCATATAGCTCATCTGCGTACACCACCAGCTACCCGCCTGCATCACTCGCCACGCCGATGGACTACTCTGTGCCAAGATCTTCGGACCCAAAGGTGAACATGCAGGATCCGCAGTTGAGCGCGCCGCTTGCTCAGCCCAGCGATTTCACCCAGGCTGCCAACGGAAACATGGGAAGTCAGGATCACGGACGTCCCGTCGGCCATCAACGAAAGCGAAGCCTTACCCTGCCTCCGGGAGCTCCTCGACCACTTTTCTAATTATGCTAGACCCGACGCACTAATTCAACGGTTGGATTCAGAGAGAGAAGCAGATGGCGACGTTGGTTGCAAGGCCCTGGCTGGTTTTGCTTCCCCGAAGCTGTCTGGTTCTCGCCTTTGAATCCAGCCGTCCACTGCATCTCGGCTGAGCTAGCCTATCATGTTTCATACGTGGCCCCCATTTTGCAAACGACACCAAACAATAGATTCATTCCTTTTCACTATTCCCTTCGACTTGTCTCGATCAATACAACATTTCGGCGCAACGCAATGGTGGGCAGCGGGCATTGGTGATGGGTCTGGGAGCCCCGGCGGCATGGGTATGATGCAATGACTTGTTTGTTTGCTTGCTTGCTTGTTTACTGGGCTGGTCTGGGACTATGATTATGTATGATGTTTTGTTGGGTTCTGGGATGGAAAACCAGGAAGGGGGGGGGACATTCTTTGGCGCTTTATTATTTTGGTTTTGTTGTTAACGGGAACGGACTGGATCTGGTTTCCTATGTGTCATGTTTTTTTGTGTTTGTAGATACATCTTTTAGATTGATGTGGCCTAGTTGGTCAACGTCCTCTCTGGACACACCGCTTGATGCGGCTGGTAGCACTTTACATAGTGGCTAGCACAGAACTCTGAGCTTTGCCTCAAGGGATTTCAGGACCTCAATAATTGTTTTGAGCTTGACACAGTGTGCCGATGACTTGTGATGTATTGACTCGAGTAAGACCACACTTGTAGATGTGAAGGTACGGAACCACCTTGCCATGCGCCATCCAGACTCAATTAGTAGTAGTCGTTTAAATTTTTCTTCGTCTTGTCCTTGTTCTGTCTTCAACTTCTATGAAAAAAACGGGCGTAAAACCCCTTTTGCAATGTGGCAAGGGCACACCCATTGCACACAGCACATGGGTTCCAGTCCTTTCTCGGCCGATTGTCTGGTAACGCAATGGCTCCCAGTTGCATGACGGTAATACCGAGGTTTGTGGGTATGGTGCCGCACCAAGCAGAGCCCAGACGATTTTATCTAGCCCAGGGGAAGGAAAGCTGTTCAACGACTGGACCGAGCACTGGAGAAGAAAAAAAAGAACTGATAATGGTTCGTTAGCCGATGGCCCTGACGACGACGAAGAAGGCTCCGGTTGGGTTTAACGTGTTTGTTTCCCCTTCACAGTTCAGATAATGCCTTTTTTATCCTCCCGCAGCCAAGCGGTTATCAGCAACATGAAAAATGGAACTGACAACGACAGACGAGGCTGATAGGTTTACCAGATGTAAAAAGTGTCATCATGTGGGGATTGGAAGCTACACGAGCAACACGGGAACCGTTGAACAACTTACATTCTTCTAGCAGGCCCGGCTAATTGGGTTGGGGGGTTGACCGACCAACAAAAACGCTTGGCACTTGTTCCGTGCGTTGCTCAAGCCAGGATTTTACATGTTTGTCACAGTGGCATGCATGCATACATGGTGAAAGAACAGAGCATGTTTGGTTTGGTCAAAGATATGTCACTTGCATCAGGTCATCACCGCATCATGGCAGCCGCACGAGGGGCCCTCGTGATGATGGTTTTTGGCAAGGTTAAATGGTTTTTTCTCGACCATTCCGCTCCGTTGAGTTGTCAGCAGCGAAAGAGTTCGAACAGAGTCGGCACGCTAACGTAGGTACATGGAGGGTGGTCTGGGGTTTGTTATGAAGAAGAAAGAAAAATTCTGCATGGGCGCAGGCGGAAAGGCCATCTTATCGCCGTGGCGCGGTCATGTGACTTGGCATGTGTGGGTTCCAGCTTTTTCTGTTTGAGCGGGTGGAGACAGGGGGGAGCCCGAAGTTTTTGTCTGGTCTCGCCCCGGAAGAAGGCCGGGTCGAACAAGGTTCGGAGATTCCATGGGGTCGGTTGCGATGGCGGAGGTAAGCGACGACGAGCAAGGCACCCGCTTGCTATGCGCTGTGGTTTCTGGGTGCTGCTGGCCCGACCTGTTCGCCCTGTTTTGGACTTATTCTTGTGTGCGCCAATCCTTCAATGGGGGGTGTGGCTCACGTGGCTGAAGCAGATTTCCTTTGTGACGGGTTTTTTTTTGTTTGTTTGATGGTGGGAGCAGCCACTCATGTGCGGCTCACAAAGGGCGCCGGGCCTTCGCTACGCGTGGGAGACCGAGTGCGTAGTGGCCGGCCCAGGTGTCCGGGGTGGTGGGTGGTGGGCAGGTGGAAGGTGAGAGAGGCGGCGGGATGTGGTGGTGTGGGCGTGTGAAGAGAGCGAGGAGACTCTGCGGGCGGGTGGGCGTGGGTGCGGTGCTCGCTGGGGACTGGGCGCGGGTGGGCGTGGCCTGTCGACTGTGAACCATGGGTGTGCCTTTCACCCTCTCCGATACCCGCCTAGGCTACTTAAAAGAAAATGCTGCCTTACCTGTCAGGCACAAAGCTTTGTCTCCCTCATTCCACACTCCACACCTTCACCACCTCATCCACCCCCAAACAACATACTGCCCACGACACGACGACGGCCCCTCTCGACAGCGAAACTAGCGATATCTCGGCGTCTGACCTTTCGCTTTCCTGTCAGGCCGTTCTCCGCGCCCCGATCCACTCCTGCCGACGCACCCACGCCCGCCGCGCCCACGAGAAAAAACCAAACGGTGCATGAGGTTCAGCTGAGGCCCCAGCGCAGCGACTTTCGGTCGGCGGCCGGCGCGACTCTCGCCACAACCCTCCTTCGCGGAGACGTCCACCATGTCGTTCCATCCTCAGACGCCCCAAAGCCCATCACAATTCTCCTCCGGGACCTTGGACCTCGCGTCCAGCGCGGCCACCTCCATGACGGCCGCGGCCACGGCCGACACTTTGCCGACTCCCGCCCACAGCGTCAACGGGAGCGCCTCCCATCCCGACATCACCATGGCCGACGACTCGCCGCACAAGCGCAAGCGCTCCATAGACGACAGCGGCGACCGCGTGTTGAAGAAGGTGCACCTCGAGGAAAGCGAGTTGGGGATTGAGGACCTGCATCTCGATGTAGGGAAGAAATACCTGCTCTGCCAAACTCGTAAGACTCCCTTGGCCGTTTTCTTCCCGCTCTACCTGGCGCTGCCGTCTTGGCTTGGTCTCCAGGCCGCGGGTGCCTCGTCATCCTCGCCTCAGAAGAAATTGTTTGTTAACATCAGTCGTCTCTAGCGCACCCGGAATCTTTACCTCGGACATCGGAGGATTTGTACGAAATGTTCAACCTGAGCAAGCTTGCTGCATCAGTGGCTCGAGAGAAGCCCAATGGAGAGAAGAACGCACTACGACAGACATACAAGGGCCACATCAAGCGATTAGGCGTCGCCGGCCACTTCGAAGTACAGAAGAAGGAAAACGCCCCATCAGATTTTATGGCAATGCTGCGGATACCCGAGCTGGAGTGGGACGTCCACGAAGTAAAAGGCCGAGAGATTGGCGACGGTCTCAAGGCCGAGACCCTGGCCAGCCTCGGACACGCGGTCACCATGGCCAAGGGACCCATACCGAAGCACGTGTGGGATACCGGAGTGCTAGGAGACATCGCCCCATCAAACCCGGATTCAAGACAGCAGCCCGGACGCCCTACCGCCCCCAACACACCGCTGGCCGGCGGTCTCGGCGCGATGAACAGATTAAAGCCGCAAGCATCAGCCAACCAAGATCCTAACCGGCCTCGGCGCAACATCAAGAAGCGGACCTACGGCGACAGCAGCTTTGAAGGCTACGGGGAGGGCTTCCCTGACGATGATGGTGCAATGGACGGGGGATACTCGACGGGAGAGGGAGAGAGTGGCCAGAAGCGCCGCAAGCAGGTAAATACCGTCTTGACTTGAGATTGCCGCCTTCCCGTCTCACAATTGACAGCAGAACTCGGGAAACGCGTCGCCTTACCCAAGCGCCATGCGCCAGCAGAGTTACGGCCCCGGCATGGTAGGCGCCTGAAGCCAGCAGACTTGATCAGCGCCCCGAAGCCAGACTCGACCAGCTCTCATTTTCGAGATTTTTTTCTTCCATGTTTTTAATGGGGTTCTATTTCACTATTGGCATCTTGCACGGCGTTTAGGCAAACGGAAAGGACAGAGAGTATTCATTTGAATCGAACTCAGCGAGGGCAAGGGTGGCGGAGCGTCATGACGAGTTAAAATACGCTGTGTTAACCTGAATCTGGTCTATCCACTCGCAATCAATGTTTTGATAGGACGAACCGAAAATATAAAAAAAAGCGAAGAATAATGCAGACAAGCGAGCCTAGATTCAATCGAATCCAGGATTTCACCAACTTGATGCGCCGCCTTGATTGTCTGCTCCTTTGATTGATGCGATGCTTGGCGCTTTTTTCTTCATGATGCCCAGTCCTCTCTTCTGGTGAAAACCCTGCCTTGCGATCCAACGTGAATGCAGACAAGAGTAAAAAGGCTCAAGACAGATGGGTGAACACTGAGAGATTAGGGGTTGTCGCCCCTGTGCTCAGGGTTGTCAACTCAAACTCGTTATTTTACGTAGGGGGGGCGATGTTATGCGTTGTTCCCGGCCCTTGTACAAGTCATCAAATCACAGTCACCTTTTTTTTCAGTGGGCAAGTATTTTTTTTTTCTGATGCGTGGAAGAAGATGGATTGAATAATACTAAACAACAATCGGTTGATAATAGGTCAAAGACATAGAAAAAAAAACAAGAGATTTCCAAAATACTCCTTCTGACACCCGATCCAGCAAATTTCCATCATATCGCATTTCTCATTAGGTTCCCATTTCCAGAAAAGCTTTTCCTTTCCTTCCTTCTTATGCCCATGGCCCCCCCCTCTTTACTGTATCGAAACCCAAGGAAAACAAACCATTTCTCTTTTTCCTCCCGTCAATCTTCGTTCGGGTTGATATTTAGTCTAGTGATCAACCGTTTATAGACTTTCAGCCACGGCCACCCCTCCTCCCCCCTGCAAAGCTACCGAGGCAGATCACTATGGCGGGGGTGGCATTGCCGAGTCGTTGAAATTTCCGTTCTCGACCGTTGGGTACGCGCCGCCGCTCATCTCGGCAAAAGTAAAGTCCAAGTTCATTGGCAAAGAAAATAGATCTTGCGGGAGCAAGGGCTGCTGCATCATATGCCCTGGAATAGGCGGTGAATGCATGTCCATGCTGAGTGAGTCAAAGTCTCCGGGTTGGCCCATGGCATAGTCCTGCGGCCACCCCGGTGAGCAATCGCCAATGGGGACAGGGGTTGCGAATGATGAGCTGGTGTCGCTCTGCGACGGCGACAAATGGGAAGTCTTGCTGGTATCTGCGCCCGGAGGCGACGCGGAGGAAGCCCCATGCTGAGGAGTGTGTGATGCTTGGGTTGGGGAAGCAGCCGCATTTCTGGCTGCGCTCGCGGCCGACTTGGCATCTTGAACCTTGCGCTTGCGCCGGGAAGACTGATCCTTCTCGGCCTTTTCAATCACGGCCTTTGCAATCCGCTCAAACTCTGAACATATTCCGAGCATTCTGTGGACACCACCCTGTTCTGCCTCCTGTCCGAGCATGGACAGGAAGGTGACTACGGTGTTCATCATGCGGGTATCCGACTTTGCGCGTGGATCCAGCGGGTTTTGCAAGATGTTACCAAACAGCGCTACCAAGGCCGAGACTGGGAAGTACAGAATCATCCTGTGGAATATACGGTTAGCGAATGGCACTCAGTTGCGAGATTGTGAAGACTCACCAGACACAGGCAAAATCGCCCTGAGGGACGTACTTGAGCAAGGACACGGATGCCCTCGCAGCGTTCGTACAGATGGTCGACGAGGAGAAGACTCGGGGATTGAGTGGCTTCGAGTTCAAACCTTGAATGGCATAGTTTGAGAGACGGCTGGTCCAGTAGCCGTGGTGAATAGCCATGCGATGGATTGTGGTCAAACAGTTGTAGTATGTGAAATGAACCATGACAACGTGCAAGATGAGCGGCGTGTGAGATGCCTTGATCTCATGTTCGGGGCGGAAGTCGATAGGAATGCTATCTTTCCAGTCCTCCAGCTTCTGATCAAGTTCGCCAATGCTGTTGAGTAGATCGCCATCGGATTGCTTTGACGCTTCCACCGAATACAGGCGCTTGTATACTTGACTTTCGATCGTTGCCACCTCGCACATGACTCGGAAAAGGTTCATCTTACCCTTTCCGTCGGCCAATGGGATGTTTCCAATGTTGTCCGCAGGATCGGCTTCAGGCAACTCCACATTCATGTCATCGTCGTCTTGAGCTGGTGGTCGACCGGAGCGAAGACAAAGATCTTTGTCCAGCATGTATGCGATCCAGAAGACTCTCTTACGCTGCTCGATTTCGATTGGGTTAAGGTTGAAGCCCGTACCGCGCTTGTGGAGACCAATGCTGTGCGCCAAGCGCATAGCAGCGGAGATGAGGAGAAAGCTAGGCTGAGGATTGGGGGTTCCCTGCATGAACAGAGCCATGCCGAGCAGACCCTGTACACTGAGCAGATCGGTATTGCGCATCACCAGTTCAGGGAACACGGCCATGGCGTTCTTCAAGTGGCCCCATGCCTTCTCGTCCTCGTCTTGGGGTACTAGATTGCTCATGACACGCAAGCGGTGGGCAATGGCAAGCGCAACATTGAGGCTGGCCCACCAACCCGAGCCTTGGTATGGATCAGAAGAGTACTGCATTTCCACAAGCTGCATAAACGTGGGTTGATGGAATAGCGGAAAGATGCAGTTGAAGTTCTCAAAGAAGTCCTTGAGGAGGGACAGGGCCTCTGGCTTGGAGGGCAAGGGACGGAAGATGCGCCGGTGAAACAGGTCACCAAAAACTTCAGGCTTCCAGTTGGTCCACTTGTGGTCGTCAACCGAGACATCGGATATGGTGCGCTGGAAGGACTGGTCGCCGGTTTTGCCATTGACCCATTGAATTCCCTTTGGGGAAAAGATGGAGAATCCCGATGACGAGCCTGTGTCGTGTAAGCATGAGAGGTCGAAAGTAAGCGTGGGGTGAAGCGCTCACCAATGAATCTAGTTTCGCCATAATTGTTCGTAACTAGTGAACACATCATTTCAGACAGAGCCGAGACCTCCTCCTCCCCTGCTCTATCCTCCGTGGCGGGGGTTATGGACTTGCGCTTTTCGTGGCTCGCGCCTGTGGGCGCAGGCGATGTCAACGAACTCTGGGGAGTGGAGGCGGCTCCATCGCCAGCCGAAATGCCGGAAGCGGTCTGGGAGGGCGATGTAGGAGAGGACGTGGTGCACATGGAGGCTTGGCGCTCCCGTTGGTTCTTCTCCATGAGCTTCTTCTCCAGGGCACCAAGGTCAACGTCACCATCCTCATCGTCGAGAAGCCCTACCAATGAGATTAGACACAACACTGGACACCAGGAGGCACTGGATTGAATCAAATCCACATACCCGACAGCCTCAGGAGGTGTTCCATGCGGGCAAGCCGATTTTCTAAGCCTTCAATGTATTTGGCGCTAAGAATTGGTAAGCAAGTCATGTACTTGAGAGGATGCGAATGTGGACAAAACCTACCCTTTGGGAGGCGTGCGCTTCTTCTCGACCTGAGTAAAAAGACACTCGGTTTTGTAATTCGCACAATGCGAGCAAGCGGGCAATTTCCCGTCGCACTTGATCTTCTTCTTTCGACACATGTCGCAAGCCTGGGAACGGGGAGGGGCGCCAGTTAGTCAGCCTGGTTGCGCCTTGTGAGCGGGAGCAAGGCGTAGCAGTCCTCACCTTTGTGATTCTCCTTCTTTTCACGTCGTTGGATTCATCCAGCATCATGGCCGAGTCAGAAAACATGTGAGCCGTCAGGTCGGGCGGCATCTGCGGTACGCCATTGAAGCCGAAGATCTGGGGAGGCTGATTGAGGAGGGGCGGCGGTGCCGGCATGCCCGGCATCTGGAAGCCCATGTGGTCCATGTTGGGGGCTGTGAAAGCGACGGCACTCGAGGGCGGGCGAGAGGTGAGGTGAAGCGACGGAGGGATCACGATCGGGCACAGAAGGCCCTGAGGAGGCGCTTTTAGGGCGGCAGCCTTGATGGGATCGCACCGAGGCCAAGGTCGTCGAGCGCGATGCGGGAGGTGTGCGGTGCGGCGCGGTGCGGTGCGGCGCGGTGCGGTGCGGCGCGGAGGGTGGAGGTGTAAAGTGGAAAGTAGGTCAGTAGGTCAGTTGAGTTGTTGGCAGGGTCTCGGCCGACAGCGGCGGGCAGCACGGCTACCTATTGCAGGCGCGTTGGACCATGCGAATGAAAAAGAAAGGAGCTCGAGTTTTGGACGGCAGAGGAGCCGGGGGATACTAAAGAAAAAGGGCGAGCGAGGATAAAAGAGTGCGACTCGATCGATGTTGGTGTGTGTGAATGGAACCGTCAGGAACTTGTCCAAGGCGGGTCCGAGAAAAGAGGGTCGAGCCGGGCAGGCTGGCAGTTTAGATAAGTTGAAGTCTTTTTTTGGAGAGATGGAGGCGCCACGCTAAAACCCCAAGGCCCAAACGAGGTAGCTACAGGACCTAGGAAAGTCAGCACCAGGCGCCAGCATTACCAATTCGCATCATGAGGGCTGCAGGCCATTGGCGGGGGCACCAGAGCAGAGGGGGGGCCGCTAGGTGCCCTGGAAAACAACGACCCTTACAGTGTGCTATATTCGGGCTTGCTAAGGCAGATGGCTGCAACCACCTGCGCAAAGTGCCACAGGACGAAGTGGCTCCCCCCTCCCGGTACAGGGCTAGACCAATGCCTTTTCCCGCCTTGAGCAAAGTACACCTGCCTAGGCACAGTATGGTGGCAGTTACGGAGATGCGCCAAGGCCGCTAGTCTTCTCAGCCTGGTTCACCCTCTGGTGCGGCCCTCCTTTTTGCCAAGGGCTGGACGGAGAAGATAGACTTGCGTGCCGTGTTTGGGGATTGGTCTAGACCACGTCACAGAGCTGTAGAGATGGGTGTCTATGCTCAGCCAGTGCCGCCGAGGAGGGATGGGTGAGGTGAGGATTACAGTTGACTGTTGACAGATGCCTGATGACTCTATGATGAAATCCAGCCGCGGCTCAACTTTTCTCGATGGCAGCCCGTTTTCATGTCACCGCTGCGCTGCGCACTTTTGTCCCGCGGGCGCCATGGTCAAACGTGTGGTTGACGGAGGCCTCAGAGAGATCCAAGCAATGATACCCTTCAACGAAATGGTGCGAACAAGACGAAACATGCCGAGTTGCAATACAATGTAACATTGCCTCGCCCGCAAGAGTCATGGCAGCCAAACGCCGCCGCGAGAAGCAAGGAAAATTGTTACAGACCCTTGCCACAAGGTCCCCTGCCCATTCTCGCTTCTCTCTTGGCTGCGACGCTGTGTTCCAAAGTCGGAGAATTAACGTCCATTTGGTACAAGTCGCGTGGGATGCAACTTGGGACTTCGTTCGAGGCCCTGGCTCACAACGGCTGCTAGACGGATGAGGTATGCCATGGCTGCCGCTGTCAATGCGACCAAACGGGCCGTGTTTTGCAACGTCGACAAGAACCGCGTATTCGGCATCTACCGCACGACATTATTAATGCGCAAGCCCAAAATCTCACCCTCCTTGTTCGCCTCTGAGATGCCGGCAGATGCGATGCTCAATGCGCCCGCTGATTGTGATTGATGGGATTGCCTCTGTGGCTTTTTTCTTCTTCTCACGCTGTATGTAGCTCGCTGGTTATAAACACTGCCGATATCCATTTTCTAGCCCCGGCAGACGACTTGCAGACGCGGCTTCCCGTGCTAGGGAGTGATCAGCAACTTACATACGGTAGTTGGCACAACCGTGCAGCTACCACCTTCCGCGCTACACATGACAGGACGGTTTAAACAAGGTGGAACATCATGCATCGTCGGTTCGGGGTCCAACCGCCACGTGGGTATCCTGAAGCTCAGGTCAAACCTCCACAGAGCCCTATAAGCCGAGTTCCCAGTTTTTCGACCCGAGAGCGAACCTCGGAATCCGACGTGCTCATCACAAACACGATGAAGCGATGAAGCAGAATGCGAGCAACCAATCGCGAAACAAATGAGACTTGGTAGACCCACAATCTCTTCGCCAAACGCCCGTCAACTCTGTCTCGGGGGCGCTTTCAGCACCGGCAACCGGCTGCCGGAGTTCGGGACAATCCTCCCACATCATGATCCCTGCCCAATCTGGGGCAGTAGCAGACGGTGGGTATGGGCGCGACTGATCCTCAGGGCAACCAGCGTCCCTCTCAATAATTGCAAACATCCTTCCGCAAAATGTGGGGGGCGGGTGGAGATTCGGGGGGTTCTCGATACAGCAGTGCGGTATCCTGATGGACCAGTCGCTTCCAAAGGACGAGAAACCCTCGGCCATTCGTATCACATCATAGAAGACAGCATACAGCCATGGCGGCTGCGAGCCCTGTCCAATTTCAATGTCTGACGCATACATCTTCAGATTGGCGAGTGTGAAGATTGCCCAGGAATGGTTTCTCCAGATCGCCCGGATGCTCATCACCCCGACCAACTCTCCCAATGTCTCAACCCCATTCCGCAATCGCCATTAAGATCCATGTCATGTTTCCTATGGCATTATCAAAAGGGCATAAAAAAAGAAGATGGAGAGAGAAAAGGAAAATGGGTGGGAAAAGTGGATATGTGCAGTTTGCTGCGCATATGCTGTGCATCAAACTCGTATCTCAGCACTTACTTGATTTGTACGAATACGTCCTACATTCCCGAGAGTGCCCGATCTCATCGTCCCTCGTAACGTCATCGTAAAATCATGCATGGTTTTTTCTTGTTGTTGTTGTTGGCGATGCGTTTCTAGTTGCAATCATGACACCATATTGTGGTCTTTGACATCTTTTTTTTTCTTTTGCTCGCCAAAACATTCTTCTTTCCGCAAAAGCAGCAGAGGAAACAAGGAAGCAACGTGTCAGTGCCAGGTGCTTTAGTTAGAGTTTACCAGAGACATATCCGTCCCCAGCAGCGCAGGCTGTGACTCGACATCCCGCAGACATCGATGGCCACCTGCATCCGACCCTGCCTTGCCGTTTCACCGCCGTGTCGGGACGAGCCCCCCAGCCCTCGGACCTCTGGACCCGGGCAGCCTCAACGTCTTGTCACGGTTTCGGGGTGAGCGCTGGCGCGCCTCTCGTATCTGCCTTGGTCGCATCCGGGGGAAAGTCATGCCGGATCGCCTATACTGCTTGGCTGATATCGTGGCGAGAACCTGATGCGGAACTCATGCTGATCCGGCCCGAAGGATCGATTCCTGTCCATCCATCCCATAAATACGCTCCGATGCCTTTCTAGCCCCGGGGTTCCTGGGCGGCTGAGGCTGATGAATACGTGACAAACTACAAACTATGACTAAATCAACTGCAGCCTTAATATGCCTTAGTATGCCATTTTGCCCCCAAAGTACCGGCAGCAAAGACCACCTTCGTCCACCCACACGCAACATTATATTTGGACCTGATTGTTTCCTGGCTTCACTCACTTCCCCAGGCTCAGCCTCCCTGGTATACGTGTACAGCCCACTCAACCCCACCAAACTGTCAGCATCATGTGCACGCACATCACATGTCATTGCATTGTGGTTCAAGCGAATGAAAAAGAAATCCGTCAGAGGTATCTTGCTTTTGAAACCTGGTTGGCCAGCTTGAATTATATACATTAACCGCGTTGGCTTTACTTGCCTGCCCAGCATAGCTCTCCCCTTTCCTTTCCAGAGAGGCCATTAGAAAAAAGTCCTGCAGCTGAAAATGAACGACAAAAAAGATGATCGACAGAAGACGTCGCGTGGTGGTTTTTAGCCTTTCCCCTGCACTCCTCTCATTCTTCCCCAGCTATCCCTATATTCCCATTGTTATCCCATAATCCTCCCCTGCCCTCACCCCTCTATATTCTCAGCTTCCTTTGAGAGATTAGAAAAAAAAAAGACCTTCCCGAGATCCCAATGGTGGTACCACATTCAAACGCCAAACAGAATGCTTCTCGCCGATTGGGGGAGGGGGAATTTGTAAGAACAAAAAATAACAAGAAAAGAAAACATGCCTATCGGCGATAGTAGTTGGTAGTAGTTATAGACGGTTTCCTCTCGCCGTCTCTCATGATGCAACGGCAAGATGCAACAGCAATGTACAGAACGCTCGGATATTGAGACAAAGAACATGTAATGTTAAACCCTAATAGGCTTATATCCTTTCTTGGAACCGAGATGGCGAGGTCCAAGAACCGTCTTGGGATGATCGCGATCCTGCACCGACGGAATCCCCAAGAGCATCTGAATCCGGGCGTGCTCGTGGTTTCGGGTCGGCAAAAGGGTTCTCTTCCGTCACAGGTGTCCGTGCTGGACCTGTTCGGATGATTGGCACTCCGCTGACTGGTCTCATCGGTGACCCCAGTGCCAATTTGGTCGAACCTCCGTCGCTCGATGGAAAGAAGGCTTGGGAGCCCCTCCAGTAATCCGTGTGCCCGCTGGCGACGCTATCGCGATTTACCTCGCGAGGGTCCGTGAACCCATCACCGCCATTGTGGAGAACAGAGGGCAATTTCTTGCCTGACACGCGATAGAATCCTCGCTCACCAGTCGGGGCTGGCTCAGAGGTTTGTGTGCTCCTCTTGCTCGACAGTCCAGCCAGAGTCGCCGCCACAGAAAACGGCACCGAACGCTCTGCCATGGCTCCGCCACTTCCACTTCCGTTTCCATCTCCTCCGGTGATCAGACCTCGGGATCGTGTTTCAGGTCCCTCTCCCAGCAAAGCGTGACGGCCGTGTCTCTTCTTGTGCTTGATCGCAAGGAGAATCAGTAGTGCCAAGAATGCCACACCCGCAATGCTGCCCACGACTCCGCCAATAACCTTCTTTTGCTGCGGAGAGAGGTTGCTGCCAGATGAACCGGATGCGTCAGACGTCGTTGTCGGATCGGCAGGCTGAGCCACAGCCGTTGCTCCACTTCCATAGTCGCCACCGCTGCCGCCGCCATCGGCGTACTGAGTGGAGGTCCAAACTTCGGTCGAATAGGTGTAGATAGTTGACGAGAGTGAAGAGGTTGACACGTCCGAGGTGGTCGTCGTGCTTCTTGAGCTGGTGGTTGAAGTAGTAGATGAGGAAATAGAGGAAGAGGTGAAAGATCGTGTGGTGCTTGAAGAGGAGGAGATCATCTCCATGCGAACAGATGAGTCTACCGATGAAGAGGTACCGGCAGTGGTTGGTACCGTTGACTCAGAAGAACTGGTAGTATCCGTGAGTGTGGTCTGAGTGCTGGTCACAGACGAGCTCAAATCTGAAGAGCATGTTAATTTCATCAACATGATTTGATGGGAAGAAGTTGTTCATACCAGTTGTGATTGAGCTGGTGGCATTGTGAGTGCCAGGTGTCGAAGCAGCAGCTTGAGAGCCATAGTCCAGCGAATAAGTCGACGCAGCTGGGGTGGCAACATTAGATGCAGAGTTCTGAGACGGAACCAAGTAGCCGTTTGAATCGGCACTCGACGTGACAGCCACGCCCGGAGTGGACGCGTTGACTGAGGTCATGTCTGCAGAGTCCTGCGCATTGTCAGAAGACTCTGGATTGGAAACTGAGACGGTGCTGCCAGAGGCAGAGTCGACAACGATCGTGTTGGGAGTGCCGTAGCGAGTCTCGAGAGCGACGGGCGATCCGGAGTAGTCTACAACTTGAACGAGAGAGATGGTTTGAACGACATGTGTGATGTAACCGGAGTTGTCCCGAAGTTCGAGGTTGGGATTAGAGCCTGGTTCGGAATCCTGGGAGCGCTGTTGATTTGAGAGATCAAGATGGTCGTCTGAGTCGATGCTGCGCTGTGTGGCGTCCTGGTCCTCGGTCTGGTCCTGGGGGTCAAGGTGGTCGCCGGTGGCCTCCTCGGCAGAATCGTAAAGATGGACGTGAACGTGGCGCTTGCCGTGGTTGGAACGAACGTGGTGAGGACGAGAGTCTGAGTGAGTGTGGGAACGAAGGTGGGAGGACGTCGATGAAGACGAAGAAGATGACGAGTTGGAAGACGAAGACAGAGGAGGCGGATCGGCATCTGGGGCCTTCACTCGCTCAGGCCCGCTAGATGAGTAAGTCATGGTTGGCTGTAGGCTGTGGGTCGTGGCCCGTGGGAGTGGGCGAAGTGGGCGGCGGGCGCCAAGGGTCAGGCGGAGACAGCGGCTGGCGTCCCTGCTGGGTACCTACAGCGCGGTACAGTATAGGGCACCTGATGCACAAGAAGCCCTGACGTCGGCTTCGGCGAGTGCCACTGCTGTGCTGTAGGCTGTACAGGATGGACCCAGGGAGTCGTTTAGGTGTCGTCGTGGGCGTGGCGATGCTGCAGAGCGGGACGGGATGGCACCCTGGCGTTGGTCGGCGCTCGCTGGGGTGTCCCCTTTTGGGGCTGGCGGATTGGGATTGCGTATGTGCGTCTTCGTTTGCTGTGGGGGCCTCCTAAAAAAAAGAATGAAAACTGGGATCCAGAAAGACTGGCGGCGATCGTATTCGCTAGACGATGGGGCGGCTCAGGAGGGCCGCAGGATTTTAGTGAGGATTCCAGGCGTGAACGAAAAAGCCCAGGACGAAAAATGTGTAATTGATTGCAAATCGTCGTCGTAGTCGTCGTCGTAGGTCGTGGTCGTCAGGCTGGCTTAACACGGTGTTTGGGGGTAGACAACTGTGACTACAAAGCCATCGTCATTCCAGCAAGAAAGGGTCCAACGGTTAACGGTCCTGCGGTGGTGGTAGCGGCGGTTGTGGGTGTCGCCGCAAAATGATTGCGTCCTGGTCTGATGCTATTTTTGCCTCGTGCTTTCAATTTATTCCCGTTCCTTTTCTGCTCTTTTTTTCTTCCAAAAAAAAAACAAAAAATCAATTTCTCCTGGCGATGCCGGCGCCTGCGTTCGCGATGGTCCTCTCTCCTGTTTGAAAAGAATAGTCGTAAATGAGTGGCTGACCCTCTCGTTGGTCTTCGGGGGGATCGGGTTCGGGGGCCGGCAGGGTGCTGCTGGGCGGCGTCGGGCTGTGTAGCCTTGAGTTTGTGCGGTTGACTCGCGAGGCGCGCGCTATAGGGACCGGTCCTTAGCTCCTTGTATGAACATCAACAGCAACGCCCAACGGTCGACGAGGGCATGGCGACGAGGCGCAAAAAGAACGAATGTCGTCAACGAGCGGAACGAAGATGAAGGTAAGTGAAAGAACGAGCGACTGGGGGGGAGTGCCGAGAAGGAGAGAAAGAATGAGCGAGGCCCAAACCATAAAACCTAGGAGTGGGAGCCAACTACACTAAATGACGAGGCGTCGTGGGCTTCGGACCGTAAAAGTGGTACCTACTCTCCGGGCAAGCACACGCAGTCCGACGATGTAACTCCAGTCGCGGTGCTGCAAAGGCGACTCCTCGAAATGGCAATCCCAAATGGGCGACTAAATTGGTAGTGAGCCGCGGAAACACCCAAAGAACGCACAGAGGCCTGTCGTGGATGGTCCGGAAGGGCCCTGCGCGGATGGGCAATAATTTCGCTTGGAGGGGACGCGGTGGCTCTTGTGACGACGGCGTGGCCAATCAGGAGCTCTGCATCCGCGCAACATCACGACATAAGGGGGTAGAAGTTGAGAGTCGGGGACACGGTGGTGGCCCATTTCTGGTGGACAATGGAAGCACTGACAGGGGGGAAGGGGTGGGAGTGGGCCTGGGCTGGCCAGAGTCTAGGCCGACATGGGTGCTAATCCACGCCTTGGCGACAGGAACTGGAACTGGAACTGAACTGGAACTGGAACAGACGCAGTACCTGACAGTCAATCACACAGCCGGTACGAAAGAGAAAAAAAACATGGAGCCCCGGACCTGGACCTGGACCTGGACCCGGCGAGAGCCACAACTGTCTGTCCATCCAGCAATGTGGATTTACCACTCACCCACATGATTGTCACCAAACGCCATCAGCCATCACCACCAAGGTGCCGGGCGGCTTCAGCGGCCGCGACAATGCCTGTTACAGGGAGGAAACCGAGGTGGCGTCGCTGTTGCTGCTGGCATGGACCGCGAGCCTGGCTGGAATCCTGCGCGAGGGGATTGGGAATGGAGGGGGACAGGACGTTGCGTGTCCTGCCGGATGGAGGGACGTGTGGCCCATGTGTGATTCCGTCGGTCGCTGTCTTGCAAGCCCCGTCGTCGAGCTACCTGAGGTGAGACGGTCATGAATGAATACGAAGCCCTTTGCGCCGAACCTCACCGTTAGCTGCCCAGCCAGATGCAGCCTCCCCTCACCCTGCTTGAAGACGTGTTCGTACATACTACATGGCATTAAGCCTACATACGCATACATACAAATCCAGTTGGCAAGAAGCTTGCATTATCACTATGCGCTAGCTATGCTGCACCACCACTACACCCGCACTGCAGACATGCATCGCGTGTTTGTGCCTGCGTCTGTTGGCTTATGAGTGGGCACGCTTGCATATTGGCAAGGTACAACTCTCTTGGTAATGGAGGTACAGAGAGGCTACCTACCTACCTAGTACCTAGCTCAAGCCCACCGGCAGCAAAGCGGCAGCAAAGCGGCGTTTTTTTCTTATTTCTTTTTCGACCTCTTCCCACCCGCCTTGCATATCTCTCACTCGTATTCCCACCTACCTGCAGGAGCGTCACCGACCACTCAGATTACACGCTGAAAATCCCACGCAACCCTCACCATCTCCCCCCTCCCTCAATACGGGTTCGTGGGATTGCGGCTTCGCATCTTTTCTCTTTCTCAACACAGACAGCCTAGTGGCCGTTTACCTGAGGCCGATGGCTTCAGCTAGAGTAACAGAAATAACACCCCCGGATCTGCCTCTAACCTTCACGGGCGCTAAACCCATAGCCTGCACATGGGTCATTTCTGAGATGACTCAGTCAAGCACAAGAAGCGACAGGTTATAGCCGTCGTGATAATTACCGAAAGTGAGCCGGCCCTCACTCAGCCTGGTCACACGGTTGCTTCGGGCGGCCTTGCCAAATGCAATGCATTCATGCGCGGCGGGAGGATAATGTCCTGCTACCGTGCCACTATGTTTTTTGTTTCCATGCAGTGTTTCCACGGCTGATCAACCAAAGAGAAAGCAATGGCCAGGCCATGGACCTGCATGGTGCACCACGCACGAACTAGGCCTAATAGCATAGGTACGACCTGAGCTGCTGCATGGATCTGGAACGAACGGCTCTCCAAAAGACACGACAATCCAACGTGGACATCCATCTGCAAGGGACGTCGACGCTAAGAAAGAAATCGACAAGGGCCTGACGCCGTAGTAGACAACGCAAAGACATACATTCAACCCAGACAAGAAACCGAGACAGAGCTCAAACACACGCGCCATCTGGAAATAATAAAAACAAATGATAGGGGTCTGGAGATAACATACGTGGCCTAGAATGGGAATGGGGAGAGAAAGAAATCTCGCCCATTGAAGCCGCAGAGTTGCTGAATCAAGACAGACAACGAGGTCTGCATCGTTGGACTGCAGGGATGGGTGACGACTACAGCGGGGATGAACCCAACGCCCACGTTCACCCACCACAAGTTCAGTTTAGCTTGCCAGCCAACACCGCAGGAAGAACAGAAGCATGCCAATCGAATCCAATCCTTGGGTAACGAGAACGGGAGGTACGCACAAGCGACGCCGCGTCGTCGCTGCAATTGCCAAAAAAAAAATTCCGCCCAGGCCCAGGGGACAGCCCACGAGCCATCGCCAAGGGCCCAGGTTAGGTCGATTCAGGCCCCAGGGGGTGCCCCAGGCTGCTCGGCGCATGGTCCTGGAGGTATTTTTGGCAGCTTGGTCCACGGCCGAGTGTTTCGTTTTACGGGTGCTCTGGGAAATAAGGCCTACTTGGCTCTGTTGTTTCCCTCCTATTCCTACCCGAATCAGCACAGCCGGGATCAATCTCTCTCTGTTGTTGCTGTGCGCGTTCTATCGTAACTCGTCTTGTAACATGGACAAAACGCTCCGCATCGGTTCGACGGCCATGTTCATGTCTGTGGAGATGTCTTGGTATTCGGCTGAGGAATGCCAGTTCCTGCTCCCTCTCCTTCATCTACGAATAGGCGAGGGGGAGTGAGAGGCTTTCCGTGCTCCTATTCCCCGATGCGACTGTCACTCCCCAGGGCTATCCTGGGCTAGAATCAGGCCAATGCAGGTACCAGAAAGTTTGTGGAGAGGCCTATTGTATATCTCGACTGCCACATCACGGCATTCGTGCCGTTTTAGGCAACTGGCTCCTAAAGAGCTGACCTATAGCGCTCCGCATCTGGTCATGATAATCTGTTTGGCTTTTCGCTCTCGCCTCAGTCTGTGCTCCCAGATCTGTAGATTTCTGGCGCCAAGGGCCTCGCATTGGCCTGAACATATTGCATCCCCGTTATTTGACGGTCACCATTAATCAATCGGGAAATCTCCTTTTCGCTCGAGCCTGAAGCAGGGCCCGACCCGGTCGCAGGCCAAGCACAAGACAGCAAACCATTCCGTTTCGCAGCACACATCCCACGATGCACAACGCACATCCTGGTCCCCCCAATTTCCCCGACCCATCAGGTCAGTGTTGCTTCTGCGCGAGCCTCCCCGCTGGCCGTTTAGGTCGAGCCGCGCGGGGCCCATATCGCGCCATGGTACTGTGTAGGGAGCAGAAGAAACGCCAAGGGAAGAAGCCTCTGCAGAGCAGACGCTGCATGGATTCGTGGGCCTGCCTGCCGAAGTGGGTTGCTCAGGCATTTGGGTGGGAGGCGACGCGCGGTCCAGTTGGATTTCTCAAAAAAGAAAGCATTGATCCAGTGTTGCGATGATGGTATTCTTAGACACAGGCCAATGTAGGCCATATTGCTTTTTTTAAGTCGACAGTTTGGCCGATGGCAATTGTGCGACAATCTCCATGATCTGCGAGCGAGTCAGAAGATGGGATGTCTAATCCAAAGGCAAAAAAGAAATTCCAATCCAAAAACTACTAACCGCGAGGGCCAAGCCAACGTCTTTTTTCTATCATTTTACACTTTTGCCCAGAAGCGGAACTCTAAAGTCGGGTTCACGGGGCTAACTTGTTGCCCGTTGCAACACTGGCTGGGCAGCCGTAAAACGGCAGCGACAAGGACTGTTGTGCAACGGCCATGGATCGGGATCGATATCGACAGACTTATGACGCAAGGATTCGCAGCCGAGGTCTTGCACCCGGATGAGCGCGTACATAGGCGGGATTAGAGGGTTCGCTCGTCTCGATCGATCGTCAAATCTCTCTTGGATGCGTGGCGCCCTTGTTGGCCGGAAATGACGACTTACGATTTGCTGCTGAATCCTTCCAGCAGCGTGTACATGGGGGGGGGGGTGGTGGTGGTGGACGACGTCGTCATTCCGGCCCCGACAAAGCGAAAGGGGGCGGACGAGCCGGGAGCCAATGAGGATGGTGGGCTGAGCGTTGAAGATGCATTGCTCAAGGCGTCGTCACCAACGATGCAAAGCAACGCATGGCCTCTCACCATGGCCTTTCTATTTTTGATGTCGGTCGATCCAACCGGCTCTCTCTGTGGTCGACCCAGAAGCGGCAAGCACATAATTAATTAGCTCTTCGTCCATATTCCAAAATGACCACTAACGTGAGCGATTGATTGCTTGCCACACAGTCGGTATCCGCGTAGAGCGTCGAATGGGTAGCCCAGCAAACCGGCACCTCAGTGGCCGAATGGAAGGCTGCACAGAACACCAACTGGGCCATCTTCATCAATTTGCCCCCCAGCCGACGTTTAGAATATGCAGCCCTGGAGCGAAATGTTTCGCCGTAGGGCTTCCGGCGATCCAACCAGAATTTGCCGCCCCAAAAGTGTGGTTGCTCATTGGGTTATCGTCCTGCCCTGCCATTAAAAAAACCGTTGGGCGGGTGGAGATGAAGCCCATCCAAAGTCCAAAAGCAAGCTGGGGTGAGGCAGCCCAGCATATCGCGGCTGCCTGCCCGTACCAACCACAACTGCACCCGGCCGCAGTCAATAGGAGCGTCAGCTACGCCACCAGACCGTACTATACTATTCTCCCTCCTTTTTTTCTGAGCATGACTCTTACAGATTATCTACATCCGAAATTATCGTCAGGTGAGGAAGAGGGCTGCTGCACCAAATGAATGGGTGTCCCTGTCGGGAGAATTTGATTCCCTGCCAATTACCCCACGTGTGCCAACTCACCTCAAACTCACACACTACGTACTCCTCACCCACACAGACTATCATCGCCCATCTCCGCAGGGACAACAAGCACATCGTGAGTGGCCTCCAACGAACCCACGCCTACGAAGCTCCGCTAGCGTCCGCCTCTGCTCCCTCCAGGAGTCTCTGCATGCCTCGGCCTGTCCGTCTCGTCTCGCAGAGCGAGAACTTTCAAGATGGGTTCCCCGCCTCCGTCATCCCCACCAACACCACCACCTCCGTATGAGGAGCTCCTCACTTCCGCCGCGGCTCCGGCTTCGGCGTCGGCATCGGGATCGGACCCGGCCCCATCCCTACTCCCTCCGGCTCCCTCACAACCTCCGGCGCCATCGCAGCCGCCACAGCTGCCACCTCGCCAGCTGCCCGCTCAGTACCTATCCGCTGGACCAGCTCCCACCTTGAGAAGCACAGCCGAGACATACAACGACTGGAAGCTTCCACCTGATCCTCGCACCTCCTCTACCCAGTCTCTGCATTCCACGGGTCCCTACAGCTACGCCGCATCGCCTTCTCTCTCTGCCACTTCCGTCGCCGATCCTCATGGCCGCCGCACACTCCTCCTCATTTACCTCCATGGCTTCCTTGGAAATGACCTGTCGTTCCGCTCGTTTCCTGCCCATGTTCACGCCCTCTTGACGAATATGCTGGCCGACTCTCACGTCATCCATAGCAAAATCTATCCACGGTACAAGACTTACCGTGCCGTCGACGTTGCTCGTGACAATTTTAGCGCATGGCTTACACCACATGAGTCTCCTACTACAGATGTCATTCTCGTAGGTCACTCCATGGGCGGTCTCCTAGCTGCGGATATAATCTTAATGGTATGTGATGATGTACCCGCGCCATGTGAACATCGAGATGATTGACCCAATTTCACAGCCAAACCCAAGTCCTTATGGCCAATATCCATTCAAACACCGCATTCTTGGCCACGTCTCTCTTGACTGCCCTTTCCTCGGCCTTCATCCAGGCATCATTGTCTCGGGAATCTCTAGTCTCTTCAAGCCCTCTCCTCAGCCACAGGAACCAGGTGTAGATGCAACTGCAACGACTACCGCAGCTGCACCAACAGACGCCAGCAGCATCTACACTCTTGAACCCACCAGTGGTTTTGGAGCCCCAGCTGGAAGTCCAGCTCCCTCATCTCTTCACCTAGCTCCCCCTCAGGCACCCAGCCCAGGATCAGCTCCCAGCATTTCATCATCCGTTTCTGGTCCATCTTCATCGGTCCCATCAGATCCCTTCTTCAACCCCCCGTTCTTCAACGATGTTCCGCTCCGCGAACAACCCTTTGTCAGACGCGTGTTGCATTTCGCCTCCAAGTATAAAGATGAGAATCTTCTTTCTGCTACTGCCAAACATTTCATCTCGTATCTCGAGTTTGGCGGTGTCCTAGCAGACCCAGCAGGCCTTGAGTCAAGATACCTGCGCCTGCGTGCGCTAGAGGAGGTTAATGAACTACAGCAATCTGCGTCAGGCAATGCCTCACGTGGGCCTACGGTCCAGGTACGATTTGTCAATTATTACACAATGTGCACTGGTCGTCCCAAACCTCCCAAGCCTGTGGCTGTAAAGTCTGACTCCCAAGAGGCACTTGAGGAGCAAGATGAAGGGGAGGCTTCCATCACTCAGGAACACAACGCCACGGATGAGGTACACTCCGAACAAATTAGACATGAAAATGTTCGTAACAGCTCAGAACTTTCCCTGGAAAAGGTGGATTCAGATTTGAAGAGTCAGCCGAGAACCAGCATCGAAGCTTCCATTTCCAAAGTGTCAACGGAAGAACCTGAAGAAAAGCCAAAGCTGTCTCTCTCAAGCGAAGCTTCCTATGTTACCTCAAAATCAAACCCCCAGGATACCACAAACGATGAGCGGCAATCCATCTCCTTGGACATAGATCAACTCTCTCTGCAATCTGTCGAGCCAACCCCTATTGAGGAATCCTCGATTTCAAACCAAGACTTTGAGCTAGACTTGCCGCCAATCCCTGAGGAGCCCACTTTACCAGAACTCCCAAATCTTGACCTTTACACAGATAAGGACTCGCGTAAGCAAGCTGAACGCGAGGTTAAGAGGCTTCAGCGGGCATACGACCAAGCGGTCAAGGACCGTGCAAAGGCGATCCATGAGCGTGAGAAGATTGTTGAAAAACGACGCAAAAAGGCATCTAAGGAAGCAGAGCGGCAGAAGAAAGGGGCTCGCAAGGAGGCGGAAAAGGATGAGAAAGATACTCGCAAAGAAATGGAAAAGGAGGAAAAGGTAGCGCGCAAAGAAGCTGAGCGACAAGAAAAGGAGGTAAGAAAGGGAGTAGAACGCCAAGAAAAGGAGGCACGAAAGCAAGCAGAGCGTCAAGAAAAAGAAGCCAGAAAGGAGGCTGAGCGCAAGGAAAAGGAAGCGCAAAGGGAGCACCGTCGCCTTGAAAAAGAAGCCCAGCGTCTTGAAAAGGAGAGGCAGCGGCAGCTTGGCAACCCATCACTCTCGACGCACGAATCAAACCAATCCCTAGCGTCTTCGTCTTCATCCTCGACGAATGGGGCCAACACACGCGGCGCGGATGCCAAACCTCGCAAGCTCCGCCAGTTCTGCAACCTGCCCGACCCGGCTCCCACGGCAGCGGGTGGCTACGCACGCGACCACACATGGGTCGAGGTCTTCATGCCCGACGTCGACGAGGTGGGCGCCCACTGCGGCTTGTTCATCCCCGGGCCGCAGTATGAGCGGCTAGTGGGCGATGTAGGAAGCCGCATCGTCGGCTGGGTGCATGAGGACATGACACGCAGAACCATTTTAGAGATGGGAGGAGACCAACCCATGAAGAACTAGGCCGGCATACCGCGTTTAAGGTGATTCCAGACACCAAACCCACCTTCTTTTTCTAGCTCAGAAATACTTCAGAACAGTCTTGTTTTACTCTTCATACTTTTGCCAAGGGGGCTGGCTCCTTGGCTATGATGAATGGACCAGCACCATCTTTACGTGACACCCATGGGACAGTCACACACAACTGAAAAAGACCAAGATTGAATGAAGGGACAGTGCCCTAAAATAAAGGTGAAATTACAATGCCGTATAATGCTGCCCACATGTGCTATGGTACATGGTATCTAAAGAAAGCCAGGCCTAGCCCTATAAATAATAATGATGATGGAAATAATAATAAAACATATAATTTCAGATGCCCAAAAAAAAAACTCACTCCGTCCGTCCCGCCAGTCCGTGCTAATAATCGTGCAGTTTCGTTCATGAGGTCTGTTTCCCTCCGCCTGAGCCCTTCTTCCCCCGGTCTATCCGAAAAATAAAAAAGAGTATTATATGGTGTATATATGTAAAAACGTACATGGACATGAAGATACGTATACGCATGAGTTTTCTTTCTTCTTTTTCAACTTCCTTTTCCTTTCTTGTTGTGTGTGTAGGTGGTGGCGAGTTTAGTGGATGTCGAGCTCCCGGATCTGAACATCGAGCCGTCGGTCGTCGTTGAGCGCGCCCTTGACAACAGCGCTCTGTTCGTCTACGCCCAGCAAGCCGCCAGGACCAAGCTCCAGCGTACCAAGCCGCACGAGCTCTCCGTCAGCAGCCCAGTTGCGGCGTCCGCAGATGAGCACGCTGGCCGACTCGTAGGATTCATCAATCTTCCAGTCACGACCCGCAATGAAGATGCCAACAAGGTCATGGTCTCCATCCGGCGGCTCAGCGTCTGGGTCGTCGTGTGTGGCGCGCAAGAGCAAGGATGCAATGGTGGCGGGGTACGGGTCGCGAAGATCGAGGTCCAGGAATGTAATGTTGCCGTTGGAGGCTTTGTGGAGGCGGATGTCGAAGCAGTGGGATTCGAGGCGGAGGAACTTGACGGAGCTGGTCTTGGTCGCGATATCTTCGGCGTCGTTTTCCCAAGAGAGCATCGTGAGGTCATTGAGACCCACAGACGCAGTTAGGAAGGGTGAAGCAGTGACTGTGTCGAGGAGGGGCGCTTCGTCGGCCACTTCGAAAATGTTAAATGAAGGATTGTAGCCGGGATATTCAGGACGTCGCTTCCATGCGAGCCAGGTCCATGAGGGAAATTCTCCGTGGAGGAACATGGACTGTGCTGCAGTATTGGCTTCGCCAACGTGTTCATGCCTCCAGCCAAGGCCCACCGCAAGCCGGTCCGTTCGCGAGACATTGGGCACATTCTTAAAATGCTGTGGATGATATAGCGGGAGACCCAGTAGGTTGTCGACGCACGGATCCATCTGAGCAAAACGCTCCAATATGCCGCGGAACGCATCG
This sequence comes from Calonectria leucothoes, assembly GCA_002179835.1. Classification (NCBI taxonomy): domain Eukaryota; kingdom Fungi; phylum Ascomycota; class Sordariomycetes; order Hypocreales; family Nectriaceae; genus Calonectria; species Calonectria leucothoes. Next base: position 249,289 of record NAJI01000199.1, read on the forward strand.
AATCGATCCCGGGGATACGTAAGCTCGCGGCACATATAGCCATTGACCTGAGCTTTGAAGTCCTTGGCATGGGTGCCCACGCAAGTTGGCGGGAAGACGCGACCAAGGTTGAGTGTAGGCTTCGTTCCGAGAGGGTAAGAGATGGATTCGTGACAGTGGAGGTGTTGGCACTGGAAGTAGGTCTGCGAGGGCGTGAAGACAAGGCGTCGTCGTGAGAGGAGACCTTCCTGGTAGGTCCATCCACGGGAAGCCCATTTTGAGCTGGCGACTTCGACATCGGGACGAGCGAGGGAGGTGGTGAAAAGGCCGGCAGCGGTCTGGAGGGACAACTGCTCCTCGCGGGGCACACTTACGCCGGGAATGCCATCGGTGACGCCCTCGCCTGCGGCAACGATGAGCGTCAGTGCAGACCGCGCATAGATGTCGCCCATGAGGTTCAATTGACGTCGGCGCTCGTTACCGTTCCATTGCGGGAAGCAGTACTGATCAACCCAGAGGTATTGGAACCCCAGCGACTGGGTCACGGCAATGGCATCGTCCAGAAGCGCGGGCAGCTTCTCGGGTAGCACTGCAGGCTGCGTTCCGGTGGGGGGTGGCAGCTCGTCAGGGCTGCCGCGGACGTAGCTCAGGGTGACATAATCGATTGTCTCAGCGCCAAGATCGTCGACAAAAACAATCTCTTTGTTCTTGCAATCAACCAGCTTCAATCCACGAATAGGGGGCCCTGGAGAAGCGCAAGTGCTGGCGTGGTTCTCCTTGCACATATCGATCCAAGTCCGAGGCAACGCAGCATCCAGCTTGGGCGGGATGACCCTGCCGCGAATGACAGCTTTCGAATCACGGTAGCCAGCTATGTCGTCGTCGCCCTCGGCGACAGGGACAATGTAACCCCAGGGCAACGCCTTGCTTTTTGTCGTAACCTCGAACAGCACAGCCCCTCCCAGCTCATGTTTCTCTCCGACACCGAGGCGCTCGAAGGCCTGGCGGATGCGCAGGTACGGCGTAAACTTGCGGGTGACGTCGGGCGCGGCGCCCACCAGGGCCTGGAAGAAGATGCAGTAGGGGCAGGCCGAGTCCTCTGCAAGCGTGTGGGCGAGGGGGATCCAAGGTCGCGGCTGGCCTGGGCGCCAGTTGAGGAGGTGGGGGAAGTCGATGGTGGCGCAGAGGGCGCAGGGCGGATGCTCCATGTCGACGACGAGACGAGCGAGGCCATTGCGGGCATGCTGCCTGGTCTCTCCCTCGCCGCGGCGGCGTCGCGAGGAGAGCTGGTGGACGTCTGGCGAGGACTCGCGGGCTGCGGCGGATTGGCTCTCCCAGTCGGACTGCGGCGAGTCCATGCGGCCGCGGGTGAGTCTGGTGAAGGCGAAGAGACGGGACGAGAGCTTCTTCATGTTGTTGGGGAAGCGGCCAGCGGGTCTGGCAGTGGCAGTCGCCACGGAGCTGTCATTCTGGCTCATGTCCTCGCGGGACTCCTTTGCTTTCGGTTCCGGGATCGTGTGTGGTGTTGGAGCTGGGCAGAGCGTGAGAGAGAGGGAGGAGATGAGGAGCAAGGGCTGCGGCGCGGGCGACGAGGAAAGGATGGCGAGGTCGAATGCGTCCGCTCGGGACTGGCGGGAGAGGAAGGCGTGCACTCTTCTCGAATGCCTGTCTCCGGTTTTTTTGTGGGAGTTCTAGGATAACGTCATGGCTGTCTGGGGTCTTTTGGAGGAATGGAGATGTCTTGTTTGGGCGGAAGCTGGTGTTTGGTATGGGAGCCGTGGTGGTGTGTTAGTTGCGAGCCGAGCTTGGATGTGGGCTCTAGCAGGCTCTCCGCCGCACTGACTGCTGTGGGAGCCGTGTGCGAGTGGGTGGCGACAGGGTCGAGTCCCCTTTTGTTGACAAAATAGTGTTGGAAATGATTTGATGGTGAACCTTGCCTACCTTGGGATGGGTGGGAAAGGTAGGGATGGAAGGCGAGCGTGGTGTCTTTTTGCGAGTCTGCGTGAAGGCAATGCGAACTCTATGCGGAGGAGGAGCCACACGCAGCTGGGTAAACAAACAAAACAAAACAACAAGAAAAGAAGGAAAACAAGGCTGACAAGGTGCGAGAATGGTTAATGCATCGCGCTTCCTTTTCTTTCCCTTGTTTCTTTTTTTTTTCTTCCCTTTCCCACTCTTGTCCTCGTCCGGCTCCCTCTCCCTCGGTCCCTACTAATTATGGAGCACCATCTCGGAGTACCTACGCAGTACGTATTGGACTCGACTCTTCTTCCGTTGCCTTTTTAGCGAAGGCGACGAATTCAGCCCGCCAACGACGCTAGAGAGCAAATTAGTCAATCACAGGTCAAGCCTCGACTAGGCTCCATCCATCAAAGTACGGCATCGGGGGCTGCACTGCACCACATGGCGTACCTGAAAATGCAAGGGACGGCACGGGAGCAGAGACGTGCGCGGAGGGCCTGGAACAGCGTAGCATGGGTGGTAGCCAGATGGTGAGCAGCTTGGCCCGGGAATTCGGTGTGGCAGTGTGGTATGTGTGTCTGCGTCTGAATCTGTAAATAGGTGTGCGCAGGTGTGCAGCTGTGGTGGTGGGTGGTGGGTGGTGTGCGCCGGTGTACAGAGTACATACAGCCAGCTACCATGTCATGTGCACATGCTTTTCGTCCCAATCGTGGCCCATCGTCATCATCAACCACCACGAACCTCCATCTCCACCTGCAAAACTCAATCCCGCCCCCACCACCATCACCATCGCATGTTGTTGTTTGGTTGTTGTGTTTTTTCCTCTTCCGCTGATCACCGCAAAGAAACCAGAAAATTCTGCCTTCCCTCATGCCGGGATCCATGGCCCACGGACGGATTTACCCCCAGATGGAACCATCAGCTCCCATCCCGCTGACGTGGGTTACCAGGCCCCCTTGCGGACAGCGGACCGAACGACGGGCGGACAGGGACCAGGGGGCGTGTCGTTGTACTGACAGCAGCAGCACCACAACACTGGCAGCAGCAACACAATAGCGGGAGCAGCAAGCATCAAATCCCCCCTCCAAAAAATGAGCAGCGCAAACCATGCCCGCGAGGCACATACCACATCGAGAGCATGTTCAGCCGCGCGAGAATTCCAAAGCTGAAGGATGCCGCAAACGCAAACGCCATTCGCCTGCCGACCTGGGGTTAGCGCCGCACGCCATGGTTGCCATCTCCACGTGGAGTTTTCTTTTTCCTCTCTCGTCGACCCGAGACAGGAAGCAGAACGACACTCTGTGACGTTGACACTGCTCATGTTGCATTGACTGCTAAATTGATCGTGTCAATCACCATGTCCCCACCTCACGCCCAGAAATTATTTTTCTCGGCTTTGCCCGTCCAAAGGCAGGGCCTCGGTCCACCAAAACAGAGCAAGGAGCACGGGGACAAATTAAGCTGAGCTACCAATTGATTAAAGAAATGGGAAATTCTCCATCCGAAGTTCCCGTCCTCCGTCCGCCCAAACAATCGGAGCACGGTCTTTCTGTCGACGCCGCCAGTGAGGTAACCCCCAGCGTCCTAGCTCCTTGCCCAATTCAGGGGCCCATCAAGCCCACCCTGTCGAGTGCCACCCATCAAGCTCTAGGGTAGTTTTCTCAGACACGGTCACATTTGATAGTGATACCGAGCTGTCATTTTTTTCAGGATTCCTGATGTTTAATATTTCATTCATTTATGCGAATGGGTAACTTACCGGAGCGTTTAATTGTATTGTTAATTATGTTATAATACTTCCTTTCACGTAAATAAAATTCAACGTTGGGTTATCATACAAGCGCCTATTCAGAAAACCTCTGGATGGCATCACTCAATCGGGTGAGCAACCTCGTTCTTACCACCAATCCCCATCGCTTTTCTCGCTTTCCTCGCTTCCATCAAACCAAGACCCTGGAATATTCTGTGGCAACCCCTGCTCAATCATTGTCCAGAAATCCCCAGCTAAAAATTCCACCCCAAAGTCCCACACAAAAGACCAATCTGCTGGAGTCGATCCATGGGCAAAACTTTCCAATTTGATGTTTCGGAATCCACAAGATTTATGCCTTCTGTATGGATGGGAATATTTGCAACATAAATCCCGGGTGCAGTAGCAGTGTTCGCGGCCTGCAAAGCTGGTGTCATCGAATATGGCCTTCTATGAGAGCTTGCACTGGTGGGATGTAACATGGCCAAATGATGCATTGCCCACATTCCTCTTTATGTTATCGACGGCAGCAAAACGTAAAAGCAGAGAGCATGGTGCCCTTGCGCTGGCCTTGTTTACATAGAATCATAGCAAGCGCGGGCATATTTCAGCGCAGGCGTAGACATGAGGCCGTGCAGCAAGTCTGGAATCATTCACCATGTCCCTGTTCCCATAATTGGAAAGTATTATATAAATAAAATAAAATAAGATAAGATAAGACTTTGAAGTGTTTATGTCATAAGGGTAGTTGCAACTAAATTTAGGAATTTGGTATTAGAAAATAAACAAGACCAATGGCATTGATATTATGAAGTGATTCCAAGCTTTAGTATTTGGTGCTCATTCAGATCAATCCCCTTTCAACGATTCAACACAATTATAGCCCCGAAAGTATCGAATTAGTGTACCAAAGAGAACCTAAGTTATGTTTGCAGTTGCCCAATGCTGCAACGGTGATGTAGAGCTCACCAAGAACGCGTGATGGGCCAACTTTGATGGCTGGGACCGTATTGAACCAAGGTTTCACAGCATCACCAACTTTGCGTTTTATTGAGGCGATGTCTTCTCTGCCCCACGAAACGACGTCTTTTTTCCTCATGAGGCGACGTCTTCTTTTCCACAAACGGCCCGTTTCCTATAAAGAGAGTCTACCTTCCCACAGAACAGATATATTTGCATCATTCTTTTTCGCAGACGTCGGCGCCCTGAGATCACCTCCTAAAACTCTGCCCAATACGATGCGACCCCGTTCGAGAGGGTATTGGGGGGAGAAGCCGCCGCGCGATCCGAACTTGATGTACCAATCTCGGTGAGCGACGCAAATGCTGCTGTTTTACGACGCTGGAAACCCGCGATGGCTGCTGATTTATTCCAGTTACAAACCCATTCATACAATACCTCTTCCCGCTCTTGACACGCACAGCGATGTGCAGCTTTTCAACCCGTCGTATAATACAGTGGACAGCTTCCCGCATTTCAGCCGACTCTCACGAGAGCTGCGACTTGAGATTTGGGAACTGGCGCTCAGCCATGAACGCCTCCTTCACGTTAGACTGCAGCCGGATCCTCCCCCTCCTCCGGACGATGCCGGGTACGATAGCTATTCTGTCCCCAACGACATCGTCAGTCCTCCCGAGGGCGAAAGAAGCTGCAAGAAGTACAGCATCGTCTTGACCGAGCACCAGCCCATAAGCAGGCTTTTCCGCGCCAACTCCGAGTCGCGAAGCGTGGCGCTGCGCTTTTACCGGGTTCAACTACCCTGCCAATACCACTGGGGAGCCCGACTGGAGGAAAACGGAACCTTGTATTTTCACCCCGAATTGGATACTCTGGAAATCGAGGGGCCCGAGTATTTCATCGATTTTGCGCGGAAAATCTGGGCCAATGATGAAAAGGGCGTCGGGCTCGTCAACCTCGCGCTGAACACGACAGGACGAGGCAGTCTGGAGCAGATGTTTACCAGAGAGCGACTCCGGCTGAACCGCCCCATGGGAATGCAAGCTGTTTCTGAGCAAGATGTGCCCCTGCTGCGGCAAGTATTTTGCCGGCTCGAGCGCGTCATCTTTGTGTACCGCGGCGGGATGGAGCAGATGTTCTTGGGCGAGCCAAGGCCCAGCAGCCGGCTCCAGAAATACGGGGTGCACCGCTCTCGCCCTACCATGGCGCCCATGACGCAGTTCAAGCGCCTGCGGAATGACCCCAGGTCGATCGGAGCATACCTGGAGCGGGTATACATGGGCTCTTCTGACCCACGGGAAGAAGTCCACCGCTGGCTCCGGCTGCTTCGGCGATGGGGAGTGCGCCACGACCACCAGGTTGACTACAGCTTCATGGTCGCCTACGGAGAGCGCCTGGAAAAGGACCGCGGCCAAGATGATGATGATGATGACGAGGACAATGACTACACCGTCTCGTATGGGTGGCGCCACCGGCTGAGGACGAGAATGACTGACAGGCAGGGCGCTACACGGTGGGTTCGGGATCAGGATGATCTCTGGAGAGCGTACCAAAAGCATTTGGAAGATTCCGGGGCTCTCACCGCAGAGACGATGCTGGACAAGGCAGCCCAGCCTGTCCTGGGATTCTGGTTGTTTCCAATCGAGGCCCTTGGGCCCTTGCCCGACATCAACCTGTCGTGTTTTGAGGCCTGGAATGGTCCGGACGAATACTGGGAACCGCACAGGAAGGTTGACCTGTCGAGCTATCAACCCGAGCTTTGTATGTTTCATCTCCCGTAGTGTTTAGTATGGCCGTGAAATCACACGCACACCCAGCCAAGCCGTTGACGAATGTTCTCGCCCGCGAACCGGAACCTCTTCCTCTCTCACAACCCAAAACGGCCGTGAACCCCCCAGACGAGGTGGAGCCGCTCTCCTCCTGATAGCCTCACTCTGTTGCCGCCACGAGGTCAAGCCCGCCCTTGCTGATTGCGTCTGCTCGTGGATCAGAGGACATTTCCGGGTGTAATGACCGAGCACACATGCCCAAGTCGTCGTTGACGGGCTTCCTCGTGAATCAGAATCCATTGCCGGTCCAAGTTCCGAGGGCGCGTGTCCAAGCCAAGGATGATCAAGCCTGCCTGTGAATCAGACGCTGCTGTCGGCGTGAGCCCAAGCGGACAAGGTCAAGTGGTCGATGACCATTCCTTTTCGTGAACCAGAATGCACTGGCGGTGTAAATCCAACCACACATGGCGCTGCTATTGATAACCGCGCTTGCTTGTGACCAGAAGCTGTCGTTGGTGCAGGTCATGAGATGGCATGGCATGAGTAGCCATGACGCCGTAGTAGCTTGTGAATCATTGATATCGACGCCGTTTCTGCAGCCTTTTAAGCCGTTACGGGAACCATTTCTCTAGTTTCTGATCTTCTTCACTCTTTCACCACCGTCAAACACTCTAGGTTGTCGTCCATCACATCCTCGCACTCCGCTTCGTTCCTCACAGTCTCACAGCCACTCTGTAAGTGCAACTCGACGGAGAGCTGGAGCGTGCTTTTCACTGACCACCCAGTCGCTCAGTCTCCAAATCGCTGCTCAAAGACTTGCCAACGGTGGCGTCTAAAGGACCTATAAGTGCTCAGTGATCTGCATGCTCCATGGCAATGCTAACAGCTTCAAGAAATACACTACAGCCCCCGGAGGCCGTGTCAGGATGGGGACATGGACCGACGGCTCTGGAGACAAGGACCTGTATACCAAGGGCCTCAGTACTTGCGCTAGAATCGCGATTGTGGGCGATTATCCTGCCAACGCCTCTCCGAGCTTGCCCGACAGGTTCCTGGTCCATGCAGTCGAGAACGAGTCCGGCGGATGCCCCGTTGAGCTTGATGCGATGCTGGACTCTGTCGACGGCGCGCGGGGGCAGGGCTTGGTCGACTTGAAGGTCTGGGCGGTTCTGGCTGACCATCGACAAAGGCAAGAATGTTACTAGTGGCAAGCAGTAGAGCAGAAAGGGTCATGTGTGTTGAGAATGAGACGTCTCATTAACTATCAAGAAATTTCATCAAGCAATTCCCATATCGGCAATCATCTATCATCATATCACGGCACTCAAGGGTATTGAACATGTCCTCAAACGTAAGCCAGTGTGTGGTCGTGGCGAATCCTTCCCGCAACTCCGAGGTTGGCCTCTCCTCCTGCAACACAGGGACCCTTGGCCACAATCTGCATCTCTGGTTAGCATTGCGCCGTGCACACATGTGTCGTGTGCTGAATTGAAAATAAACTTACTATTCCCTCAATCTTGTCATTGGTGGTTTGGTGAGCGCCAGAGTCCTTCAAGAACACCTCCACGCTGGTCACGGGAGGACCAAAGTGGCCGTGTCCGTCGTCGCAGAGTCGGTAGTCGTAAATGGCAGTCTGGCTGACAGCTCCTGCAACCTTGGCGGCTGTCAGGGCGTAGATGAACCTCGCACCGGTGAAGACGCGGAGATCCGATAGAACCTTGGCCGACAGGTGGGGAGTGTCGGCGCCCACGCGCTCGGCAGTGAAGACCAGGCGGAGCTTGCCAGGAGTGGTGCCGATAGCTGGGGTGGCGCCAGAGGCGAAAGCAGAGAGCGGGTTTCCGGAAGCCAGGGCGCCGTCCTGAGTGAGGGTGCGGGTCGAAATGGCGTGGGAGACCTTGGCCAAAGGAGAGGAGAGCTTGGAGGTGGATTCGGAGTGGGAAGCGAGCAGAGTCGTGGGGCTGGCGACAATGATGGTGGGCGCAATTCCTTGGGTGGCCAGAACCAGATCTGTTGACTGACCGGCAACCGAGTTGAGGGCGACTGAGGCGTTCGAGTGAAGAGCAGCTAGGGTGAGGACCAGAGTGTGGACGTTGGCAAGCGAATCGGCCGGGAGGAACAGGTCGGATGGGCCCATTCGCTCCTTGGCGGGGATGTTGGCGAGCTGGCCGGAGATGGCAGAGACCAGGTTTGCCTGGGTGAAGCGCACCATCTCCTCCATCTGGCCAGGCTTGCTCTGCCAAAAGGTAACGACATCCATGGGGGTGGTCTCGGATTCCGGGGCGGGCAGCTCACGTCCGGCATCGGCGGGCGCATCGCGCAGGATATCCTGCCAGGTAGCAACGTTGATGCTGCCGCCGGTGCCCTGGGGAACCTCGTTCCAGTCCATGTGGTTGCTGCCCTCGTCCACGACCCAGATGAGCTGGCGGAGGGATGGGTAGGCCTTGACGACGGCATCGAATGGGAATGCGCCGGGGGCGGTGACCAAGGTGTCAACGGCAGAGCGGCGGAGCATGGAGACGAGCTCCTCGTTGGAGACGTTGAAGGGGATCAGAACGGTGGTCAAGTTCGAGTAGAAGCTGCAGGCGAAGAGGGTGACCAGGAGCTCGATCGAGTTGGGGAGGTAGATGGCGACTCGAATGCCGCCCTGGTCGGCAATGTGCTGTCCGATGAGATTGATCTGCCGGGTAATGTCCTCTGCACCGGGTTAGCATCGTCTAAGGGAAATAGCAATTGGTGCCATTGAAGTGCGAGGCTGTGGCTTACCTAGCTTGTGATCAACGACGTTTTGCTTTCCGAGCACCGTCAAGAGCTTGCCCTTGGCGCCGGTGTCGTTGCCCTTGACGGCCTTGCGCCAGACATCTCGCAGGTCGCCGTCGCGGCCGCGGGACCACTTGGAGGCGCCCTCATCCTTGACGTTCAGGCCGGAGTTGAGGGGCATGCCGTGGGGAGAGGCGTGGGATCGGTAGACGGGGCTTTCGTTTTCATTCCGGACAGGCGAGGCGACGGCCTGGCGGGCCAGCAGCATGGGGTGGACGTCGGCATCGCGGGCAGCAAAGATTCGGTAAGAAACGAGAGCGACGAGCACCATGAAAATGGCCGTCGAGAAGGGATTCCACTGGCCAGCGAGGCTGGAGATGGCCTCGTCGAGGGTTTCGATGAGACCCATGGTCGGCTTAGTTTCCGTCGGCAGCTGTCAGAATGGGCCGGGGGCTCGGGATGCCGAGGGGTTGACAAGGTGGCGTTATTGAAACTAAAAAAAAAAGAAGCGAGGAGCGTCCAGGCCTGGATGAAATGAGAGCCGGGGAACGAGATGGTAGGAGGCCGGAAGCGAAACGCGGCGAAGAAAGGACTGCTTCTCAGGCTCGCATCAGGAAAGAAAAGGAACAAGATAGAAAAAAACAAGGGAATAAGCTTCCAGGGTTCCGGGCGGCGCGTGCGAAGCTGGCGACGTTTGGTGTTCTTGGGGCGGGCGGGGGAAACGCCGGCCGGGACATGCGAAAGCGACGCACACACACACGCACCAAGAGGGCCACTTGTGGAGGCGCCCCGCTGAGCGGCTGCCCACGCCACCCGGCGGCACGTAAATCCAACGTGTTGATACCATGGCCAATCCTGGTAGCCGTGACAAGACTGGCGGCACCCGAGTTGTTTCTTGACTAATTTTCAAGGTGGAGTTTTTAAAAGAAAACAAATAATCAAGTACTGTTGATGTTGGAAGATAATCCAGTTATATCATCCGCCTTCAGTCCTTCCTTGATGAATATCCCTTGCAATTAATCCTAGATACTACTTTAGGGGTTTGACATGGTGTTGGTACTGAGGGTACTTCCCTGCCATGGCTACTGCGCAATATTGACCCAGGTCAAAATAGTGCCAAAAAGAATCTAACATGTTATTATTTAAATAAAATTAATTTACTTACGTGTTATGTTTATTTATGTCTAGTAGAAATGCGGAAATATGCTATCGTTTTGCAATGGTCCTATGCTGTCAAGTACTGAACCATTCAAGGGTTGTATTGTCCACACTAACAAGTCTCAAATATACGGGCTCAAGCCCTCTATGTACACTCAGAAACAGCACTCAACCGGTGCGCACCTTTTTAGGCGCCGGCCACTTCGAAATAATCGGGGCTAGTCGGCTGCTCCTGGGTCCAATCAACTGGCCTCTTGCAAGCCATCTCGATTCAAAAGCGTTGGCGACAATGCCGTGCCAATGAAAGAGTTGCTGCTACGTAGCGACGAGAAATCCTCCCGGTCTTTGCATGGGTAACAAACCTGGTCCTGACAGACAAGGGACAACAACCTAGGTCTTAAGATCCAGCAAAGCCGCCGTCTCTGCCCCCGTTTTACATGTCTACTCGAGGAGCCGTTAGCGTGCCACCAGTCTATGACAGCAGCCTGAAGCACGCATCGCCAAGGAACAAAAACACTAGTGTATCAGCGTGTGATTTCCCCCAGAATACGGGGCGGAGATTTTGAGACAGCTTCTGTTCCGGCTGTGACATTTTCAAAACTACCTGGAAGACCATTGAACTCCCGAGGCTGATGGGTGATATCGAGTATGTCTTGTAAATTCCCCGAGTCGGGGGTGGATCCATCGGCGAAAGCTGGTCCCAAAGGGGCAAATCCATTGTTTCTCCGCCTCGGGAAATTTGTACCTTCGAGGCAAAACGCTGCGATTGATATGGCGCTTCACGAAGCGTAGCGTCATCATGTCTTGGCTTTCTCTCATCATCGGGCCGGTGTCGCCTTACTGAGAGAAAAGAAAAGATTGATATAAGCCCACGCTGCCCTGGTCTTTGGTCCTAGTCCAGCTGCAGCCATGGTCAATGCCACCCGTTATAGAAACGCATAGCTCTCTCAAGTCCACCGAGGTCCAACCCACCACTGTTCGCAAAACGCCTGATGTACCTTGGCCTCCCAGAGAATAGCCAGTAAGAAACTTATTCGACGTCTCGATGACGCCGCGAGTGGCACAGTGGGAGGATGTTGGAGGACCGGTTTGGCATTGGGCGATTTACTTCCTTGGTCCAATACGTGCACTGAAAAATATGCCGGTGGGAAAAACCGTTGCCCTAAGGGTCTATTCCTGGCTAATAAATCTACGTCAGGGAAAGAAGCGACCAGCCGACACTTCCGGAGCGGCTGTTTCCTTCGAAACCCTGGTTGAAGCCTGGCCATAAGGAGAGTAATGCCTGGCAGATGCAACAAAAACACCCTTGCGCCTCCACGTTGCACATTGCAAGCGCCTCAAGATTTGCGACGCATCCAATGGCGGGGTTAGTCAATCATGTTCCGGTTTGACGTCTATTTGTTTACGGCGCAGTGTTCGTGGGCCTTTGTATGCCATGTCACGCTTTTGACGATCCTTGGCCGAAATAACGAGGGATGAATAAAAATAAATGAACAAATAAATAAAAAAGAGAATTAAACGGCGCAATCGCTGTCGAAAGCCCAATTCTACAAGGAAGAAGGTGTGTTGCTCGCAGTGTCTTGAAGGATGGAGTATTGTTACAACCCTGGACTTGGCGCCTGATTGCATAAACTTCAAGAACTGGTTAGATGGCTATTCCATGCTGGCGATCAGCTCGGGAAGCGACCCACCCGTCTTCGGAAATTTCAATATCCATTTTGGCACCAATGTTCCTGAGCATGGCATGCTCCAAGATGGCTCTACTGAAGAGCTTTCCCGCCCAATCATCCAACCTCACCTCTCTCCTACATTTTGTCATACGTATGCTCTGCTTTTTACATAAACTAATGGCGGTAGGCGATGCCGTCGTTTTAAACTGAGTTGTGTGGTACTTTAGGCTCCTCCCGTCTGGTTCGGATCGATCCTAGCTTTTGGCGCCATCTTTGATTGCCTGGCCGGGCACGGTCTTATTTGGCTTATACTATGAGCATGGCGGCTCAGCTACAGCAGATAGTCTCCTGTCTCATCCATTTGGCTTGGTTCACGTAATTCACTCATGAGGTTCATAATGCGAAGTGCAACAACTGCGTGTTTTTTTATCAGGACTTCTCAGTCCAGTCTGGTTCTCTGTCTACCACGGGAACTGAGTCCATTACCACTCCCTTTTTGCGTGGCATGGTCCCCGTTAATCAGAAGCCTCATGGCTCGGCGCCCTTTTTTTATGGCCCAAGTCAAAGCCTTCCTCAAATTTTCCATGTCCCAATGTCCTGCCAAAGAGCAAGAGCTGTCTGTCCATGCCGTGCCGCCCAAACCAAAAATCCATAACCTGTGGCGTCGCGCGGCCGCGCTCGTGCTCCCCGGATTGTAAAAAACAGAAAAAACCGTTCTGTTGACCATCATCAATGTTCCTAGCCTTCTCCATCGCCCTCCCATCGGCCCCCATTTCCCACTGGGGGACCGCCGGGCGAATTAAGGCCAGATAACCGAGAAATCCACTTTTGTCTATGTCTGCACGGCGATAGCATGACCCTCTATCGTGAATGTGAGAAAAATGCCCTCGGGGTTGGGGGAACCCCAGGAAGACAGCAGAAACATGATACTCGTGATGTCCTCCTCAGATCCAGTCACATCTAGATCCATTAAACACCACGTTCTGCCATCGTCTTCCGGTTCCCCAAATCTCAGTCTAAGGGTATCAAGTGAGAGGACTGTGCCGAAATCAAAAGAAACGCAATCTATCACATGCTTCGTGAATTCCCTGGGACCGAATGTACTGCTTCGTGCCAGTGATGCAAGAGGCATTCGTCCGTCTCCGCAGGTCATGATGCCGCCGTGTCGTCCAAATTCAGATTCGTGCGTCCAGAATACTGTAATCAAAGCAAATAAAAAAAGGAAAAAGAAAAGATGAAAATCGCCAACGGATGACGCTGTAGTTGGGAACATTGCCCGACAGCATCTTCAGACACGCCTTTCTCGACGTGTGCTTCGAGCGACCATATTTACCACCAAGATGACTGGCCGCCAGGACCGCTGGGGTTGCCGTAGCTGCCACCGCCGCCGCTGTAGCCACCATAGCCACCACCACCGCCGCCGCCGCCGCCACCTCCACCGCTGTAGCCGGGGCCACTGTTGAAGCCGCCGCCGCCGTTGCTGCCGCCGCCGTAGCCTCCAGAGCCGCCTCCGCTGAAGCCGCCGCCGTTACCACCGCTGTTGCCGCCGAAACCGCCGCCGCCAAACTTGCGGAAGTCACGGTTAGCGGCGCCACGGCCGCCAGCACCACCGCCACCACCACGAGAGCGGCCACCACGGCCACCGCCGAAGGATGACTCGCGGGCAATGGTCTCGAGGAAGGATGGGATCTCCTGGTTTGCTTCCTTGAGAAGCTCCATGAGCTCTCGCACGACACCACGGTTGCCACGGTTGAAGAAGGCGGTGGCAATACCCGTGTTTCCAGCACGACCGGTACGACCAATACGATGAACGTAGTCGTCGATGTCGGTGGGCAGATCGTAGTTGATGACGTGGGTGACATTGGGAATATCGAGACCACGAGCAGCGACAGCTGTAGCGACGAGGATAGGGCAGCGACCGTTTCGGAAAAACTCGAGAGCGCGTTCACGCTCGCGCTGAGTTCGGTCACCGTGAATGGAGGTAGCAGGGAAGTTTTGGTTGATGAGGAAGTCGGAGAGGGAGTCGGCCATACGCTTGGTCTCGACGAAGATGAGGGTCAAGCCGCCAGCGTGGGTGTGGAGAATGTCAAGGAGAACAGATCGCTTGTCGACATCCTCGACGTATTCAACCTTCTGAGTGATGTTCTCAGAGGTGGAACCGACACGACCAACAGAGAGGAAGACGTAGTCCTTGAGGAAGTCGCGGGCGAGCATCTGAATGTCGCGGGGGAAGGTGGCCGAGAACATCAGAGTCTGGCGTTCATTTACGTTGGGCATATCCTCGCCCTCGACAATGCGGCGAATCTGGGGCTCGAAACCCATGTCAAGCATTCGATCGGCCTCATCAAGGACGAGGTACTTGATGTTGCAGAGGGAGATGCGACCTCGCTCTATGAGATCGACCAATCGTCCGGGTGTGGCAACGAGAAGATCGCAACCGCGCTCAATCTGTCGGAGCTGAGAGCCAATGTCGGCACCACCGTAGACGACGCAAGGGCGGACCCAAGATCGGTAGGCGAATTTGCGGGACTCATCGTAAATCTGGGAGACCAGTTCTCGGGTGGGGGCGAGAATCAGGGAAGTGGGATAAGCCTTTCGCTGGCGGCCAAACTGGCCAGCGGCACCAGCGGGCACGGCAGAAGGACCGTTGATGAAAGCCTGTGATAGGATAGGGAAGAGGAAACCGCCCGTCTTTCCGGAACCAGTCTGGGCACAAGCCATGAGATCACGGCCTCCCATGACAATGGGGATGGAGTACTTCTGAACGGGAGTGGGGACCTTGTAGTGGGCCAGCTCGATGTTGCGGCAAAGATGCTCGTCCAGAGGAGGGGTGGTGAACTGGTGTACAGGCTCAGGAACATCCTGACCGGAAGCCTCAACGGGGATATCATCGTACTTCTCAAAGTTGATACCAGTGTGCTGCTTGGAAGGGTCGTCGGGGGTACCGAAAAGCTCACGCTCGACACGGGGGTTAGCCGGACCAGCAATATGTTTTCCGTCGCGCCACTGTCCATCGCCAGAGCCTCGAGCAGCGTAACCACCACCGCCGCCACCGCCAGAGTGGCCATCGAAGTTACCACCACCGCCTCCGGAGTATCCACCTCGGCCTCCCCAGCCGCCACGGCGGTTGCCGTTGCCGTTGCTGTTGTTGTAGGAAGGACCTTCGAAGTTGGCCTGGCGGCCGTTGTAGGGCTGGCTGCTGGGGAAAAAGTTAGCCGCTGATGATGGTGAGAGTGTCCACGAGGGCTTGCAACTTACTTGTTAGACCAGGCGCTGCCACTCAGACCGTTTGCACCAGGACCGCCAGCGGCGGGACCAGGAGCAGGACCGGGAGCAGGACCAGGAGCAGGACCGGGGCCGCTGCCGTTCACGGGACCGCTCTGACGGCCTCGCATGTGGGGAGGGATGTAGGATCGCTGAGGAGCTTGGGAACCACCGTCGCCCAGGTTGAGGCCACCCACGTTGAGTTGGTCCGCCATGTTGGATGGAGTCGAGAATCGAGTTTCGAGTCGGTGATCAAGAGGGGAAACCAAGTCGTCAGAAGTGAAGAATGCGACAAGTCGATGAATAGATGGCACTCAAAATCAACGAGAGTGACAAAAAAAGATATTCCCGTCGAAATAGAGACAGGAAGAAAAAAAAGTGCTGAAAGGAAAGTCGTGGAAGACCAGTGCTCCCAAAAAATTTCCCAGAATTATTCTTCAGGCACAAACAAAGTCAGTGCTCGCAACTCCCTTCGAAGAACACGCAGAACTTCAAAGGAAAAGACAAGGAGAGACGAAATGTCTTGGGACAAGACGAGGATGAAGGGGGATGGAGGTTTGTGAGGTGAGGATGGGGGGTGAGGGTGAGAGGGTTGTTGTGGGAGGAAGAAAAGGGACAGAGTTGAGAGAGGCAAACGAAGGTGGGAAAAAAGTTGGTTTGAATTGTGTCAGAAGAGGCCTAGCGCAGCCTGCAGCCGGGTCAAAATTTTTGGGGGGGCGCGCCTGCTGCGGTGAGTGCGAGAGTGTGAGGGTCCAGGAGAAGCGTGTGTGGGAGGGTGGGAAGAAGGAGGGATGAGGGGAGCCCGTGAGTGGGCGGAATGGCAGATGAAGTACCGACGAGGTACCCATTGGCCACCGCCTAGAACCAGTGACGTTTTGTGCGCGTCCTAGTGGATGCGGAGCAACCAGTGGGCTTTGATGTGGCGGCGAAGCCAGCGAATGCGTGCGATAATTGCGCTTTGGTTGCCATACGCTCTAGTGCCCTGACGTGGCTGGGCAGTAATTTCGGCGAGGCGCAGGCTGCAAAGCAGAGGGGCCGGGGAGGGCGATGGGTGATGGGACGTGATTGCGCTGCATGTTTTGCAACAATAACTGAGTGAGCAAACCGCCGGGTACGCACATATACGGCCTTGGCCTCGATCACCAACAAGCAGCTGGCCGTTGTCGGTCATGGGCTAGGACCTAGACGTGGCGATCCCGGTACGCAATGGGCCAAGTGGGAGGGCGGCGGGCTGTCGTGGAGCAGCCTGGGCCAGGGTACACGGACAAAAGTACTTGGAGGGTACATGGTGCCGGCCTGCCAGGATGAGGTGGCTTACTCCCTGGGCCGGGTGCTGGGTAATCAGTAGATCTGCACTGGCCGCCGTGCGATGTCGAGGTTAGCTTGTGCCAGGGTCGATTGATCCAGTGGGATTCGTTTTTTGTGCTTCCAGAACCAGCGGAGCATTTGCATTGTTTGACACAAGCGAGTATCAGACAGGGAGGGAATACGAGATGGGACAGAAGCACTGTGTCACCATGACTGTTTTGAGTAGATGGGTAGCTGATATTTTGGTCCGCTCTTTGACTGCCTGAGAGCCAAGCTATCTGACAGGGGAGAGGAACCATTGTCTAACACGAGCAAGGCTGCAACTCACGACTCATTTTAGACAGCACCAGCGCCCAGCGCCTGCGTCACACATTGTTAAAAAAAAAAACGCAGTCGGTCTGCTGTGAGCAAAAAACCAGACAGGAAAAAAAACCAAGAGGCTAAATCCTTGTGCAACAACGCCCAACTGTCTCAGGCTGCTTCACCGACCAGCATCGGGTAGGCATTGCGGTTCTGATGCCTTGCCTCGCTCAAACCCCGGAGGCAGGGATCCAAGACCGGGTTCAACACGGCATCGCACTCGATTGATGACGAAATCTCCGATAAGCGGCTGAGCTTGCAACCCATCGAGATGCCAAAACACGGTACCGTGCCCCAGTACTTGGGTTTGGCATTTCGCATTTGACAACCACGGCCGAAAAAGAGGTCGACGTTCATATGCTTCTAGAAGGCCCTTCTAGCGAAGCGGGTGGAATGGATGATTGACTCAGACACGGATGATTCATTCAGCATTCGTCAGCTGATGAGTCTAGGACAACCATGCCTTGGCTTTGCCTCGCTCGTCTGCCTACCGTTCGATATTTTCATCATGTGTCAGGCGCTTGTCGAGCGACGACCCATGACCTGAGCGACACGATCCGACGTAGTGTATTTCTCAATGGCACCACCTCGCTCATGCCATACGGTGCGCAGTACTAAACCGAAATTTCAGGACCCGTTGCTCCTCTTAATTTGAATAGACTTGAAAACAATATTGAATGCAATATTCTCTTGAATTGGCAAAATATTTCTCTGTCGCATTTGACTCCTTTGGCCTTTTATGAAGCACACGACTGCGCAAGTAGAGTATGATACCGGGTTAACAGGTACAAGACGCCTTATTGTCTTCCGAGCCGACTGCAAATTTCACTGCCTACCTCTCCGCCCACACCTCGAAAAATACAGGATACACCAAGTCTAGAACCTCCAGACCCCGGTCGCGCCCAATGATGCTACACCCATCTCTAAAGAAAAAACCCAAAATAGTCCTTGCCCGACCAGTATTACATTCCTCTGCCACCTTATCGTATATTACCCCAGAAATCAAAGTAGGGAGAGTGGGCGCATGTCTGATGCAGGGCACAGTCTTCTCATCGACCCGTGCTTTAATCCGCCGTCACTTTGCACTAGTTTGATAGGCACCTGGACCAGGCATGATTGAAATGCTTGCGTTTCACCCAGCACGCAGCTTGTGCAAAGTCTAATGGCTCGAGTTGGGTTGTAGCGCTGGGCCCCTGGGGAATGAAACTCTTCGGGCTAGAACTCGTGCATCTCCCACGTCGTACGGAGTACACATACTTGCCAAGCAAGAAACCAATACCAAGTGGGCCAGACGTCACCACGCCCGTCTATCGGTCTGTGTGTGGTATGTACGAAATGCAACATCCTGGTTGACGCCACCCATACTTTCGTCATCCGATCTATGGAGTACTCAACGGGTATTGAGCCCATCTCCGTGGGCTGGGGTGGTTTGCTAGATCTTAGACACCTGCCCTGCAGGAACAATTTGGACCCGAACCAAGTCAAAATCTGAATGGCCAGCCCAGGAAGCACCTCGATATCCCTTCCGATAGGTAGGAAGGAGTATGCTAGTGGGTCACGTGGCGGCTCACACGGGCAAATGGGTTTATGGAGGACATCGTCTTTATTGCGAGCATTAGCCTCCAGCCCGTCTAATAGTACAAAAGTCATGTTGCATCTATCCGTCACTCATGCCTCAAGCACTCTTTACCACCTTGTCATCGTCGAATTCTATGTCGACGATGCCGTCGGCCTTGATAGCCTTGACCACCATACCCTTAAAGTCGATCGGTAACCGTCTCTTCAGCTCATCCGTGCACATGTTGAGAATCTTGATACCCTGCCCGAGGGTAATGTCGGGGTGGTGGTGCTTGTCCAGAATGGACAGGCAGTAGTACCTGTAAAGCATTGGGTTAGCTGCCGTAAACTCTACCAAGGAAACAGGCCGCATCGGCATCGGGAGCTCCAGTGCCCACTCCCGGCTCTCGTCATCCAAGGGAAACGTACTGTGCATATCCATGCGCGGCGTAGGGAAGCTCGGCGAGCGACGCTAGGTAGTCCAACCAGTAGAGCGCCGGCTTGCCGGTGATGGGGTCAACACCGCCCATCAACAGGTTGACGTTGTAGGGCTTGCGGGAACGCAAGCTTGTGGCAAGTTCTCCGCGCACAAAGTGTGCCAGGCCGGAGGGTGAGAGGTCAGACTCGTTTCGCATCGAATAGAGCTGGGCATTTCGTTGGATGTACTCGGCGAATTGAACTGCCAATACGTCAGTTGTCAAATCGGAGGCGGGGCTTGCTTGTGGGGGAAGGTTGATGTACCAGTGTCACCAGCTTCGCCAGAGAATGCCATCAGGGTGTGCTTGTTGAGGGCTCTGGTCTTGTCGTCTGCGGCCTTGAGAACAGTGGCACCTCGCATCGCAGCCTTGGAAGCTGCAATGATGGTGAAGTCCTTTCCAGTGATTCCCAAGAGTACCTCCCTGCGCACGGTATATCAGCATGTGTTTTGGTTCCTTTTGGTGGTAGGAGCTGCAGCTGTGTGTCTCTCTTACATCTTGGCGATTGTGCAGTCTGGATCTGTGGTTGATTATGTCGAATGCCGAGGTGGGGGGAGCAAGAGTTGATGGTGTTGATGTGGTCGGTCGTCAGCCTGCTTGGAGGTCCAGCAAGCAACCAAAGCTCCCATTAGGCTGTAGCGCTGCGCGTCAACGGCCAAGCTCTCCTCTGCCGCTGCGAATTGTGCCCCGCCTTACCGCCTGGCCCGGAAAAACCTGGCCCCAGTACCTCGCAGCTGATTGGCCCAGGGGACGCTGCAGCACCTAGTGGATTTTTCCGTGATCCACTGCCATCCAACTTTTTTTTTTCGAGCCTAGAAATTTATCTCCAGCGGCGGGACGTCTAATTCGAGTGTGAGCAGGCAGCCAAGATCGCGCCGTCGCCACAATGTCGTCCTTCTTCACAGTCCCCGGCGCTCAGAAGAAGCGCAAGAGACCCGCGGGCCCAGAACCCCCAAAGAAAAGAGTTGCTCCGTCGAAATCCGCTCCGAAAGGCTCTTCAAAAGCTGCCGGCCCCACTAAGAAACGAGTCGAGCCAGACGAGTCCATCTCTGGGAGCGATTCGGAAGATGACGAGAGCTACGACAGCGTCTCGAATGCCAGCGAGGTGGAGGAAGAGGAGGACTCTGGAGGCGAAGAAGAGACTGCCGCTGAGCGGCGACTGCGCCTTGCTGAGCGATACCTGGACAATGTCAAGGAGCACGTGGACGAAGCTGGATTCGATGCCGCCGACATTGACAGGGACTTGATTGCCGAGCGACTTCAGGAGGATGTGGCAGAAACCAAGGGACGAGTATATCGCCAATTGACCTCCGAATTGGCCTTTGACAAGGCCTCGCGCACTTTTTTCCGAAGCAACACCAACGCCGTCACCTCCATCGCAACTTGCGCGCCCTACATCTACACCACAACCAAAGACCTGATTGTGCAAAAGTGGAGGACGCAAGACCTGCCTCAGCACCAGTACCCCCAGACGACAAGGCGAAAACCAAAGAAGCCCCCGGCTCCCCCGAAGAAGCGACCCGAATTGGAGACGTGGTTGAAGGGAAACACGAACAAGTCCAAGGACAAGGACTACAAGAGACATACTGGCCACATCCTGGCGGTGGCCGCCTCTCCAGATGGAAAATACGTTGTCACTGGCGGCGCGGACCGCAAGCTGATCATCTACGATGCCGAAACCCTGAAGCCCATCAAAGTTTTCACCCATCACCGAGACGCCATCACCGGATTGGCCTTCCGAAGAGGAACCAACCAGCTCTACTCGAGCTCCAAGGACCGCACGGTCAAGGTATGGAGCCTGGACGAGCTCGCATATGTCGAGACGCTCTTCGGTCACCAGGACGAGGTTGTCGACATTGACGCCCTTGCGCAGGAGCGCTGCGTCAGCGTTGGCGCCCGTGACCGAACCGCGCGACTCTGGAAAGTCATGGAGGAGACGCAGCTTGTTTTCCGCGGCGGTGTCGCCGACAAGAAGATCAAGCCGGGCGTCAGCTCACGGTCGCACCTGCACGAGGGCAGCATGGACCGCGTTGCCATGATTGACGACGACCTGTTTGTCACCGGCAGCGACAACGGCTCCATTGCCCTCTGGAGCGTCCAGAAGAAGAAGCCCGTCTACATTGAGCCCCTGGCCCACGGCCTGGACCCCCCTCTGGACCCCCAAGAGGCCTCGGCCGAGCAAGCCCCCGACCCCAAGGCCGTCCCCCATCCTACCCCCCGCTGGATCACCGCCCTCAAGACCGTGCCCTACTCGGACGTCATTCTCAGCGGCAGCTGGGACGGCTTCATCCGCGTGTGGCGCCTCACCGAGGACAAGCGCAAGATTGAGCTGGTGGGCGTCCTGTCCACCCCCGACGAGGAGCCCAACTTCTCCGCCACCGACGGCTCGCGGGGCCCCATCAAGGGCGTCGTCAACGACATTTCCCTGTTTGAGCGCGGCGACCGCGGCAAGGATGGACTGTGTGTGGTCGCCGCTGTGGGCCAGCAGCACAGGCTGGGCAGGTGGCATGCGCCGGTCAAGGGTGGGCGCAACGGTGGTGTGGTGTTTGAAATCTCAAGGATACCTCGGCCAACTGCGAATGGCACGCATGAGAGCGAGGAGGATGAAGAGGAAGATGAAGAAGAGAAAGAATGAGCGCATAATCTTTATATACAATGAGCCAATAGACTTATCAAAAGCTGGGACTGTCTTTTTTTATTTGTTTGGGAGTTGTTGCTTTTTCTCTTGACTTTCACATTGTCTATAATAGTGTATTATCCACAACGATGGTTTCACGGTTAGGACTAGGAAGGGATGAATATCATTTGTGTGCATGCATGGTCATTTCATTTCATTGTATCCTCATTTCCACACAAAAAAAAAAGCCGGCTTGCCCGGCACGGAGGCCGTTTTAATCAGGCCTAACTAACATCAACAAAAACTCTTTTCGCTGAATCCTTGTATCCACTGATGCAAGATGCAATGCCGTGATCCCAAACGCCTAAACGAGAAGTCAAGGGCCAAAAAGGACGAATGTACTGCACCACTAGCTCCTTGCCAAACATCGCTCGCATTGTCCTCTGTAGTTTCGCGCAGAATTTCAACAATAAATATTTTAAAACGTATACCCAAGGCCTGCTTCTTTGCACACCTGTTTATAGAGTGATTGGATTAGTGACGTTGTCATCAGAACCCATCTTCCGAGATCGATCAATGCCGTCGTATTTTGGCCCATGCTGAGTGGGTTTGTCAATCTCGATCGAGGGCATGACTTCTTGAGAGGCGTCGAGATTGTGTGGGGGGACAGGTGATGTCTTCGGTTGGCGGGCTGTTTGCATCTGAACAAGGGAAACCTCTGGAGTCTCTGACCGGCTTCTCTTAATGCCTCGAGATTCCATGTCAATTTCAATTGGTGAACTCGGTAATCCCTGGACAAATCTCGGCATGGGAGGTGTATTGGTAGGATGAATGGACTGTTCGGTTGTCAAATCAACTGGAGTCTGCGTTGCTCCCTTGGGCGATGATCGAGCCGAATGGATGACTTCGGTGGAGATGGGGGTCGTTTTGGAACCGACGCTCGAGTCATCTTCCAGAGGTTTGACGGAATTGGGCTCGATTGTCTTCGATGTATGGGGTGATGCCCGCCTTATGGGAGAAGAAGCTGGCTTTGGCGATTCTTGGGCTCTGAAGAGTTGCTCCAGCTTTAATCCTGCTGGACTTCGATATCCATTGGAGGTAGGGCTTTTGATTTCTCGTTTCGATTGCGGCGTCTTGAACATTTCAGACTGTGATTCTCTTGGAGATGATGGAATTGATTGGCCCGCAAGCCTGGCAAGCTTTCGTTGTCTTTTCTTTTCAAGCTTCTTCTCCTCTTCCCCACTCTGGTATTCCTCTTGGAGCTTGATGATGACATCTCGAACCTTGGTTCGCACCTGCGAGGCGTCAATCTTCCATCCCAAGTCTTCCTTCCGAAGTATTCTTCGGACTGCTTCGTCTGGGTCTTTTAGGAATTCCTCCATGTAGCCAAGGAGAAAAGCGCCACAGTCACAGTGGTTGTCCTGTGCAGGAATGTGCTTCGCAGTCATTCCACCTGGAGTCGTAAGAAGTTCCACATTCTTCTTGTGCCTGGCTTCCTCAACGAGGTAGGTCTTTAGAGCCTTGCAGGTTGCAGAGTGCGGGCTCCCCAAAGAGTCGAGAGTGATGATTCTTGGTTCGTCTGGGCTGAATTTTTGAACACCGCCTGACGGAGTCACCTTGATAGATTTCCCTGGTAGTTTGCCGAGGGACGTCTGAGAGATACTCTCGAGTGTTCCAGTTGAAGACAGGCTTGTCTCGTCTCCCAAAGACATGGCTTCTGGTTCAGCCTCAGCCTCAGTCGGCGACTTTGGAATCTTTGTCTCAACATCTTCATCCACGTCAATCGGTTCAGGGCCAGCCGATATGTCTACCTCTGGCAGGAGCTTGGGGGCATTGTAAATGATGGCCAAGTACCAATGCAGGCTCTCATTGATGGGAACCACAATATACTTGTAGGAGAACAAATCAATCTTTGCCGTCCACTTCTCAACACCTTTGTAATTGATATTGCCGCCGCCTGATTTGATGGTGGGAAAAAGAAAAGTGTTGAAGAAATGCACTTTGCTCAGTATCTCTGGTCGTTTTTCTTCCAGTTGAGCCTGTAGATATCTTAGGTAAAAGTTGATTAGGTTGTCGTTTAGAAATTCGCCTTCATCAAGTCGAGCAACATCATCTTTGTGGACGGACTCTCGCTTTTTACCATTTGCAGGGAATTCAAGCGTCATACGCCAATCCTTGTCCCAGTTTGGATTTTTACGAGTCCAGCGATCCAGTGGAGGTTCATAGAAGTGGGTCGCTGGCGAGAGTCTTCGAGTACGTCGAGTTTCAATGCCTCGACTTCGAGTCATAGCCGACGTATTGTGTTCTTCGGATTCATCTCCGACAATGCCCTTCATTTTGTCCACGAGCCTTTCATTTGGCACATGATTTTCGCGCCCTAAAAGGCGTTGTAGAGAGTCTTGAGGTCTCGCTGGGGGAGGCTTGCTTTGTGTGGACTGCTGCACTGGAGTCTGATTGTTGTATGATTTGGCATGCTGGTAGTACGAGTGTAGAATTTTTTCAAGCTCGGCCCTGAACACTGTTAGTTTGTTGAATCGCATCTTGTGAAGTTTGGGCTGCTGCACAACCGACTTACGGTTCTTTTTCTTGGTTCCTCGGATTTTCGGAAGAAACCCACACGAAAAACGGAACGGCATCTTCAGTCGTCTTAAACTCCAGAATTAGGCCTGCGGGCGCCCCGGGCGACGCGGACCGCTTGATATGGAGAATCGGACTCCTGGTTGCTGAGTGAGCTACAGCCTGAATCTTGGATTTCTTCAGTTCAAGCCACGGCAGATGCTCCACAGTCCCATTGACTTGGCAGGTAGCAGCTTCTGATTCCATCGTAAAAACTAACTGGATGGTCTTGTCCGGTTCCTCTTTGCAAAAATACGTTTCCTTGCCTGAGACAGCCTTCACAATAGTCATCTTCAATTCTGGTACACTTGACGATTTGGTGACTGATGTCTGTCCTTGACTTATGGGGCGTACAGGACGGAACTCTGTTTGGCTGATGTCTCCTCGTTGTCTTGCTCTCGGCGGGGTTACTTTGGAGAAGTTGGTTGGCCTCTTTAGCGCTTCGGAATGGTGATTCGCTAACTCATCCTCAGATTCATCGTGAGTCCCTGTTGAGCGTCTTACTCGCTTGGTGCTCGGTGGACCGGGGTTTGCTGGGCTTTGCTGTGGAACGATATCGGAAACGACATTGGCTGGCGGGGGATCATCCTGGCATAAGATGTCCGGACTAGTTGCAGGAATGGAGGCAGCGCTGGGAGCGAGCAGGTTATGAGCTGAATGAGACCCTCCAGTTTCGTCCTGGGAGGGGCGGCTAGACCCTGGTGTTTGAGATCTCCGTCTTCGACGACGACCAAGAGGCCGAATTTTTGGTGGCTGGGCATTTCGATATTCCACCACGCCGGCCGTGACAGACGTCATTCCCGTGCTTGTAGCGCTCATAACTTCAAGAGGATCTGCCTGAGACTCGTCTTGGGTCAAGTCGTGAATCTCATGAGCTAAGCTTCTGCTCGGGTGGGATTTGCGCTCCAGATGGAGTCGGGGACCGAGATCTTCATCATCCTCGATGACGTCGGTGTGAGGCTTTGGCTTCTTGGAGTCTGAGAAGAATCGCGATGTAGTGGCTAGTTCTTCTCGTTTTTGGCGTTTGATGGAGGGTTCTTCGTCCGGGTGGAAGGGATCGTGCGGACGCTCATGCAAACCGGTGCTGCTGTGCAGGTTGTTTCCATAACGGAAGCCGCCCCCCTTCGGTTTGTGCTGCTGGCGTCAGCGGTGAATCGTTGGTCATGGCAATATGGAATACTAACCGGCCGCCCGGAAGCCATCATGTCCTCCGGAGCGCTCCAAGGAGAGTCAGCAGAGAGGATGGTGTTGGGGTGCGATCACCGGGCCTACCCATAATCCGGGAAAGAGTTGGCGTCGGAGTAGTAGCGCGCGAGCGGACTGCAATGTTGGGTCAGGATCGTGTGTGAGCCGCAGGATTATACGGCCGCGAGGGGACTCGCACGCACTCCCATGAAGCCTTAGTCCTCCTCTCGTCCGTCGAACTCGAAGGTTGAGCGTGCGACTCCAGCTTTGTGCGCGAGAAACACGTCGATCGGGGAGGTGGAGCGTTTCGGGGAGCGTTGGTTGAGCAGCGTCGGCGTAGCCAGCCGTCGCAGTGGCGCAAACGTTGGGCGAGGTCGAACGAGACGAGAATGGCGGGAGCCAACAGACTGAAAAGAGGACCGTCGGGCACAAGTCAGACTTAGCCGTAGGCTATCGTGGTTGACTATCAGGCTGCGATCGCACCGTCGCTTGGTCGGCAGAGGTTGCTTTTGAGAAGTTCTAACAGAAAGATTTAGTGGGGTCGGCTGCCAAATTTTAGTGGAGAGTGACGGCCTCGACGGCAACGATGCGAATACCCATCTGGGGCTTTAGTCGTCAGCCTCGCAGGGTCCAAGCTGTCCCGTCTGCGCTGTTCATCCGTTGTGGTTTGGTCCATTGGGCGCATTTCTTGGAATTTCCTGTTCTGTGAGTGAGACCTGCTGGATGAAATACTTTGCATCAGCTGCCGCAAATCATCTGGGTTGCGCTTTCCATCATTTTTGCCTTGACAGAGTTTCCTAACATCTGCACCGTTTTCCGAGGTATCATTGTACATGACAGCCTGCCGCCCGCCCTCCCTGTACCTGCAACATGTCCCTGAACACGGCACCCCGCAGTGACCCAATCACAGGGCTGGACACCCACTGAGCACGGCGCCAGAACGGGGGACGTGTCCAGATTATCTCACTGGAGCTCTTCGCTTCTCGACGTCGACGCAGCTTTGTTACTTCTCCAACCCGCCCAATGCCACGGTAGCCAGCCAGGATCGCCCAACATGTACAACTCTCTCACGCGCATCCAAAATACCTTTGGATTCTTCACCACTGTCGCCTTCGTCGTCGCCGCCCTCATCGCCGCCTCCGATCTCATCACCCCGCGAACGCCTTCCACTGGCAAGATCGCACCCACCAACATCCAGGTCGTCAAGGGTCGCCCGCACTATTACTCGAGCAAGAAGCAGGAGTACGCCATTGTCAAATTCTCTCTCGATGCAGACCTCAGCTCTCTCTTCACATGGAACACCAAGCAGCTTTTTGTATACGTCACCGCCGAGTGGGAGGGCCCTGGCAATGCTACAAACGAGGCTGTTATCTGGGACTCCATCATCACCAACCCCAGCGCTGACCACTTGCAAAACATCGGCCCCATTGCCATGAAAAAGCTCAAGCGCAGCGCTGAGGGAAAGAGCATTGACCCTAG
The DNA here is from genome assembly GCA_002179835.1 of Calonectria leucothoes. Lineage (NCBI taxonomy): Eukaryota > Fungi > Ascomycota > Sordariomycetes > Hypocreales > Nectriaceae > Calonectria > Calonectria leucothoes. The sequence goes on from NAJI01000199.1 coordinate 276,153, forward strand.
CCGGTGAGTATGCGCTCCAGCGCGAAACGAAACTCCGTTCAAAGATGGGCTTCCCAGCTAATGACTATCACCAGCGGCGTGCTCAAGCTCCGAAACCAAAAGCCCAAGTACCAGATCACTCACCCGAGTGGCAAGATTTCCGAGCAGCAGGATGTTGTCCTCAAACTCCACTACAATGTTCAACCTTGGGTTGGTCTCTTGACCTGGAACCAAGACCAGGACATCGGTCCTTGGAGGAAGCTGGCTGGTGGTATTAGCGACAAGTTCCCTCTCCCGGCCATTAAGAACAAGAACAAGGATTCTCAGGCAAAGAAGAAGACTCCTTAATTTGGAATACCTCTTTGGTCGAAGGCTTAAGTACCGAGGATGGAATAATTCATAAAGAGCATGCAAAGGCGTTAATGGACTGGCTACTGGCACCTTAAGTTTTTTCGGGATCAACAAATGTTTCATACATTAGATGTCGTGTTCGTGACTTCGTGATAAGCCCCCCAAAGTCTATGCTACATATGGCCGCAGCCACAATCCAAACCAGGCATGACACTTCCACAACTCCATGTAACTACTGCTTTTGATGTCATATATCCCAATTGCCGCCCCTTGAAACCAGGCAAACGCCATCAGGTACCTAATCTTGCGTTGCGTTGCCGGTTCCCTGACCTCCTCTTCCACGATTGTTACCTCCTCGTCCTCGTCCTCCGCGGCCACGGCCACGGCCTCTACCGCGTGGCTGATCAAGGCTGGCAGGTGGAGGGACAGCGCCATACTTCTGTTCTTGGTGTTGGTCTGCTGCACCATCCGGCGCAGGAGATCCATGGTGATTGCCCCGGCCACGGCCACGGCCTCCTCGTCCTCCTCGGCTATTGCCGCCGTTAGCACCCTGACCTTCTGGGGCGTTGCGGTAGACCAGCGTGCTGTGGACAAGGTTGGGGCCCCCGTTTCCATTGCCTCGTCCGCGAGGAGATTGGGTGCCATTGAGAGCGCCGCGCCAACCACCACGAAGGGGCGCAGGCGCGGGTGCATCCTTGTACTGAGTCACATGATTGGGATTGCTATAAGACCCGGCTGCCTGGACCTTGCGACGCTGTTGAGATTTAGTGGTCGTGGAGATCACCTGCTTGAGAGAGGTGTTTAGAACGGCCGATGACGCCACTGTTTGGCCGCGGAACATGGGGGCTCTATCGCCAAGGGTTGTTCCACTCATGAAGGAAGTATCCCATACGACGTCAAGTAGCAGCGCAGTTGCAGTGCGACTGATTCCGACAACAGTCCCGCGAGTGGCGATGGGCACTTTCCCGGCAGCCGAAACATAGGTGACTCTGTCTCCCAGAGCAAAGTTCTGGTTTCCAAGCACCATTTCAGCGTCCGATGGCTTGAGAAGGGCCGTACGAGGCACACCGCGTAACTTTTTGATCTCAATGTCTTGTGACGCCTGATGTATCTGCTCTCCCACGCTGGCAAGAGCCATGACGACTTCAGAATCAAGCTGCTCGGCCTCCAGCGGCACTCGCTCAAACTTGCCCAATTCTTGTTTCTTTAGCCACGCCACGATTTCTTTGACTCTTTGTGAAGCCTCGGCAGGATCCCGCCAAAGGTCAATTTCATACACTTCGCTCTTCTGTGGCTCCCTCTGAATCGCGGCGAAGAAGTCAGGGAATGCAACCATGTAATCCGCGATCAATTTGACTGCCAGTTGGCTAAACTCCCACCCAGTCTGCGATTTCTTTGAATAACCCAACACCTTGAGCTTTCGGCCTTCAAATTTGAGGTTCAGGCCCAGGTTCAGCTTCAGGCCAGCAGAGTTGATAATTTGATAGGACGAAGTGATCTTGCTCAGAACAAGAGGGTGGATACCCAATTGTTTAGCCACAGCGAACGACGGTGTATACGAGTTATTGCGCTCCGACTGTTGAATGATCTGCTTGCCGAACTCGACTTCCTTGGTCTTGAGCATTGACACAACAATTTCAGCTTTGTTGTTAACGTGGCCGGTGATCTCGAGGGGTCGGCCATAAGCATATTCTCCCAGAAAGAACGCACGGGTCCCTTGGGGAAATTCTTCTTCAATCGGAAGAGTTGGTTTCTCAATGAACCGTTCATCTTCATTGACGACCTCATCGACGATAGTTTGAGCAGCGTACGTGCTTCTGATGCTGGGGTTTGGTGCATACTCCTTGACAAGAGCACCTTCATCCGTCCTCATCAATCCTTTGAGCATGTGCACAACAACAAGGCACTCAACCTGTCCGATAGTGACACCAAGTCGCTTGGCATGCCAGTTCTCAAGATATTCGGCCTCTCTGTTCCAGTCACTGGCCTCTCTATTGTTGTGATCTTTAGTGATGATGTCAGTGCTATCATCTGCCAATTCGTATGAAAACAACTCGTCTTGAACTTTGACAACTTTGCCTTCCTGAAGGAAGGGATATCCGACAAAGCATCTCTGTCCAAGCTTGGCCTTCCAGGTTTCTGTCCGAGCTCGATGCTCAGTGTCGGTTAATGTGACTACAATACTAGGGTTTCGGCTGTCTGATTGGAAAACGTTGATTCCATAGCCCTGTACCAGCTGTGCCGTATATGGAAGAGTGTGCAGTGTTGGGAAGCCAGCTAGAGCATCCACACTCAACAAGGCGCCCTTTGTCAACCCAGTGAGATACTGCAGACCTTCCACATCAGGTAGGTCAAAGATATTCTCAATGCAATGGCAATTCTGTACTTCCGGGAAAACACCAGGTAGGGGTGATGGGTATGTGAAGTTGACTTCAGGTGCGTAGGTAAACTTGAGTGGAACGCCAAACCCGTTTCGGGACTTCTCAGCATCAGTCATTAGGTCATCCTTTGTAGCCATAGCTGACAGCAGTCGCTTCTCATCAATGAATGGAATCTTGACAACGGCTTCCCAATCCATCTTCTTGCCGTTCATATCCAACACGAAATCTCTAGGATAGAAATCGATGATGGGCGAGTTCGGGTTGGTCATCAAGTCATGATACGCTGTGGGGACAATCTTTTTACTTCGATCGGGCAGTACACCCATGAGCTGCTGGTAAGGCAAGAAGGGCTGGCCCTTCTCGAAGTTGAGGTCAGCACCCACGCCCTGGACAACATCTATGCATGATCAGTTCTAGTCTTTGTGCAATTCTCACTAACATTTTAAACTTACCAGAGATGAGGGGTGCATAGTGATATTGGTAAAACCATGGCCAAGATGCGATCCCACGGTAGTAGTAGAATAGAACCCACTGCAGACCCTGGACGTAATTTTCACAAAGACCCTTCAGTTCCTTGTCATATTTTTCAGGTGCCCATTCTTCAAATTTTTGAAGATAATACTTTGTCTTCCAACCCTGGTATTTGTCCTGGTACAATTTTTCGTAATGCTGCGCAGCATCCTCAGGGGTCACATCCACAACTGTAGCCTTGTCGTATGTCTTCATGACGCGGTAGGCAGCCAGGTTACCTTCATCATCATCCTCGTCGTCCTCGTCGCCAAGCTTGGGGGGGAATTCGATGATGAGATGACGGTGTCCCTCGTCGTCTTCCTTGGTAGACCAGCGCAAATGCATTGATTCAGCAAGGTCCTGGACAAACTTGCGGTCGGCGGCCTTCAAGTCAGCTCCAAGATCCAAGGACTCATCTGAACGTTTTGAAATGTAGGGTCGGATTTTTTGTTTCCAGAGATCTCGCTGTTCTGATGTAATAATCAGTTGACCTGACTTGGGCGCCTTGGGGGCTGCACCATTTCTCGATTCCAGATGCTTCTCCATCTGCTTGGAATTAAACCACTTCTCGTCTGAAACATCATCCTCGAAGCCTAAAATTTCGAGCTGTGAGAGCTCCCCCAGCAGTGTTTGAAGGCGGCCCATGTTGATAACACCGTCCTCATTAATGTACCCGTCACATTTCGGGAGGATAGTCTTGTATATCTTAAACATGTTGGCCAGAGCTCCCTCGTTGATGTGCAAACCAGGCAGATTAGGCAAGAAATCGTTTCCGACGAAAAAGGCCATGAGGATAAAGTCATCGATGACACGCTCGAGATTGAAGGGGAAGTTCAGAACTCCCTCTTTCTTAAGTTCCTGAAACTCCATTTCAAGATATTCTCTGACAATACAGAGATGAAGGAGGTAGAAGTTCTGGTGTTCTAGTTCTTTGGATTTGGTGTGGCTGTTCTTGGAGTTGGAACGACCAAATGTCACCTCCTCACGGAGAAGACAGAAATGAGGATCGTGGCTGAGAAGCCCCAACATGATCAAGTCGGCATCAAGGCCGTAAAGGCAGTGTCGAACGTTGGGGTTGTATCCGGGCTGTGCTTTGGCATTTCGAATGTACTCCATGATCTTGTGCTCTCCCTCACCAGGAACTTCATGTCCAGAAAGTACAACCTCACAGCCCTGCCAGTCAGTGTCTTCGGATACTTTCTTGTTTACAAAATATCGCAATTGCAGGGACAGCTTTGCCATGAATTCAGTTCCTATTGGCAGTCAGCCATGAATCAAGATGTGGCCGGGCGCTACATGACTTTACTCACCAGGGGTAATACAGTTGCTGTCGAACGGTTCCTCCTTGGGAAGCTCGACGCCTTTGCTGATGGCCTCGTCACGGGCCTTCTCGGCGTCGAGGGCAGTTCGGAAACGTCGGGCTCGCTGCTGATTCATCTTGGCACGAGGGGCGACACCATCAATAGCCATGAAAAACAGCTGCTTCGGTTTAATCTTCCCGAACAAATGCTCAATGTAGTTGAATATGCGGATAAACATTTCCTCTTCGCTCAGGCGAAAGGAGACATCTTCACCGGCATCCTTGTGGGTGCAGTTGTGGATAATACCATTCATGTCCAGCTAGGCGGTTGTCAGCAGAAGGCGAATCGAGGAAAATCGGGCGCTCGAACGTAAAGGCAGTCGAACTCGGGTATTCGGTTCTCTGCAATGAGTTGGGAAATTGGTGGATAGCGCTCGGAGATCCATCTGAAAAACTTGGGGACACTGCAACGAAGAGCAAGAGTTAGCGACAGGCGACAGATTGCGAAGTGCTGTTCAAGCGATGCGGGGAGATTCTGTACCCCATGGTGGCGGGTAGCGGGCGATTTTCAGCCCACGAAAGAAGCCAAGAAAAGTCGCAAAGCGCAGCGGTAGGGAAATAGCCCGAATTAAGGGGCTTGAACGTGAAGAAATGGTGTTGCAAGTGTCAAGCTAAATCAGCAAAAAGATGAGCCGATCAAGATTACAACACAAGAAACAAAAAGCAAGCTCAGCTTGTAGCAAAGGATGAAACACGACGTCCCACAAAGAAGCTAGGGAGAGATCAACAGGGCGATAAACCCAGAGAGCGGACGGGAGGGGAGAGAAGGTTGATATGAGGGAGCGGGAGAGGGAGGAGGGGGAGGAGGGGAGGAAGGTGATAGTTGCGACTATGCGATGCGTGCGTGTTGTCGTGACGATGTAGGACCTGAATAAGTACAGTGATGGCAGAAAGTGGGCTCGGCCATTGCCTTTGCCCGCTGCCGCTAGTTTTTGGAGGGGCTCGTCCAATGAGTCAATACCGGAGGCCCACCAGCCACACAAGAGTCAGGCCGTGCTGCAGGAATCCCTGGCCACAGGGCAAGCTGGAGCTTGGTCGAGGAGGGGAAGCTGTGGCTGGGGAGCGGCGATCAACGCACTGGTGGCTCGCCCACTCCACTCCACTGTGCATCAAACGTCTGAGGCTGGGGTCACCGCATGTACCTCTTAACGCGCCGGCCGACGCGTTAGTCCTGCTCTCTTTTTCAGCCTTCTCTGCGACAGCTCCACCAAACTCAGCCGCGCGCATCTCGCCTCGTCTGCACACGGCGAATTCATCCTCTTCCCGATATATCTTTTTCTGAGTTAGAATCCGCCCGAAACATTCAACACACCATTATGGCGCCGGCACAAGCTGCAGAGCGCGACCCTGACGGTCAGTTTTCTAACAAGCTCACCAGCCACCTTGGGCAGGTGTTGGGAAGAACATTTGCTCACATCACCTACAGTCGACATGGCTCACGAGGAGGACGATGACCAGAGCGAGCGTCTCATTAATGAAGGTAAGCCATCATCATAAAAGCACTCGATTTCTTCTACTTAAGCTAACTCGACTTTCAGAGTACAAAACATGGAAGAAGAACAGCCCCTTCCTGTACGACATGATCCTAGGGTGAGGATTACTCCAACGCTCAAATGTAGAGCGCGCATCAATGCTAATGTATGTAGAACCGCTCTAACTTGGCCGACGCTCACTGTTCAGTGGTTCCCTGACGTCAAGGAGCCTGAGGACAAAAACTATCGGGTTCACCGTCTTCTGCTGGGCACCCACACATCTGACGAGAGCCCGAACTTTCTTCAGATTGCCGACGTCCAGATTCCTAAGGCGGTGACACCCAACGCCGATGACTACGATGATGAGCGTGGTGAGATTGGCGGCTATGGCAAGTCCGGCGATGTTGCGGCCATTAAGTGCGACATTGTTCAGAAGATTGAGCATCCCGGTGAAGTCAACAAGGCTCGATACCAGCCCCAGAATCCTGACATTCTTGCCACATTTTGTGTGGACGGTAAAATCCTCATTTTCGATCGAACAAAGCACCCCCTCCAACCCACTTCCCTTGGCAAGGTCAATGCCCAAATTGAGCTTGTTGGCCACAAGGCTGAGGGTTTCGGTCTCAACTGGAACCCCCATGAGGCTGGCTGCCTTGCCTCGGGCAGTGAGGACAACACCATGTGTCTTTGGTAATTACCTCTCCCCTGGCTTTATCTAATTTTGAAGATCTAACCCTGAAATAGGGACCTCAAGACACTGGAGGCCGAGTCGCGGATTCTCAAGCCCGCTCGCCGTTATACCCATCACACCCAGATCGTCAATGACGTTCAATACCACCCCATCTCTAAGAACTTCATCGGATCCGTTTCGGACGATCAGACCCTTCAGATCGTTGACGTTCGTCACAGTGAATTCAACAAGGCTGCTGTGGTTGCTAAGCGCGGTCACTTGGATGCCATCAACGCTCTGGCCTTTAACCCTAACTCGGAAGTGCTTGTAGCTACCGCCTCTGCTGATAAGACCATTGGGGTCTGGGATCTACGAAACGTGAAGGAAAAGGTGCACACGCTGGAGGGACACAACGATGCTGTGACTTCGCTCGCTTGGCATCCCACTGAGGCCGGTATCCTGGGCAGCGCCAGCTACGATCGAAGAATTATTTTCTGGGATCTCTCTCGCGTGGGAGAGGAGCAGCTTCCTGATGACCAGGATGACGGCCCTCCCGAACTGTAAGTTTCTCTATGCAACCTTAAACCATTGATATACTGACCACACTCTATCTAGTCTGTTCATGCACGGTGGCCACACCAACCACTTGGCAGACTTCAGCTGGAACCCCAACGAGCCCTGGCTTGTTGCCAGTGCTGCTGAAGACAACCTGCTGCAGATCTGGAAAGTTGCCGAGTCTATCGTGGGCAAAGATGACGGTGACCTGCCAGTCGATGAGCTCGACCGATAGTTGAGGTGGAAGTTCGTGGAGAAGAACCAGTCTCCATAGTATGGGGAGACGCAGCCGCTCCCAGAGCAGTGGCAACAAAAAACGACCCTGTTGTCTACGGGCAGCAAGCGCTCTTATTTGGGGAAGACTTGTACGTACCAATATCAAACAAAGACAGGAAGAATAAAAACAAATGATAATGCTGCTATTGAATATGTGTTCAAGTTCAATTCAACTAGTATTCACTGTGACTACATTTAACAACGGCAGAGTGACGAAAGCATATACACCAAGGGGCAGAAGTCTGCCAGTACTGTCACTGCATTTGTCTTCCATTCAGCCGACAATTTAAATAAAGATTTATATCATATAAAATAAGGCTTACTCGAATCAGAACAGGAATCCAGAAATCTTGTTTTATCTGGGCGATAAATTTGGTATCACGAGCTGTTTCTATGGAATTAGGAAGCATACAGTTTGATCAGGAAACTTAGTATCATTTAGGGTAGAAATGACGATGTGGCGTTGGCGCGCTTTTGTCCTAGGACTTTACCACAGCCAAACAAAAATGTGCATGAACAAAACATACAAGAAGTCGTCGAGATCTTGTGTCTTACTGTTTGAACTCTCAATTAGTAATCGTATCAACTATCATCAATATGTGATTTAAGACCAACTACTGCACTAACTTGTTACTTCTATCCTCTCACTGGATAGTCTAAGTTATTCGACAATTCATGACACCCAAGATCCAAGAAGCATCTGAAACATTCAAGCAGGCAAGTGTAACAACGCCAGCCCTTGTAAATTCACAATATTCTCACAATATTACATCGATGCCAACAGGACCATCATTCATTTTCTGCCCAAGTTGATTGCTTCTCAGCTTCGGCCTCCTTCCACTCCTCCTCTGTCTTGTGGAACCACTGGGACAAGCCTGTAAATGCAGCCCAGACCTCACCTGAAAGCGATAGATGAAAGAATTCGACGCCCAAGAAGTTAATCAGGGTGGTCATGTTGAAGCCACTGAGAAGGTTGACATTGCAAATGTCGTGGCATGGCAGTCCATGTCTTGCGCTGAAAGTTCTTGCGAGAAGACGGAGAGCAGTCGCTTCGTAAGGCGCCATCAAAATCCTTGTGACGGCATCGGTGAAAATGTGGGAAGCCATCAGTGGCGATAGTTGAGTGAGCATTGTGTCAAGATACAGGGGCTGAGAATTCACAGCAGAATTGGCGTCAGGAGCAACGCTCGGTCGCAGCTCCGCGCTCCATAGCCCAGCGGGCGCCTCTGTCGCATCACTAGCCTCTACGTCAAACGAAATCAGGGTTGCGCTAACTCCTTCCAAGTCTTCTTCATCACTAGCGTAGTCGTCGCCTCGGGTCGAGAATGTGCTCTGGCGGCGGACGGCTTCCACGGGTGTATCTGGGAGTTGGCCATCTACGGGCCGTAGAGGCGAGACATCTTCTCCTGTCTCGCGAGTTCGGTGGGCTTCCGATCTTCTCCTGCTATCATGTCGCCATGAAGAAGAAGGGGGCGGCGGAGGCGGAGGAGGTAATCGCCGTCCGGAAAAGCCAGTGTTCGGCAGACGTTGAAAAATCTCTGCCCAAATCTGAGGCTTCCAATCTCTTACCATACGTTGCGTCATCACCCACACAAGGAATGGAGTTGAAGAAATCAAAAACCCACCAAACCACTGCAGAAGAGACTGGGGACTGAAATCTGCTGGAGCAGGAGGAGAGGGTATTGGCGATTCTGAAGTGAAAGGGATAAAGAAGGATGGCCGCGGAAGCCACTGGGTTGAAGAAATAAGTCCAAGTCTTTGGAGTGCCACGAAGAGCTCAAGATGAACCCGCACATATGACCATATCTCATGAACGCTATCACGGCCAATTAGCTTAGGTATGATAGGTATTTTGAATGAATCATACATACCACCGGCGAGCAACCATCCGCTCAGGACGGCCACTCCAGAGTGTGATCATATGTCGCTCTACATAACTGGACAAGAGGCTGGTAGGCGCACCGGGGAGGATGTCGCGAAAAACGGAAAAGTCATTTCTTGTCTCTTGGTACAAATCCCAGAACGGTATATTTGAGTAGCGTTTGTAAATCTGGGGCAGTTAGACGTCGAACGCGAAGAAGTTGAAAGCGAGCCATACTAAAATTCGTTGTCGGGCTCTATGGAGACCAAAGATACCCACGGCTTCGATACATCGGTGCGCAGAGGAAGCCAGCTTGATGCCGATGGAGTCCTCATAGGCTTCGTGTCGCCGTTGCGACTCGGCCTCTGGACCCTGGTTGGGATTTTCTTGTTCTGCGACACCAATCACGAGCATGACTTCATTGTGAGAGCGAACAATGTCACGATTGATCCTCTTAGTTTCCGGGTTAATCGGACGGCCTCTGTTGTCGAATTGCTGCGTTTGCTCTTGGCTTGCACCTGCTTCTGGGTCCCACTCTACCACATCATCGTAAGGTGAGCGCCCCTAACAAAGCGGGTGAGTTAGCAGTGTTCCCAAGGCAGAAATGGGGCTCATACCAGGGCCTGGGCCGTGAGGGGGCCTTGCATGCCCATTATGACGGATTACTCAGGCGCATCGACAGTGAAGCTCTAAAACAGAAAATTAGACGCAGTAGGATTCTCTCTGACGAGGGTGAGATGGGGTTGGTTATTCAAAGCCAGAAGGTTTGAGACGTGAACGTGGTGAGGCAATCTGACTTGAAGGTGTGGCTGAAAGCGGACTAACGCATCAGATCGAGCACGCACCAGCCACACTTGGCGTCCTACCAAATTTTTTTTTAGCAATTGAGAATCAAGATTCCTGCATCCAAGCAGCAACCGCAATGGCAAGTAAACAACCATTGAAAACGACGTTTGACGTCGGCCATGTTATTCGGCCCATATTCACCGGCGGTTCAGTGTCGCTTGACAATGGGGCTCGCATTCTTGCAACTGTCCTTGGAGAGGACGCTGTTCTAACTGATCCAGCCACCGGCAAGCACTTGGCCCAGATCGAGGGTGTAAGACTTCACCTGCATGTATTGAATGGCGCAACATAGCTAACCATGCACAGGACGGAGAAGCCATTTCTAACCTGACTCGTGAGTTCACATTAGGGTTCGCCGTGTAATATAAAACTAACACGATACCAGTCACTCCCTCTGGCTCTCATCTCATCATCTGCAGCCGCAGTTTGTCGATGAGAATTTTTGCTTTGAAGCGATCAGACGATGATGGGTCTATTGAGGCATCTCTTCTCAGAACTTTGAAACCTCATGGAACACCCGTCGTTGTTCTTGCCGTGGACCGTACCAGCACTCTCCTCGCCACCGGAGGTACTGACGGCACCATCAAAGTCTGGGACATTGCTGCAGGATACGTCACACACACATTCCGCGGGCCATCTGTTCTTGTTTCCGCTCTTCACTTTTTCGAGGTAGCCGCGCGCTCCAAGGATGCAGTCCAGTCACGCAAGGGCAAGAAGGGCTCGAAACATCAAGACGAGGATGACAAGGATGACGAGGGTGTCGCCACCACCAACTTCCGGCTTGCATCCGGTAGCCAGGATGGCAAAGTGAAGATTTGGGACTTGCACAAGCGCAGCTGCATCGCCAACCTGGATTCGCACGTCTCAGATGTTCGAGCACTTGATTACTCGCCTGAGCAGCATGCTCTAGTCACCGCCGGCAGAGACAAAACCTTGATCTGGTGGGATACTAAATCTTGGAAGATTCGAAAAGTCGTCCCCACTCTAGAACTTGTGGAGGCCGCTGGATTTGTCGATGGTGGAAATCTCACTTACTCGGCTGGTGAGAACGGCTGTGTGCGATTCTGGGATACCGATGGTGGCAGTCAGCTCTCCCCATCCCAAGCGTCCAAGAGTGAAGAGGAAGGCATTGTTTCCGCAATCTATCGTCCAGGATTTCCATTCATTCTTTTTGTTCAAGTTGACCATACTTTGGCCCTGTACCCTGTCCCCAAGAAGGATGACGCTACCACAACATCCTCAGCGCCTGAGCCATTCCGAAGGATATCTGGAACCCACGACGAGATCATCGATTTAGGATACTTGTTACCTGACCATTCACTTCTTGCTCTAGCCACGAACTCAGAGGATATCAGAATCGTATCCGTGGGTGATGCAAAGGGCAACGGAACGGAAGATGCCTGGGGGTCGGATTCTGCGCCTTTCTTTGGCCAGGATGTGGCGCTCCTGAAGGGCCATGATGACATTATCATTTCCATAGACATTGACTGGTCAGGTCACTGGATCGCGACGGGCGCCAAGGACAACACAACCAAACTGTGGCGTGTTGACCCAGAGAACAACTCGTACGAATGCTGGGCTACCTTCTCAGGTCATGCGGAGTCGCTCGGTGCTGTTGCACTTCCCAAGTCCGTTCCTGCTGAGTCGTCTGCGGCACGATCTGATCCCTTGAGCCACCCTCCTGCCTTTCTTATTACTGGATCCCAGGATCAGACCATCAAGAAGTGGGAGATCCCACGCGTTGCCCAGAAAAAGGGCCAAAAGTCCGGTTCTCGAGCAGTTTTTACCCGAAAAGCTCACGACAAAGACATCAACGCCATCACTGTCCACCACAGCAGCCAACTGTTTGCATCCGCTTCACAGGACAAGACAGTGAAGATTTGGTCCGTCGAAGAAGGCGAGGTTCAAGGCATTCTGCGTGGTCACAAGCGTGGAGTTTGGTCTGTCCAGTTCTCTCCCGCTCAGATACCCGCCATCCAGGGTGAGGATGGACCTGTGACCGGTAAGGGCGTGGTGCTCACAGGAAGTGGTGACAAGACAATCAAGCTGTGGAGTCTCTCGGACTACACTTGCATTAGAACCTTCGAGGGCCATTCAAACAGCGTCTTGAAGCTGGCTTGGCTCAATATGTCTTCAGGCAAGGATCAGTCAAAGAAGCCAGTTCAATTTGCCAGTGCTGGAGGTGACGGTCTTGTCAAGGTGTGGGACGCAAACTCGGGCGAAGCCGAATGTACCCTCGACAATCACGAAGATCGAGTGTGGGCTGTGGCTGTTCATCCAAAGGATAACACTATTGTTTCCGGAAGCGGGGACTCTACCGTCACATTTTGGAAGGACACCTCATCCGAGACACAAGCCGCAGCCTCGCAGGCTGCTTTGGAATTGATTGAGCAGGAACAGGAGCTCGAGAATCACATCCACGCCGGGTCGTACCGCGAGGCCATCACCCTTGCCCTTCAGCTCAACCATCCCGGGCGCCTGCTAAGTTTGTTCACCGCTGTTGTTACCTCGAGTAATCCAGATGTTGGGAGTCTATCGGGTCTCAAAGCTGTGGATCAAGTTCTTGGTACACTATCAGATGAACAGATATTCTTGCTCCTCCTTAGACTCCGGGACTGGAACACCAATGCAAGGACTTCCCAGGTTGCACAGAGGATTCTGTGGACTCTCATCAGAAGCTATCCGGCGTCCAAGTTCTCCAACTTGTCTGTGAAGGGAGCCAGGGGCCAGAAGAGCCTGAAGGATGTACTGCACGCACTCCGGGTCTACACAGAAAGACACTACAAGCGGACGGATGAGTTGGTCGACGAGAGTTACTTGGTGGAATATACCCTGCAGGAAATGGACAGTATCGCTCCGACACTAGAGGAGGAGGAAGATACATTGATGAAGGAAACTGGTGAGCCCGGCGACGTTGTCATGGTGGAGATATAAAAGTTTTTTCTTTAGGTGACCCGAAGGGTTTTGCAAAATTGTAGTCATAATAGATGGTCCGGTTTAGACTCAAGGAAGGGAGATGAATGTGCCTTGGGGTGCCGCTGGAGATCGTTTCCAGTCATGTTCTCTCGAAGTATGCGTTTCTACCTCATTATCGATTCGCTGTATTGCTAAAGATTTTGATATTACCGGGTTCATCAAGGCGGCCACGCAATGTATTTCTTTTCGTCTTGGCTTATCTAAGTATGTTTCTCTAACTTGTTACATGATTCCAAGGCGCTATCATCCACAATAAGTCGTAGGGATATGGATAGGAGCAGAGCTGTTCAATAGGTTGAATATAAACTGAACGGTTCTGTCCGTAGCCTTGGGCTACTCATCTACCCTTTCGTCGCCGTCTTGTCCGCTGTCTCCTTGCTCCCACTATCCTTTTTCTTTGGCCATGGCTATCAGCCCTGCAATGGCATATCGCTATATACTGCGTTGAGGCTAGCGTCGGGAAATTGAGTGTCGAATTTGTACAATCTCTGCCCCCTCTCTTCCCCCGCATAGACGAATGCAGCGTTGTCGACCGAGATGCTGGCAATTTTGAAGCTAGATAACACTGACGTGGCGAGGATAAACAGTCAACTCGCCTTCCTACTGTGGTGGCTCGCTAAGATCACGTAGTTGGGATTGGCGAGCGCGATCCCACCCGATGCTCGATCTCAGGGTTGGATGTAATTTTTGTCGATAATACAGTAGCCGCCCTCAGAGAGCACATTCTCTTCAGACCAATGCAGACCTTGTCGCATGATGCTTGGTACGTCTTTGACCTCAAGTTTCATATCCGCATGACGGTACTGTCTGTTCTGCCGTTGTTACAGCTTGATACTGTGAGGAACTAGTGATGCACTTCCTTGAGTATAAATTGCGATATTTGTATTTATCACTAAATACGATGACTGATCCGTTGGATCTATGTAAATAGTACCATGTGCCGGCATGGTCGCTATTTCTGACGCATAACACAGCGACCCGCCCAGCTGCCGTGCTTCACCTTGGTGGGATAAGCTATGTAGTTTGGGCCTGATTTACTTGTATTGAAGTGTTTGCACATGTCTGGTTAGTCAATATTGGCACCTTACCAAGTGCAATTGGTTATTGGAGTCGAGGAATTGGACAAACAGACTGAGTTTTCATGTCTGCGTGTGTTTGCAGCTATCGAACAAAAGTACCAAGATAGAAATGCTGAGGTTTCCCCGAGCGGCTAAACTAAATTTATTACTAAGATAAAATAAGTTTGCGATGTTATGTTATAATATACAACGGACCTATTTCTTAGAAACCCTTATTTTGCGTTGTTGGTTGAAGTGACGTGCATGTTTGGCAGAAAATTTGGAGTGGCGACAGGGGTGTTTAGCTGCAGCAGGTAGCACAACAAGCACAAGCTGCTTGGATTTTGGAGCTCCACCACGCCTGCCTACTTCTCAGCCTTGCCATGTACATCGCCAACATCGAAATTTGACCCGACCCCACGAATCCACCCCCCTCAGCGTACCAAGTCCGGCCGCCGGCCAGCCCGATTAAATCCGCACGCGCTACAGAAGCCTCGATATGGCCAAGCGTCAGGCCTCCGAGGCCCTTGAAGAGCTACTCGACGTCGCCTCGCCAGCATCCAAGAGGTCTCGGGTCGGCGACCTGGATTCGCCTTTGGAAAACCCCGATACACCTGTTGAGGCCCCGGAAGACAGCGATAGCGATGACGATGGCGATGAGGAGGCCACGCCTGTGGCGCCCTTGCGGCAGTCCGCCCCAACAGACGGCTACGACGACCTCTACCTAGATACCATCGACCGCAACGTGCTGGACTTTGACTTTGAGAAGCTGTGCTCTGTTTCCCTCTCCAACATCAATGTTTACGCCTGTCTGGTCTGCGGCAAGTACTTCCAGGGCAGAGGGCCCAAGTCTCACGCCTACTTCCACGCTCTCGACGAGGATCACCACGTCTTTATCAACCTAGAGACACAGCGCGTCTACGTCCTGCCTGAGGGCTACGAGGTTAAGAGCCGTGCGCTCGACGACATCAAATATGTTTCCGATCCCCGTTACACGAAGAAGGAAGTCATCGATATAGACCGTGTCAAGCACACCAGCTGGACCCTCGAAAAGAAGGCCTATACGCCGGGTTTTGTCGGCATGAACAACATCAAGGAGAATGACTATCTCAACGTTGTGGTACAGGCTCTCTCCCACGTGGCTCCCCTTCGCAACTACTTTCTCCTTGAGGACTTTTCGAACAAAACGGAGCTGGTCAAGCGATGCAGCATCCTCATCCGCAAAATCTGGAACCCGCGGGCCTTCAAATCTCACGTCTCACCGCACGAGCTGCTGCAGGAGATCTCACTACGATCCAACAAGCGCTTCACTCTCACAGCACAGTCGGACCCGGTTGAATTCCTCTCTTGGTTCCTTAACAACCTACACCTCGGCCTTGGCGGCTCCAAGACCAAGCCCGGCAGCTCCATGGTGCAGCGCACATTCCAGGGCAAGCTTAAAGTCGAATCACAAGCCATTACGGCGCGCGCTGATGTTGGCGACCGCCTGCGCTTTGAAGAAGCCGCCGAGGTCAAGGTCGACATTGTGCGATTCCTCCTCCTCACCCTCGACCTCCCCTCGGCGCCCCTCTTCCAGGACGAGCTTGAAAAGAACATTATCCCCCAGGTGCCGCTGACGACCATCCTGACAAAATACGACGGCCAGCGCGCACAGGAGCACCACGCCCAGCGCAAGCGCTACCGCCTCTTACACCCGCTGCCACCATACCTCGTCTTTCACGTCAAGCGCTTCTCTCAGAACAAGTTTGTGTCGGAGCGCAACCCAACCATTGTCACTTTTGACGCCCGCAACCTCGATATGTCACCCTACGTCGAGCCGAACCCTAAGGAATGGCCCCCAGGCGAACCCATCTGGTACGATCTCGTCGCAAACGTTGTCCACGAAGCCGTCCGCATACGCGAGGATGTCGTCGACAGCGGTGAAGAGCGTAAGACGTGGAAGGTTCAGCTTAGGGACAAGGCCACCGGCGAGTGGGTTGTCGCGCAGGATCTATTTGTGGACAAAGTGCAGAGCGAGCTGCTGTATCTGGGAGAGACGTATTTACAAGTGTGGGAACGCAGGAGAGAGCCCAGCAAGGGCAAAGGGAAACCCGCGTCATCATGATTTGAAGTGTCAAGTAATTAATGAACAGAAAAGGGACAATCAAGAAGAAAGAGAAAAAAAGAGCGTCACAGGAACCAAAAAATGTAACATCACTATTATTTTGAATTTAAGTGAAGAAAGAACAAGCAGCAGGCTCAACCGGGTGATCCAGGAACCAGGCCACAGCAGTGACATACAGTTGTTTACCCTAGCGAAAAGAAACCTAAACCCTCACATGGCCTAAAATCTGCCTTTATATCAATGATCTTACGCTGCACGGCCTTATTGAGCATATGAGCATTAAATACCTTGTCTCAAGCCAACAGACGCAACTTGTCTGGTTTGAGCTATTCGCGTTCTCGCACACCAACCTCAGCACAGAAGAAGCGGCCTTCATCGCACAAGCAATCAAGGCATTGGGTGCCGTGAGGAACCTGCACAGCGGTTTTCACGATCGTCCGAATGGAGGGAAAGCAGAGCAGCAGGCATTTGTCAAAGAGATCCGCAAACCTGCGTACAACGCGTGGACGAGGAAGATGGCGACGGACCTCGGGCGATCACTATTATCCATGGTCGACTTTGCTTATTCTTCTTTGGAGGCTGAACAGCCCGCCAAAAAAAACCGAATTTGTGCTTTGTGATTGTTGCAGATCTCGAACAACATAAAGCGCTGCCTGGCCAGCCGTGCTGAACCCACGCACAGCTATAGTACATACAACATGCAATCCATTTCAACAAGACCAAACGCTAACCCCCGTAACCATCCCATGCCACCCAAAACCATCCCATCCGTCCCGTTTCGTGTCCCCGTCCCATTTTCCTCATGAACAAACGCACGAGGGAGCGCCCCCCTCCCTCCCAAATCATCCAAGAACCAAAGTCATCGTCACCGCATCAAGCAGGGGGCGAACGCAAAAAAGAGAAGATGCAAGAAAGAAAAGGACGTCGACGATTGGCATAAACCAAATGGGTTGGCCCTGTATACCTTTATTATACAGTACAAATAATCCTGAGGGGCCGCGACGCGGTGGATGGGCCCAACGGGAGGGTTTACGACTGGGATTGCTCGGCAGGCTTCACAGCGCCGCCCGTGTGACGCTTGTCGTGGTGATGGTGCTGACCCGCCTTTTCGCGGCGCTGCTCCTCAATGGCCGTCCGTTGCTGGATGCTGGAATCGTGACTCTTAAACTCCACCCGCGTGTTGGGAGGGAAGTTGAGGACATGCTTCATCGTCTCACTGGGAAATATGTTAGCGTCCATATCCACTACCGACAAAGAACAAGGGCAGAGCCGCAACTTACCGGATCTTAATAACACGCCCGCCATCCGTTCGAGTCCAGATGCTCAAGATGTCCTCCCCGTTCCTCATGCTTAACACCGCACCGCACACATCTTCCCCTGCATCGCCGAATTGGTCACCAATAAGGGAGAGGAGAAGATCTTCCCAGTATCGGTCGGCCACGCCCTTCTTCATTCGCACAACCCACTTGCCACCCCTCTTATTTTCCTCGTCCTCCCATATTGGGCGAATGTCCTTCTTGAAGAGGTGGTAGTCGGATACGACGGGCAGAGCCGAGGGGCGCTTCAGGTGCGAATAAATTTCCCAAAACTCCTCTGCTGTCCGCACCGAAGCAATGCCGTGCAGCGTCTGCTCATACTCAATAAACCCGTGTGCCTTGGAGATGGGCGGTCGGTACCAGAAAGACCAGGCCTCCTTGAGCGGGTGTGATTGAGAAGCAAAGGCATTCCTGTCTTCAGAGATGGATGCCATGCTGCTTTTGGCCCCAGGCTTTGCAAGGTCCTTTGTCTGACCAGTCTTTGCGACGGCCGACCCCATTGCGGTTTCGAACGGGTTGCCCGTCGACTTGGGGGTCTTTGCAGATCCAAACGACGCAAAGGCCCCCGAGCCTAGGCCAAAGGCGCCCGATGCGCCAGCGGTGGGGGATACCAAGGCGCTTCCTGGGGTGGAGTTGAATGGGTTGTTTTTGGTTTGGGACGGGTCGCCGCCTTGGCGCTTCGTGAAGGAGGCATTGCGACCAAAGGAATCACCGTTGGGCCCTTGACCGGGCGTCGAGAGGGAGAGCTTGCCGGAGCTGGAAAGTGGCATGTTAGTTGCCAAGCGACGTATACGCAGGCAAGACGGGAGGCTTACTTTGTGCGGCGAGTCCATAGATTATCCATCAAGAAGGTCGCAACGGGAGTGCCTGGGAAGGGAAGTAGGAGGGCGGGGAGTCGTCACCAGAGGACGTCTGGGAGACGAGTCGCGGGGAGGAGAGTGGTGGGAGGTCGTTGGGCGTGTGCGAGGAGGGGGAGGAGGGCGTGGAGGGTGGAGAGAGCGGCGGAAGAGAGCGACTTCGAGGTCGGGAGAGCTGCAGAAGGGTTGGCGACGGGGACCCTTTTTTACACGGCGGTTGGAGGAATTCGATGAGGGATGAGGGGGAGGCGACGGGCAGCGGGAGGACGGAAAGGACGGATGGTGGGTGCGGATACGGATGCTTGTAGTCGGAGTCGGCGGGGGAGGATTGGGTATCGCAGTGGACTGAGAGAGTTGAAGTTCGTGGTCGGGGTGAAAAGGGTGGCGGGGACTGTGCTGTGTTGTTGTGAGGCGAAGATGGTGGTTTTTTTTTGGCAGAGAACGATTGAAGGAAGATGGAAAGAAATTCGCCCACGTACCAGGAAAAAAAGCGTCGTTTGAGGTGCCAGTGGTGGAGTTGGAGGGAGGTATTGCAGAGGTATCCATGCCACTCAGGCCCTAGCGCTGAATACCAGTCAGTGACCTTGGCTGTGGAGTACAAGCCCTGGAGGTCCGCCGACAAGCCCCCCCTCAAGAGTCACGCCGGCCAGCCCAGGGCGCTGACGTCCCTTGGAGACCACTGTAACTGGCTGATTTTGGCGGTTTACCTGTCGAGCCCGTCCCCTCCTTTGCCCCCGGATGAGATTCTGCTGGTGCCAGGCCAGTCTTCACAAATACGACAGGTTAATTAATTAGCGCCCTTCGCTTAACGACGTCAGGCTCGGGGCAAGTACCTGTGCCTGTACCTGTACAAGACAACCTGCGAATCATTGTCCGTTCAATAGGTACTTGCTTTATAGGATGTGACCCTTGCGAAAAGACAATACATCTTGACGTTTGAATGAAAATAAATGAACATGAAGCCTCAGTAGATACATGTGTCTGAAATAAGTAAATACATATCCCAAAGGCTTTTTAGGATTATTCAAACTGGCATCGATGCAGGCAGTGGCCGCGGTGGAGAAGTACCTTGGTTCCAGGCATTCAAGGGTTGGATTATAATGTACCTGTATCTGCTACAGGGCCCGGGCTCTGTCGCATGCGCGCCGAATGCCTGATGGTGCCGTGTCTGCTTCTCGAAGACAAGCAGGTCCACCGTGTCACGGGGTCTGATGTCAGGGCAGGATTCCTGCGGATGGCTTCACGGCATATCCCCTTTTTTCAAATCAGCTTCAGGAAGGGCGAGGCCAAGGTACACAGGTATTTCACGCCTGATCTCGTGGTCAGACTTGTTTTCGTTTCACAGTCTAGCTCGCCCTGGTCGGGGGCAGCCCATGCTCCGCTGTTGGTTCAAGACCAGCCCAGTGTGACGTCTTGACATGTAGGTCGGCACGCATTGGGCGTAACGCAGGCCCGAACTCAGCAAGACTATCGATGGTGGAAAAAAAAAACCTTGGCCTGACCGTTTGCCCGTCTATCCCCACAATCTCCAAGAGCATGTCTCGTTCAACGGTAAACAGCCTAATTTTTACTTCTTTTTGCCCGTTCAAGCCACAACTCCGAAGACATGACACGCGCCGCCCGGCCTCGGGTTGCACAGGGCCAATCTTCACGGAGGAGGCAGGTACCAAGTCCCCGGCTCCGAGTCAGTGCCACCGCGTTAGGATCAAAAGGCCCCGGCCAGCACTTAAGGCGCCCCACTGGGCACCGATGGGCTTTCGCCCTCTCCACGGACCTGGGTGTCATGCTTTGCAAAATGCTTTTTTTGCGTCAGCTTTTTTTTCCCCAAGTGGCATATTCAAAATGCTTGGACTTGATTGGAGGTCCAATTGAGTCGCCAGACTGGCCAACTCCACCACAACTCCAAGCTCACTTCTTGTCCCACGTCGCAATTTACACATTTGCACTTTTGATTGTGCAAGCCCAATGTCACTAACTGGAATGACGGAGATCGGTAAGATTAGCGCAATAACGCCATAGCCCTATGCAGGAACAATAGAGGCGTCTGATTGAATCTAAACTCCCACCACACATTGTGACGTTGCAATGATTCATTTCTGCCGCATACCACGCGTCTTGGCGCAGCAACATTACCGCTGGACATGGGAGAGAAGCATGCGAGCGAACAATTAAAGGGCGTATCGTATCCAATCATACAGCAGCCTATCAATTCCATAATGCAGCATGTCTTGTTTACAATGGCTGGTTCAAGATCAGTGTTACGGTCCATGGAGCACATATCTACACTATCAAACTGTAGTGTGCCTCCGTCCCCACGGTACCTTGCGCAGCAGCAACTCCAGGCCGGAAATACGGCCCAGAGCAACCAACAAAAATGGGAGATGATACACGACTATGGAAAGCCAATCGGCCAATAGTGCTGAAACCAAGCAGCCGCCTGCTCCAATTTCTATTCCTTGTGAACATGCGCTTTATTTCCATATTCGCCATGTCAGGGGTCCTACAGCATGTATTCCTTCATCATCTATGGATGAACAGCCCGTAAAGGAGGTGGTCAAAGTGACGGAGGCGGATACTGCGACCGCCGATTCGTTCACGGCGTTAGGCCGGGGGAGGTGTGACTTGTGGGTACTTTTGCTACGGCCCCACCTCCATGCCGATTTCAATCCTTATCGTTATCGCCAATGGCAGAAAAAAAATTATTGGTTCTGCGACCAGCAGCAGAGGCTCCCATCACCACCCTCCAACCCCCCATTATCCCAACTAAACCGACTGGTCGCAAGATCCATCCCCCGCAGAAACAATGGCGCCCTCGCGAACGAGCACCGTCAAGAACAAGCATGCCACTGCCAAGTCTGGCATTGCCAACAGCAAGGCCTCCAAGCGATCCCCCACCGATGGCATCGTGAAGTCTTCCAAGAAGTCCAAGAGCGGGCCCGTCGTTTCCAAGCAGGTCAAGGACAAGAGCACCGATGCTCTCCTGAAGAAGCTCCGAAACCCAAAGAAGCGAGTCTACACCGAGGAGGAGCTTGGTATCCCCAAGCTTAACACGATTACCCCCGTGGGCGTCATCAAGCCCAAGGGCAAGAAGAAGGGCAAGGTTTTCGTCGATGACAGGGTAAGGCTCTCTCCTCACTTCCCAGCTTTTCTTTCTACAGTCACTTGAACAAATTTACTTACACAATACTCCCAATTGCAGGAAAGCATGACCACCATCATGTCCATCGTCCAAGCCGAGAAGAATGGACAAATCGAGTCCAAGATGATCAAGGCTCGTCAAATGGAGGAGATCCGCGAGGCACGCAAGGTCGAGGCCGAAAAGAAGGGCCAGGAGAGAAAGGACAAGCTCGAGAACGCCAAGGATGCCCTGAGGAAGAAGAGAAAGCGCAAGAGCGCTGGCGACGCCGAGGACAGCATCAAGGATGTGACATCAACTGGCACCAAGGCGGCCAAGGGCAAGGGCAGGAAGCGAGTATCGTTTGCGTAAACCTGGGGACAAGTAAAGAAAGAAAAGCAAGAAAGGTTCTAACAGGGTCCGGTGTGGCTTTGCATTGTTTGGCGCTTGGAGTTGGGCAACGGGGCTGGAAAAGGTCCCTTCTTATTGCTTGGGCGCGGCATGAGGTTTGAAACAATATTACAAAAGGCGAATCAGACGGCTCAATGAGACTCCTCAACATATTGGTCAAGCTGCGCAGCGAAACCTTCGTAACATTGGCATATCGCCTAGCTGTGGCGTGTTCAAGATAATAACCAGTTCTGTGGATCCAAGGTCGGTGAAGGACGTTGCTTCGTGCGATTCCCCAAGACACTTTTGTTTGCATATACATGAAGCTATCATACAACATTTCTATCAAATATTAGTCTATTTAAGAATCACAAAACGCCAATGCCATGCGACCATTCAAGTCACTCTTTTTTCCTTTTGCCCCATCACCCTTGCTCCTCACCAATCACCATCTTGCGTCGCATGGGGACGTAGAGGTGTCCAGGATCGACATCAGCACTGTTGACAGGCGACTGGGGCTTCAAGCTGTCAAAGTCGGCGTCGAATGCGAGGTGATTCAAGAAGTTGGCCACCGGGCGGGGGAACCAACGGCTGCCGCCAATCTCGAACCAGCAAAGATGTCCGCCCAACGATGTTGTCAGGAGGACAGTGTTGGGGTTTTGCTTGAACTCCTCGTAGGGAATGGCTTCCTTGACGGCAATCTATCGCTAAAGTCAGGCAAAAGCTCAAAATGTCAGTCTGGAAGGAAAAAAACTTACGGGGTCATCGGTCGCGTGGACTGCAAGGAAGGGGATTTGAATAGACAAAATAGCGTCAGTGGACGAAGCGTCGCGGTAGTATGCGTATTCAGTAGGATAACCCCATGTTGGACACCTGGGCTTGGTCAGCATTCAAGCAAAAGAAGAAGAAAAAGGCTTGTTGTCGAGCAATACGTACTGGATCATTCGATCAAATTCGTTCAAGTAGGTGACATCCAAGAGCCCTTCGACGTCAATCTTGGTGTACTTTTCCAGCTCAGCTCGGTGCTCTCGCGCCACTTCCTTGAGGGAGCCTGGGTGTGGTGATCAGCAACTGATAGGCGCGAAATGTATCTACAAATAAACTTACTGCCCATGACACGAAGATAAATCTCCTTGCCCACAAAACTGTTTTGGAGCATCTTGCTCGCAACCTCGAGATTAAAGGGGTTCGAGCAGGCGACAGCACCCTTGAACAGGCAGTTGGCGCCCTCTTCGCCACAATACTGAAGACGAGTTAGTGGTGCGCAGCGTCCGAAACGGCAGCTAGTCCAGCACTTACATTGGTGAGCATGTTTGCACCCAAAGAGAACCCCAGGCCGAAGAGAGGGCGGTTGGGGAACTTTTCTCGAACCCATTTAACGGTCTACACAGCCATCTCATCAGTAAAGTCGCTCCCAATCGCACAGCGGCGGTTCCTACCTGTCGCAAATCCCACGTCGCGCGCGCATTGTACAGCATACCGCTGGTGATTTTGCTGCGCGCGCATCCTCGAAAGTTGACGACGCAGGCCTCCCAGCCGCCCTCACCAATCATGGGCGCAATTGTGTGCCTCAGGTAAATCTCGTGAGAACCGCCAGACAGCCCATGCAGCACAATCAGCATCGGCCTCGAGTCGTCAGAGCCGAGGGCCTGCAGCTCCTCGTCCGTGTAGTAAACGGTGCGACGGAACAAGGTGGGGTCTTCGCCGTCATGAGGCTCAACAGCGAAATCGACGGCAAAGGTACCGCGATACGTCCTGTGGTCGGCCTCAAAGACCTTGCGCTTGTAGTACACCTTGGGAGCCGCCGGGTGGGTGGCGGTCCACATGGTCTGCAGGTGGCCATTGAAGAGGAGCGGGTTGAGCCTGCATGGCGGCGTGGCCTGCTCCGTGATCTTGAGCACGTCGGTCTCGGTGCCGTCCTTGTCGCGAATGGCCCGCGGGTGGCGGTGGTGGGTGAAGTTGATGTCTGCCTGGCCAAACCACTCCATGATGGCGGTGATGATGTTAAGGTGGCGCCAACGGCTTTTTACGATGGCGGGCCGCGGAGTGGAGGCTTGCTTGCGCTCTCTCTCTCTGTCTGCGCACTCGCACAATTCACGTGGCTTGCTCCAAGACAACCAGCGAACCGAAGCGTTACTGAGAGCGGGCCGCGAAAGGGAACGAGATGGGTGTTTGACAAGGGAGAAGCGGAAATGATATTTATGAATGGGCCCGACATGGCATAGAGACAAGGCCATCGAGAATCCGTCACAGAGTGGACCCTCGTCCCCCGAAACTCAGCTGTGCAGCACGACAAACATTACGATGCATGGACACCAAGCAGGCCAATGGGCCGTGTCTCATGTAGTGTCTGTTCCTCAACACATCTCGCATCCCCTCCTAGGCACTTTCTGTGTTTCCTACTAATCACGGAACCCGTCAGAGCCAATCGAACCGTCGGCACTCAATGTAGAGTGCTTACACGGCGGCCGGCACCGGGCTCCTATCAAGCCGGATGGCGGCGTAAAAAAAAAACAAGAACAAAGAAGCATCCTTGGAAAATTTTAACCCAGAACAACCCCAGGGAGACCTGTGAGTGGCAGGGGCTGCTGAACAGTACAGGGAGATGTGCCTCGGCATCTTTCTGAGGACCAGTAGATTTTAAATGAATCGCCTCGTGTGTGATAAGACGCAGGTGCACGGGCATGTACAGTGTGTGCGCTTTGGTTGGAGATTCGTGTTGTCCAATTCACATGCTTTCTTACTCTAAATATGGCAACAATAGGGGCAATGAGGGAAATTATACAAATGAATTTGAGAATAGAATGATGTGTGGTATTTTCTAATTGTTTGATCGTGACGAATCTAATGCTTTTTTTTACCACTGCCCTGTTCATACATTATCCTTGAATGCCTCGTCTCCATCAAAGCGCATAGGTACATCAACTTGAATCAAACTCAGCGTGTCCCACTGGACGCTCACAGAAAGAAAATAGATAAAAGACCAGGAGTAACGTTTGATAAGAACAGGATCACATCACCCGACGTTTTTTAGCCCTTCCCTTCTAGGAATTTCTCTTTTTAGTCTGCTTTCATCCATCACCTTTTGCTCCGGGGCATAAAACGCATCTACGTCTTCCATTGAAAAAGCAATCCAAGACACACCAGCGCACCGCACTTAGCCCCACCTAAACCCTCCAGCCGGTAAATCACGTGCCCGGCCTGCCTTCAGGCTCCTCTCAAGATTCCCACAACCGTGATCCTCCAGCCCTCCTACACCCGCTCCACCATCATCATAGCACATCACGCAGTACGCTGCCAGTGAAGCGACGTCGTGCTCATGTCTGAGGGCTGTATAAACATGCTCCTGATGGAATTTTACCCCCACCGCCTCGACTGATCCCCGCACGAGATGGGGTGATTGAACCAAAATGAGCCCGACCATTCATTCGGGTTTCTCGGCTACTTCGACCGCCTAAATGCCTTACTCACCCCCGATCGGCCTCGATATCTGCGTGGTTCATTCTACAAATGCCTAATCCACGGCCTCTCCCACCGCTCCAAGATACCAACGGTACTGTCATTGCTCATACTGGCAACCAAAATGCAGCGAGGGGATGCTGCCATCGGAATTCGGGACCAGACTATGACCACGGGACGTCAGCAGATCAAGATTAGGATTTGGCGTTACTGCCCACCCCGCGCCTCCCCAGCCTAACTTGCAGCATCCGCAAAAGTGATGACTGGTTTTTTTTTTTCGTTCTCCCCTTGGGAGATGCATAATTGAAATACAGCATCTGAAGGGATAATACAGGATGCCGGTCTTTTCCTGCCTATGATCCTTTTTTTTCTCGGGACTTGGGGCTGCACAGCTTGAAAAATTCTGTGCAGCGGAATCTTGGGTTTATTTACTATTTTCTACTTCCGCTGCCGGAATATCTGGGTTCAAGGGAAAGGACAAAATCCCTCCAGCAGGTTCGGTTTCAAGATGCAGGCTCAGAGTGGCCAACATCACTTTGAAGATGGAGGCACATTATCTACAAATGACTTTGCTCCAAGAACCTAAAGGAAAGGCTTACTGTCAACCTGGGTCTTGCTCATGTCATGATTCGGACCAGCGATATTGACGGTCTCTCGGGCACGGCCTGCAAGAAATGATATGGTGCAGGAAAGACTCGTTGCGTCACTGGTGTGCCTATGCAACGGATGACCCGGAGTCCTTCGGTCAGGTCGCCTTTGGGGCAAAATGGGTGTTCTGGGCTTATCGTAAATCATCCTCACGGATTCGTATGTAGAACCTCTTCGCGCACTTGAGCGCCAACGGTGGCGGGCTTGTTGATGGAACACTGGTCTGGCGGCATAGTCCAGCCATTTCCACTGCGGCCGCTTGGCGTTGAGACACTTGACCTTTTCTTTTGCACAATTCGGCTCAGAGGAGGAAAGGAGAGCAAAAAAGAGCGGAAGAATCAAGGGAGAGCCTAGCGGGGAATCAGTCTGCAAGTGCAAGCTAGCTCCCTGTTACATCTGCCCGTCGAGACTCGAGACTCGAGACAGGAGACAGAATCCCATTTCTCGTGATTGACGATGGCCAGGCTTGAGGTTCGAGACTGAAATGCGAAGCGTTGCAAGAATTGAGCGCCAACGGCCGTGTTTTCAGCCGCTACCCGCCTATCTCTTCTTGGATCTGCAGAGGTACTGCACCAACAACCAACTTCGGTCGCCAGGGTCTGAAGACGGAATTTTCCCGGCAGTGGTCCGCGTCAATCTCGCTCCTCCTTCTCAATTCCCCATTTCGTCTCAACCCACCCCATCAACCCCGAAATACGAGCCTCCAGCTTGATGCATCGCCGGACGAACTGACTGACAAAATAGAGCTCCGGTTGGCCCCCGCAGTCGCTACTGCACTGTCGTTAGTGGTAGTGCTGCGGCTACGAGGCGATCCTTGTCGCCATCGGCTAAGATACGGCGATTTATCTGCACGAGTACTAAAAACTCAACCCCGTTGCCCACCATGAAGCACCAGCCTAAGCCCAAGCCCAAGCCTCCACGTCGGCCTCGAAATGCTGCCATGAAAGACGACCAGGGACGTGATGACCAAGGAGAACGGGCTCGAGCCGAGCGAGGAATGAAGCCTTCCTCTCGACCAGCATCTCCCCGCGAGCCCCGCCACAACTCCGATGCCAGAGCCCGTCATCGCCCTTCCACCAGGCCCGAGCCGAGCTCCCATCGTCGACGCCATTCCCGCGATCGCAGCCGTGGACGTGATCGTGATCGTGAGCACGATCGCCATCCTTCATCCGAACCTTCGCGACGTGCTGCCGACGCTGACGACCTGATTCCCCGTTATCGCGCTGGTCGTGACCACCATCGCGACTCTGACAAACCTCGCCGCCGAAGCCCTTCGCGATCTCGAAGTCGGGATCGTGGTGCCCGCGACAGCCTGTCTCCGATCAAGCGACAACGGAGCCGCAGCCCTTCAGTTGCCAGCTCCCACCGCAAGAAGTCGAGACGAGACCGAAGTCCTCGAGGCAGAGCACGAGACTACAGCCTAGAATCCACATCAAGGAAGCACGGTCGTCATTCATCTCGTGACAGAAGGAAGTCATCGCCACGCCGCTACGCCCACTCTTCAAGATCCCCATCACGAGCAGACGATCACCGTTCCCGTTCGACACGTCGCTCTCGCTCCCGGTCACAAACTCGGGGTGACACTGGGCCACGTCGAGCTGACCGTGACGCTCGGTCTGATAAACCGCGCCATCGATCACGAAGTCGTTCAGCCGAGTCTGAGAGAAGGCAGTCATCGTCCCGTCGACCCCGTCCATCATCTCGTGGGGACTATCCTGAAGCTACATCCTCGTCAGCACGCGATCGGCCTTCAGAGGTCGACAGGCGATCAACTCACCGACACATGCCACCCAGGTCACCCAAACCCAACCGAGACCGAAAGCACCGGGACGATTCTCCGGATTGGCGACATTCCTCAAAATCTGACATAGATGAGGATATGAGTTCTCGCGGTGGCCATCGCGGAGGCTACAATCCCAAGTACTTGCACAAGTCTCACCATGGGGGTGATAAATACTCGCAGTCCCCTCAACATGGAGGATCTTATCAGACCTCTCCATCACAGTCGCCCTACGGAGCGAATCGTGGCAACTGGGGCAATCAACAATATTCCCCACAACAGTAAGCTACCCAGCATTATGCTGAATTGCACATGCTAATCAGACACAGGCAATACCCTCCTCAATACTCCCAGGGTGGAAACCATGGTCCCCCAAATGGACCTTCGAACCACTACTATTCTAACCAACCGCAATCTCCACCGCATTCTGCTCCCAACGGACCTATGCAGCAATATTCTCAAAGCGGTTACCGCGGCGGCTACCGCGGTGGCTTCAGAGGCGGTTTCCAGGGTCGAGGAGGCAATCGGGCAGGTTTCAAAAATGCCCATTGGAGTTCCGGCAACCAAGGATCACGCGGCCACTACGACGATTCGAACAACGGAAGATTCAACAATTTTGCACCACGCGAGGATAACGACGAAAACTCGGATGCCATGGACCTTGACACCCATCAGTTTCATGGATCCAGTAACTCGCAAGCCGATGACATGAATAAAGATGACGATGAGAACGCAATGTCTCCTCCAAGTCGACAGCCACCTTCAGGCCCTCAGTCCCAACAAGGTGGTTCTGGTAAATTCAGCTTCGCCTTCAAAACCTCTTCTAAGCCAACGCCGGCAGCTCCCAAGCCCGAGATTTCTCAAAAGTTCAACGCTGCTCCACAACGACGAGAACCGCCCAAGGAGAACAGAGATCGTGAACCTCATAGAGCTCCGCCAACGGAGCCTGCATCAGCACGCTCACGGCACGAGTTCAGAAACCCGCCTGATGGGCCAAGAGGCGACGGACATCATCGCGTGGTGCCCAGGATGCGAAAGGTCAAGAAGATGATGAAGCGGCCAAAGCCACGACCGACGTTGACGGCTGATCTGATTGATTCCGAGTCTGTTTTCTTCCGAAAACCTGGAAACGAATCCGTGGTGGGCTCCGGAACCTACGGTAAAGTTTTCAAGGGCCTAAACGTCTACACGAAAGGTCTCAGTGCCCTGAAGAGAATCCGTATGGAAGGGGAGAGAGACGGCTTCCCAGTAACGGCCGTTCGAGAGATCAAGCTCCTGCAGTCCCTCCGGCATGTCAACATTGTCAAGCTTCAAGAAGTCATGGTTGAAAAGAATGATTGCTTCATGGTGTTCGAGTACATGTCCCATGATCTGACTGGCCTCTTGAATCATCCAT
Organism: Calonectria leucothoes; assembly: GCA_002179835.1. Classification (NCBI taxonomy): domain Eukaryota; kingdom Fungi; phylum Ascomycota; class Sordariomycetes; order Hypocreales; family Nectriaceae; genus Calonectria; species Calonectria leucothoes. The sequence goes on from NAJI01000199.1 coordinate 305,513, forward strand.
CTTTCAAGCTGGATTCCGCCCAAAGGAAGCATATGGCCCAGCAACTGTTCCAAGGCCTAGACTATCTACACACCAGAGGTGTCCTTCACCGAGATATCAAAGCTGCCAATATCCTCGTCAGCAATGAGGGTATCCTCAAATTGGCTGATTTTGGTCTAGCTCGCTTCTATGCCAAGCGCCATCAACTCGATTACACGAACCGAGTCATAACCATCTGGTACCGGTCCCCGGAACTTCTGCTTGGAGAAACCAAATACACCGCTGCTGTGGACGTATGGAGCGCCGCCTGTGTAATGATTGAGATCTTTACCCGCAACGCTATTTTTCCTGGAGATGGCACCGAACTAAGCCAACTGGAGAAAATCTACCACTTGATGGGAACCCCCAACACTCATGATTGGCCTGGTCTGGTTGACATGGCTTGGTTTGAGCTTCTCCGCCCAACCGCTAAACGAAAGAACATGTTTGGGGACAAGTACAGGGACCGCGTAACACCAGAAGCCTTTGAGTTGTTGGCTGCCATGTTCCGTTATGACCCCGCCAAACGACCAACTGCCGCCGAGGTGCTCCAACATCCCTACTTTACCACAGAACAACCTCCATCCAGACAAGCAATTGAGTATGTATTTTATTTTATTTTATTTTCGGTCAACCTTACAGTACAGTCTTGCTAACTACTTGATTCTCAGGCTCGCTCAAGTGGATGGGGATTGGCATGAATTCGAATCCAAAGCCCTGCGCAAAGAAAACGAACGCCGGGATCGTGAGGCTCGGAGAGCTGCCAGAGATGGTACTTCCCGAGACAAGGAGAAGAAGCGTGCCATCGAAGGAGGCGATCAGTCCCGGGACGCAAAACGGGTTCAGGTCGAAAAGGATCAAAGGCCAAAGTCTTCGAACCAACCCACAAGCAGCACCAATGCATGAAGTTGCTGAAGCTGGTCCAACCTTCTCAGCGTGCTATAGTGTGTTGGTCTTTTTCGGACTCCCTCGTCCATTCGCTATAGCCTTGTCGAGCACTATTCTTCCTACTCAAGAGGTTTGATTGGTGTCTGTCCGGCTCATGCTCGAAATGACATTGTCGGGTTCTTTTCTATCTGGCTTGATGCCTCATCCCGATCACGGCAGCCTTGTTTTTCACTTCTTTCTGGGACCTGGGGCATTTCGGCGTTTACTTCAAGATTACATGCGATGCGATCCTTTTAATAGCGAATCGACAAAAAAGAAAAGACGACATGAGGATTTTGCTCACTCGATTCTAATTTCTTAGCTTTGACTTCTGGGAAATTGGGAGCTTTGACATGAGACAACCAACGTGGTTATGTACGCGATGTACATTTTTTGGGTGGGCTGGCATGGGACGGGCATTGGAGTGTGTTGATTTTGCCTCGCAATATGTATTATATCTCTCTATGGCTTGGTGGAATAGATGAGAAAAAGAAATGGTGCATCTTATGATGAGGACGGGGCTATTTAATACTGATGATATTTTCAAAAACATCTTTCACTCAACGACGTCTTGACAAACATACATGCAGAACATTGTGAAACGTGGAACACAATACCAAACTCTTCAAAATCCGTTTTGTTAGAGATGCTGAACGTGATGCTTGATTCACACCAGGGCACAGTCAATGGAAGGGTGAATCCACCACATGGTCATCGTGTTTGAACTCACGTTTCATGCCAAAACCAAGGTGCCAGCTTGCGGGTGTGATCAAAAGCTCGAAATAGTGTTTTTTTTTTTTTAATTTGGCAGCGCAGGGAAGCCTATAGACTTGTACAAATGCTAAAACTTATTTGATGCTCTTGAACTCCAGATTCCGTGGCATAACAATAGTAGTAGTAGCAGTATACGGCCATCTTCGGTTCCTAGCTGTTCGCGCCATAAAGGCCTGCCTCTGTAAAGGTCCAATCCATTCTGTATACGACCCGAAATGTGACTTCTTCTTTTCCGATCCTTTCTTCCAATCTCCTCTCCTTATTTGTTGCGCCTCATAATTTCGTCAAGTATCATAAATTCATAACCGTTCATTCATTTTTTAGTCCATTCACGCAACACTTGTTGCAACCAGGATTCCAGAAGCCGCGTCATAAATTGCCTTTGCAAATTGACGATGCCAGCAATTGCAATCTGATGACAGCAGACTACTCCAAGCAGATGCGGGTCAATGTATAACCCAATCTTGAAAGGACTATTTTTGAGAGTGCTGTGTTCCTCTCAGTAATTTTTTTTTGGGGGGGAGGGGCTGGTGTATATCAGTGATAAGGGATGGCTTCGATGCCTTTGCCCTTGATGTCGGTTGTTTTGAGAAGTTCTCGAAGGCTTCCTTCAGCACGGCCCTTGGGTGGGGGCGAAGAATCTGTAGCACGCCAACTGACCCAATCACTCAGGGTGGATATGATGCTGTTTCTGGGATTCGGTGTATCAACAGAGATTGATCCATGAATAAGAGGCTGTGATGAACCTTCAGTAAAAGCCAACTTCGGTTTCTTGGGTCCAGCACGGCGTTCTCTATGCGGCGTTTCAGGAGCAGTGCGAATCTCAAGTTGGCTACTTGATGTTTGAGGGAGGGCTGGCTCGCTCACCAAGCCTACAGCGGTGTTCCTTGAAGGGTTTGTTTCACCAAGGACCAGGCTCTGTCTGGACCCATCAAAAAGCGCCAGTGAACCAGATCTCCTTGCCCTTGGGATCCTCGGCGGGGATTGTTCCTCTGGAACAGGCATCTCATCAGCCTCACTATGAGATGATGATTTTGATGATCCATGCCTTGATCCCTTCCTCGCAGCTCTGCCGCGAACTTCCTCGGCAATTTCAGCCGCAGACTTCTTCTTGGACTTGTCCTCGTCTGATGAACGGCTGGAAGACATTATGGTTTCCAGGGTACCCATAGCACGGCTGTTCCTTCTTACACCAACTGGTCTCCGCCCTTGCCGTCTGATATTTCTTTCATCATCAGAGGAGACAACTTGAAGCGTGGGTCCCTGCGAATCCTGGGCTTGATCGCCGCCCATAAACGAGGAGCCAGAGCCGTGTGGAGCGTAGTGAACTTCATATTGGTTGCTGAGAGAGTAGCGAGATTTGGCACAAATCTCTGCAATTCGATCCAGGTCGGCATTGATATCGCTGGCACCAATCTCATCATCTATGTGAGCCATGAAGCTTTTGAAGCGGAATGCGTCAATTGGAGGGAGCTTGGCCTCTTCAGGTCCTTCAAGCCGCTTCTTAGCGCGAGTACGAGCCATAGCCCCCAATACCCCATTCCTGGTGGGCGTGAGGCTGGTGGTGAATGGAAGCACACGCCTGACAAGGGCGGCTGGTCCTCCGCTTTCTGATACTGCCGCACGAGCGCCTCCGCGGTTTACAATGACAACGCCGTGGCCAGTGTTTATGGGGCGACTTGGGAGAGGTTGGTAATAACTGCTCACAATGACGGGTTGTGAGTATGTACTGCTTTGAGCGCCGGTGGACTTTGCGTATCGGTGGCGGCTGGGGAAATTGTGGTTGAACTCGCGAAGGGCCGAGGTACGATGCTCGGCGGTTGAATCGTCGACGGGTATGGGCTCGCCCTTTGCATTGGAAGGCACGAGGCTAGTCGACGAGGTATTTGACTGGAAGAGCGGCGGGAACGAGAAGGGTAAGGTATGTCGACGAGGTTTTGCGGGACCGGACCCGGGGGCGGAGGAGGTGGTGGCGGCAACGGAGGGAGGCGGGTGAGTATGGTGAGGTAGGAGAGGTTGGGAGGAGGACTGGGCTGTCGGGGGCGTCATGGTGAAGATGTCGACAGTGGAACCGGCCAGGAGAATATATATATATACGAGCGTCCTTAGTGGCAGCGGAGGAGAGTAGCTCGGTCGAGCCGGTGGAGCATTGACCTTGAGCTTGAGCTGCGGGATAGACACACGTCAAGGTCTCGCTGAGGGGAGGGGGCGTGCGTCGGTGTCGATCTGGCAGCAGCAGCAGTTCGCGGGTTGCGGTTGACAGACGGGGCCGTACTGTGGTATGTCGTCGAGCGAGGTGGTGGTGGTGGTGGGCGGCAGCGAGAGCGGGACCAGGGACCAGAGGCGAGGGTGCAAGAGCTCAGAAGAAAGGGTGTTTGTGGAGGAGAGGAGTGGAGGGAGCAGGGCCAGTCAGGACATGCTGACCAGCAGCCGGTCGACGTTGTCTGGCAGAGGTTGCTGTCGTCGGTCCTTGCTGTCTGGTCTGCGATGCGATGCTATGCGATGCCACGACGCGGTGGTGGAGACGCCGAGGTGCAGGATGCAAAATACCGGTGGTTGAACAAGAAGCGTGAGGTACCGCAGGCCCAGGTGAGACAGTGTGTAAGAGACAAGTACCTCAGGCCCCCCGGTGGTTAGATACCTGAGCAGGAGGAGGAAGGAGGTGAGGTGCTCAGGGACATGCAGGTTGCAGGCGGTCGAGGCCAAGGCCGGGGCAATTGCGATACGAGCAGTGTAGTGGCCAGTTGCCCGTTTAGTGACTATTGCGAGCGACAGGGGAAGGAATGGGAATGGAGCAAGAAGGAAGGCGAGTCCAAGACGGGTTGCTGGCGGTGGTCGAGGCCGAGAAGCGTTGAGTGGGTCCCTTCGGGGATGTTTGGCGGCGGCACCAAGTGAGACAAGCAGCAGCGACGGAGAGTTTTTGAAGGCAGGGTTGAGTGTGGGAACAAGGCGAATTGCATGCCCGGAGGCTTCACTTTGGTTTTTCTTTTTTGCTAATTTCTCACCGTCTCTCCCGGTTCGTCTCCTGTTACAAGTTCTCAGCCGGCGGTTGAAAGATTAAAGAGCAAAAAGAAAGAAGGGAAAAAAAAAACAAATACCAACATGCACCAACCAACGGTGGATGGAGAGTTAAAATGCAAAGAAACGACAAAAGTATGCAGGTATGTCGTGGCTTTCAACCAGAGGGGGAGCCGACCCTATCCCGGCCCCCGCGCTCCCTTCCCATTGGCGCCCCGTATGCACCCACTCACCATCGCTCCCACTGCTACCACGACGCCGCCGCATCTTTGCAAGCCAACCAGATGCTTACCCTACAGAGGCTGCATTCTGAGAGGCCAGGAAGGAAAAAAAAGTACTTTGTGCCACGGCCCCGTCTGATGTGGCTCAAATCATTGCTCGAGCTTGCGTTTTGCGTGCATTGCTTTTTTCCTCCTCTGATGCCGGAGCAGGGCAACTCGCCCAATTGCTTGGACTGCACATGCCAATGCCACCCTGCACATTTGCCTCCCGACTGAGCCATCATGTCTGACCGAGCAACTTCAAGGCACACCGGCCTTCACATTCATGCCTACCGCTTAATTGACCTATAAGCCTCACAACGACGGCCTCCGCCGATGGAACTGCCATGTCACCACTTCCCTCTAAACGGCCACCTACATGACAGGCAATCCTGTAATCTGCTAGCCTCCCCCGCGCGGGGTTCAATCGATGCTCGCCGCCCGCCTTTTTTTTTTCGACTAGCTAAAACGAGTCTATCGCTCTGTCGCTCTGCCACGCATGCATGCACACACCTTCGGTGGCCAACGTGCTGGATTTTGATTCCCGTCCTGCCATGCACGTCCAGCAGCGCCTTGCATGTTCATCCCTCCCCCTCCCTCTTCCGGCACCATGGTTACGCCGCGCGCAGCCGGATGTGGCTGTTCCTTTACCGTCATGTTTGATCGCTCTGCTCCCTTCCCCGGCCCCAGAGCATCCTGCCATGACTCTTGGAGCCTAGATATCATGCACTTCCCTACCTTTGTACCAGTGACGTTGTAGCATGCGTCCTCTGTGACCCCCCGTCGTGCCATTGCCAACTCATCCATACAGCGTCGTACCCGGGTTTATCATCAACGACTGGCCCATCACTTATCGCTTGTCTCGCCATCATTCCTTTTTTTACAATTGGACAGTCAAAGGAAAAAAGCAAACCGAACTGAACCACAGTTGGACACCATGCTGCATAGCCTAGGGTATTCATCAATTCATCAACTGCCCAAAAAGTGCCTGTTCCCGCCCCTACCTATACGCCGGTGTGTGCCAGAGATACATGAATCCAGCAACACGTGATGGCAGAACGGGTGTTACAACCAAAGCTCTCAACCTTCCATCCTTGCTTCCATACTGCATCCTTGCTCACAGAGGCCCCTGGTTGCATGTTTCATTCCGTCGCCGTTAACCCGTCTCCCAACGCGAGTGTCCGATCTACACATGGCAGTTGTGTGTCTGGCCTGTCACGCCTTTACACCGTCTGCTGCGTAATTGTTCCATAACCCCGTCCTCCTGTCTGAACGTTGTCTGAATACACACCCGGGGCTGGCCCTGTGGCAAATTGGCCACTCTGAGCCTGTTCCCGCCTGTCGTAATACACGTACTCGAGGTAGAATGCGTGTATGTGGCCTGGTAGGTATCCGAGGAGCGTCAAGCATATGTTGATGAACAGGTCTGCCCGCACGCGTCAGCACAACGGCTCCCCCTCGTTGTCGTGAACCCCGCGAAGAAAAGGAATAGGGATCAAACTTACCCATGCCGCATCCTGCGACCATCCAAACTCCGACAGGAGGGACTGCGAGTGGTTAGCAACTGGAGCCCAAAGCCAGACCCCGACCCCGCGTCGGCACCTGGCCGTGATTGGAAAGGATATGACGTACAGAATATGGTGATGAGGATGATGAAAACTGCCGAGACGACACCCATTGTGGCGATCGCTGCGCGGCTTCGGTGATATTCTAGACAGTTGGTGCTGATGGGGCGGTGCGTGAGCGCGCGTGTTGACGGATCAGATCGGGCGGATGTAAGTGAACTGTAGGTGCCGTGAATGCGGGGTGGTGGTGTAAGCAGTAAGAAACGTGTAGCGTCTCGATGGAAATGACGATGGTTTTTTTTTTGTGTAGGAGAGAGAAAAAAAAAGCGGAATAACAAAATCAAGTTGATTTGAGTCAAAAGGGAGGATCACCATATGCCTTAAATCTCGAGCACCAAGGCAAGGGAAAGGGAGGGGTCTAGCCGCGTAACGTTCCAGGCCAAGCAAAGTCATTGCAAGGCGAAGCACACGTCGTGACGTGGTGGCAGTGTCAATGACGTAGGCAATCAACCAGTCGGCGCTTCGCTTGCGGAAAAAGCACGTGAGCCCTGTAAGCTGGTGCCTGCTTGTGTCTGTAGCTTGCAGGAAACTCAATTGATGAGCACAATGGCCTTTGGCTCTTGAGGGAGGGTTGGGTTGGGTTGGGAATGTTGCGTGCGTGTGTAACATGCGCTACAGAAGCCGCGTTTAATCTCCTTGACTCTCTCTGGCAAGCCTGGCCCATTTCTCGAGAGTCCATCGATGCGCAAATCGGCCTGGTATTCATAAATTGGGAGAATTCCTCACTGTTTCCCCCAACACACACATGCGCGCGCCGCTCACAGGGCCAAACTGCCCAGCTAATTTATCCCGCCAGATCTTGGTGAACCCTCCCCCCATCCCATCCTATCCCATCCCTCCCTACCCCTCCAGGGCAGCAACTGCAACGGTCGCCTGCATCATCTTGGTAGCAGGTCCCGGCCAGCTGCTACTCTCGGCGTTGCTGGCGTGACACGGCTCGTTAAAATTCCGACGCACCTTGCACCCCGATCCAGCTCGCCTCCTCAAAGCACTGGCCTGGGCCTGGGCCTGGGGCGGCCTTTTGTGTTTCCCCAAGGAAGCCCAAAAAGGCATGCGTGCTGGAGATGGCATGTGATTGAGGTGAGGCTCGCTGTGCAAGTGTGTGTGTGTGTGTGCAAACTCTCCGTCCCAGTCAGGCATGCGTCCGAGGTGGTGCCTGCCTCTCTTTCCCATTTTGCCAAAGGATAACATTGCGGACAGGCGGCTAAAAATAGGCTTGCCAAGTACAGGAATGTGCCTGGACTATCCCGTCCCGAGACACAACTTAATATATGAATTATGCCTGATCCCCGCAGCGCATTCAGCCAGTTTGCTGGGGGATCGTGCTTTGTCTAACTCAATAGCATCCCAAACCCTGCGATTCAACGAAGCGGTGTACTCGCGCTCGCGCAGATACGGTGTACGATTTTTATGAATTCTCCGAAATTCTGCACCGCAGTTTTGCTCAATGGCTTGCATATAGAGAGTGCGAATAAAAAAGTATCCTTTTTGGTATGGGACCGCCGATTTAGGGCGGCCGCTGGTTCCTTCATCATTTTTACTTGCTCTATGATTTGCACCATGGCTCGCTGTTTTTTGATGACATCTCTTTGATTCAGGACCAAACGGTCGTGCTGCGCTACGAATGGGCGTTTCACTGAACTGACTCGACGGTTGGTACCATTCATCTCCATTGAATCCTCGCACGGATCGCCATGTTTGTCTTTTTTGACTCGCATTGTACGACAACAACGCTGAATATGTTGTTGAGGCATGGCTAGTATGACGCTGATATCCGACACACCTCACATCTTTTCTTTTTCTTCTTTTCTTTTCCAATCTAGAGGATGGAATATTCTAGGTCCATGCATGCAGATATGAGGCTGACACTTGAAGCCTACTCTATCTGAGAGTGTGACTTGGCTTCATGACAAGGATGTGTGATTCCAATCTAATGGATGGGATCCATGCTCATCCTCACCTTCCGGTTCCGCGCCAGCGGTGAAAGGGAAATCCTGGGAGCTTTTGCTGGCGCAACCGGGCCGCGAGAGAAAAAAAAAGCATTGGTCTACTTACCTGAACGAGCTGAACCTTGTCTCATTGCCTCATTTTTTCCTTTCTTTCTTGGACCGTCTGTTAGATTTTAATGGCATTTTGTCGATCGAATATCAAGCCTCGCAAGTGACATGTAGTTTCTGGGCTTGAGATCGCTCATGATTGCATCCTGTGGCTGAATTTTATTGTGCCTAGTGTCATTGCTTTCTTGTTTGTGTCGGCCACTGGGTTTTGTTGGTCCTGGGATTCCTTTCTTTTCGAGCTGAAGGCGGGCATGTTCTGGAAGCTTGACCCTGTCTGGCTCAATGCCACGGAGGATCGCCACCAGCTCAAGCTACAGCCCCGAGGATGTATGTAGGTCTGTCAACGGTCGAGCAGGGGGGCTTTGTTACGTGTGCCGGCCGTCGCTCGCTAAGCAGTCGTTGCTAGGAAGTGTATCAGGACAAGTCGGGTGTCCGATGAGGCGAATGGGAGGTTTGCCAAATCCGGGTCAGAAAATGTGATGAAGGCAATCCAACAATTTGGGATCTCAATTAATCGCATGTGTGGGATGATGCAGAGTCTGCCGGCGGTTTTGCAGGTGTCTTTATGTGGCTGCGATGATGAACACCACGAGATGCCGGCGACATCATTGTGGGCTGATGTCTCCAGAGCGAGATGACGCCTCCCTAAGTTGGGCAAGTACAGTTCCCACGAGTGGGGGATTCATCTGCAAGGCGAATCTTTGACACTCTGCCCCATTCGACTCCCCGGGCAGCGTCTTCTGTACATGCAATGGGCAATGGGTGCATGAGTGGACAAGACCAATGGGCTTCGCTCCGGCTCGTTGACAGGAATGCAATCATGGTGACTTCAGAGTGCTGGTTATCTAACAAACGCCTTGCCGCTTGGCATTGCGCATCGGGCGTAGGGAAATGACGTTTAACGTCGGGGCAGTGCGGTGAAAGCTCGCAAGCTTGGAAAACTGCATCGAGACATGCAAAATTGTCGTAAAGAAGCTGACTCAAAAAGTCATATCATTTCTTTGAATCTGTTGAATGGGGTTTCGATGCATGCTATATGTACAGTACGCCGCAGGTTGGTTGTCTACTGTATGGGCACAGCTACTTACTAGTTTATTGGGGCCGCAAATCCAACATGCCATCTTGCTCTCGGTTCGAGAGGTTACGGGGATAAAAGGCCAGCTGTCAGTTTGGTTCTGTGGCTCCCAAACACGGCTGAATGGCACAGTGCTACACGGCCTCGGTTCATCCCGGCGTCGCAAAAGAGGACTTACTCGATTCAGGATGTGCGTGTGTGTGCGTGCGTGCGTGTGTGTGGTGTGTATGTGCTGGCTCTTTCGTCAGAAGTGGGTGTGAGTGTGGGTGGGTGGTTCACTTCTCAGCGGGACGGCGCACCCTACGAAAATGATTGATTGGTAATATTGCAGGGAAATATGACGGGAGAGAGGACAGAAAGGTGCGGCAAGAAGGATACAGATTGGACCGGATATTTGACCAGTCTCTTATTTGCGGTTGTGTCGTATATCCAGATGGTGCGGAAACGGTGGAGGAGGCCGCCCGGAAAGTTAATCGTCCCGGTGGTCGGATAGATGTCGAGACAGGGTCGGGGGGAGTCGTGAAAATGGTCGGTATACCGCGACTAGCACAGTATGTGTGCGCATATGCATGCATCTTGTGCGAGTTGTTGCGTGTGCGACAGACGAGGCACCTTAGTTGTCTCGTTCACCCAGCAGGCAGCCAACCAACAATGGGCAACGCCCCCCACGGCCGACTCCGGCTCCGGGTCATCGGCTGCCCTTGCCTCAGGCGAGAGCAATTGCGCCCTTAGTGGTGAGTGTGTGAACAATTTGCATTCTTCTCTCCACCTGAACCAGTCGAGCCTTCACATTTCCAGGCAAGGGAGCCAGCAAAAGCGGGGAGGGCGGCAAATATGGGGGGAGGGGAGGGACTCAAATCTCACATCCGCCTCACTCGGGCCTCGTGGTGTTTGTGATGAAATGCACGTACTGTCTTGGAAGTGCGCAGGCATCATCGAAGACGGCCGTGATTTGAGAGCACCAGCGGCGACCGCTGTGGCGCCGATGTGCGGCGAGATGCTGGCTGGGCTTGACGTGCCACCCGCCACTCTTGCGTTGCGTCTCGAGCAGTTGATAATTCTTGTTGGCACCTATAACGTGTGGCACAACAACTTTTGGCTGAGGCGAGAGAGCACGCAAAGGGCGGCTGACGGGAGCAATCCTCACAACAACTGTTGACGCACATGGAACATGTTGAGTTATAAAAATAACGGCCGCATACGACGCAAGCACCCGGGTACCTGGGTGCTAGGTTTTGCAATTTCACCTTGCTCTCTGGGACGGACGGGCTTGGAAGGATCACGTAGCGTCGGGAAGAGGAAGCAGTCAGACCAGGGGTGTCGGTACCTGCTGCCGCACTCATTTCGCCTCATTGATACGAGTATCCCTCTCACCCATGCCGACTCTCCCCATCAAACCGTCGTGGTGGTGACCTACCACAGCGTAGCCGCCTCCGCCTCCGGTACAAAGCCCGCCAAAAGCAGATTGACCTAGGGCCCATGGCCCCCAGGAGGTGGAACCCCTCTCCACTGACAGTAGCGCGTGTGTCTGTCGGGTCGCATCCCTGAATCCCATGGCCCATGGCTCATTTGGCAGGGCCTGGGCCGTTTGCTTCCCCGCTCCCTCCCCCCCTCCCCCGAAAGGATAGGGGCCCTGCCAGCCTGTGTGGGCGCCTGTAACTGCTGTCCGAAGGCCTGTAGGCGCTGAAATGCACCAAGGCACAATTGGAAGTGCCTTGCCATGGCGGCGCGACTTGGGATGGGGTGGTTAGCCAAGGTAGGGAGGGATATGCGACAATGGCACACTCTCACCTCACCTCATTCCCTTCCCTCGCCGCCCGAATGTCTTTGGCTTCTGGCTTCAAAAATAGACATGACATGGCCGTCCGAGGCGGGCGCGAGAGACCCCGGCACTGTTTTCTTTTTGGAAGCCCGTCTGCCTGATCTCATCTATCATCTTTTCATAACTTGTCCCCCTTCCCTCCGCCGAATCCCCTTTTCGATTCCCCACTACCAGGGTTCCAAGTCGTGTTGGAATACCGGGTTGTTGGCAGGTACATGCAAAACGGCCCCAGCCAGATCCAATTGAGCGTAGAGGCCGCAGGTAGGCACAGTACCAGACTGGAGCTAGGGATCTCCCTTTGGGTCGGCTCAGTGAGAAACACAGGCGGTAGCACTCTGGGCACAGCACACTTGGGTTCAATCCAGCACAAGGGCCTACCCCTCGCTCCCCCAGAGGCTGCCCACGGCCCTTTTTTTTTTTCTTCTGTCTTTCGACACAGTGCACACGCTTGGTGGTGCTCCCTGTTGTTTGTCTCCTGAAGCTTTCCGGCTCGGCCCAACGTTAACTACCTCTCCTTCTCACCTCACCTTTTCCATCGCATCGCGACTTGGCCGGGCCACGGGCTAGTTGCAACATCTTGACTTCTTTTTCCCACCTCCGTTCCTCGTCGAGCACCTCGTCGAGACGACTCCCTCACGAACCCCTCCCCTCCGCCTTTCCGCTGTCGCTGCCACCGTCGTCACCGATTAGCCGCGTCTGCATCTTTGCCGGTTCCCCTGCTTCCCTCACAAACTCGGTCCTCGTCCGACCGAACCCTCCGCACCGCAGCCATGGCTTCGCAACAGCAGCTCAACATCGATCGCTATGTCGTCATTCACGTTGCGACTACCTGCGACGAGCACGGCGTCTACGTGACAAAGGACTCGGCCGAGGTCATTGAGCTTGGTTGGATCCTTCTTGATGCCAACTCTCTTGAGGAGGTGAGTTGCCAAATGTCTCTCCGAGACCGACAGTCCTCCTTCGCTCGCGGAGCAATCCCGCTGACAATCTTCACCTTGCCCGCCAGATTACCCATGAGAGCGTTCTAGTCAAGCCCGTCAACACACCCATCACTCCCCTGTGCAGTAAGTTTTCCGCGCCGTCACGTCACAATTCTCTCCCCGGGCCACATGTCGCTCGTGGGTCTGGCTGAGGGAAGAAGCGACTTGGGCAAAATTCGCACAGCAATGCACTCTGGCCAAAAATTCGAGACTAACAGCCATTTCCCCAGCGAGCCTGACAACCCTGACGTGGGAGCATGTTCGAAACGCTGGTACCTTTAGAGATGCTATCACCCGATTCGACACATTTGCTACCGAGTACTTGACCTCCAAGAACCTCGACTTCGTCTTCGTTACGCTTGATGCCTGGGACCTCCGAGTTCAGCTCCCTCGCGAGGCCCGCGATAAGGCCGTCGTGCTGCCCCCCTACCTGCAGCACTCTCGCACCTTTGACCTCCGCACCGAGTATCAGCGATGGCAGCAACACCACCCCGAGTCTCTCCCCTTCGGCCCCTCGATGCTCTCCAACATCTGTGCCGCCCTCGAGGTCGAGCCCGTGCAGTCAAGTGCTCCTATTAAGCATAACCTGCCCTTTCACTTGCAGGCTCTGGCCCCCGCCTCTCCACGCCGAGCCATGGAGGAGGCCATCACTCTTGCTCGAGTTCTCCGCGGTCTGATCCGCAAGTCGCAGCCTCCCCAGGAGCACCCTGATGTCTTGACCCGCCCCATGGATGCCCGAGCTGATGTTAGAGCTTTCCTCTCCGAGAGAAGTAAGGTTCTTCACATGTCTGGCCTCCCCCACGACACGACTCAGTCCGAACTCGAGAGCTGGTTCACTCAATTCGGTGGCCGCCCCATTGCTTTCTGGACCCTGCGCACACCTGAGCAGCACAAACCCACCGGCACCGGATTTGCTGTCTTTTCTTCCCACGAGGAGGTGAGTAAAGAAGAGCCCCCCAAGCAGCTTAGAGGGGAATGGCCGTCTGAAGCTTGAAAAATTTGTTGAATATGGACCAATTGCTAACTTTGAGCTAGGCTGCCGAGAGCCTTTGCATGAACGGCCGTGCCCTGAACGAAAAGGCCATCGAGGTCTCGCCATCGTCGAGCCGTGTCCTGGACCGCGCCCAGGATATCCTCACTCCTTTCCCTCCCAGCAAGAACCGACCCCGACCTGGCGACTGGACCTGCCCTTCATGTGGCTTCTCCAACTTCCAGCGCCGAACCGCTTGTTTCCGATGTTCTTTCCCAGCCGTCGGTGCTGGTCCAGCAAACGAGATGGGTGGTGGTGGTGGTGGCGGCGGCGGCGGCAACAACTATGGCTACAGTGGCTACGGACCACCTGCCATGATGCCACCGCCTCCTCACGGTGGCCACCACGGTCCTATGGGCCACGGCGGCCGCATGGGTGGCAGTGGCGTTGTTCCATTCCGTGCCGGTGATTGGAAGTGCGGTAACGAGGTCTGCGGCTACCACAACTTTGCCAAGAACGTTTGCTGTCTGCGATGCGGTGCCAGCCGCGCGGGCGCTGCAGTTGTTGCCGACTCTGGATACCCATCTCCCATGGACAACTCCTCTCAGTACAGCATGAGCCAGGGCTCCATGGCGGGAACACCCGGGCCCGGCGGCCCCTTTTCTTCCGCAAGCTCGTTCGGATCCGGCGGCTACAACCAGCACTTTGGTGGCCCCCCTAGCCACTACTTGCCTTCTGGATTGGGTGGGGGCGCAGCAGCTTACCCCAGCTCTCTCAACACCCACGGCAGCTTTGGGTCAGCTCCCGGATCGCATTCCGCGGGACCCTTTGACAGCAGAGCTGCTGAGGCTGCCTTCCAGTCTGCCAGCAACGGCCCAGCCTCTGCCGGCCCCTCGAACAACTTCTACAACAACAATTCGAACAACAACAACGGCGAGAACGATCCGTTTGCCTTCCTCTCTAGCGGCATGGGTGGGCTCTCGGTGAGCGGCGGCGATGCCCGCCAGAACGGCGGCTCTGCTCCTCCCAGCAAGTCGCCTGCTTAAATACAAAGAAAACATTTTGCTACAGCCAGGGCGCTGTGTACAGGCTTTCCTTGGGGTCGACCTCACCAGCCGGATGGCATGGGACAACGACGCCGTGTCACCTTTTTTGTTGCGCAACAGAAGAAGAAAAAGAAAACGACTTTGGAATGACGAACATAGAGCATTTGACCTTGGCAAATAACTTCTGAACTTGGTTGTTCTTGTTTGAGGAAAGGCAGGCGGTTATGTATTGGTTTCGGAAGACCAGGATCGGAGTGTCGGACACGATTTTAGGCGGGACTTGTTAAATTTTTTCGAAGGCTGGGAAGACAAAAGTAAACTACCTTGCCAAATACCAGGGCTTGCTCTTTGGGAGGGTTTTACGAGTCTGTCGGTTCTTGGTATGGGGGGATATTGCTAGGCTGCCGTCTCGCGGGACAGGCTGGGTTCGGGGTCCCTATTGTTTCTCTCTTTTATTTCTGGACGGCGGGATCTCGAAAGACGCTGGCCACTCAGCGGGATGGGGGCTGCTTTTGCTGGAAAACTGGTTCCGGGGCTCGGGTGCATAGCGAAGGGGAGTGTAAGGGTATATCTTGGCCTTTGTGTGTGACTCAAATATCCAGTTTCGCCGGCGTTGGGCTTGCTGACCCGACAAACTGTTTTTTTCTGTCTTGTCATCCTCCCTTTTCTCATCTTCCCGGGTCATCTCATCTCACTTTCATTCTTCATCTCTCATGTTGTTCTTGTCGATTTTTTTGTTTTCTTCGCTCTTCATCTCACCAACCCCCTTCTCTCCCCTTCATAACACACACAGACACACATTTCCCCCCCTTTTACACATATATTGCGCTTGTGCTTCCTCCTTTTTTATTTCCTCTTCTTTTTTGTTTTCATCGTTTTCCTCATCATTTCATCATTTGAATCTTTTGTTCTTTTTTTGGGACGCGCGGGAGCTGGGGAGCCGGTGGCAGGAAACCAAACTGGGGGGCATTTCGGGGAAACTTGGCGGATGGGAGGAGTCGGGGAGTGCACAAGGGAAAACAAAATTCTCTCTCAAACAAAGGCTGGCTTATATATCTTGTTTGCTCTGCTTTTGGCTGGCTGGACGGGTGAAGAAAACTTTTTATTACGGCAAGGAGGAGGGGGAGGGAGAAAGCGGTTGCCTCGGTGAGTGCTCTCTCTCTCTCTCTCTCTCTCTCTCTTTGAGCCTGTCTTTTTGCCTCGTCTTCAACGGGGGAACCGTGTTTCCAGCAAAGAATTCAAAATGGGCTGCTTCTTTCTCTCTATCTCTTTCTCTGCTACTGCCTTGGCCCAACAAACGGGTTTTTTTTTTCGTGTCACTTAGGGAAAGCGGCGAGGTGTGATAAAAAAAACTCGGCGAGTGGTGTGTGTAGGACAACGTCATGGGTCTTGGGGCTTGGCTGTACCAAGACAGACGAAGGACCGGCTGGGATGCGGCGGATAATCGGGATTCATTACAGGATTGGATGGAATACACTGGGCTTGGGCTTGGGTTTGGTTTTTGGTTGGGCTCGGGTTTGGTGGTGGCTGTTGTGTGACTGCTTGTTTTATTCTCCCCCTCCGCTTGTCATTGTCTTTCTTTTCTTCTGCTTGTCTCTCTCATTGCTTTTTCTGTCCATAAGTAATCGTCTCTCAAGCATATATATCTCGTCTCATTGAATAAAGGCGCAGCCTGAGAAGAAGAAGAGGATGATGGCCTCGACAGACGTTTGCTAGTATTTGCGTGTACTTTTTTTTTTATCTCTCTCGTCTTTGCAAAGTTTACAATCCGAGTGTAAGTACTTGTAAAAAGCTTTATTTAGAAATAGACATACCAATAGATAAAGCATGCATCTGAATTATACATGTCCTTGAGCGAGTTGCTGTTTTGCCGCCCCAACAGTTTCGTACCAGCACCGCCTCTCTTCTCCCAACATTTACCTTGGGAATTTCTCTACTTTCATCTCACTTGGCCTCGCATTTCTCTGCCCTTGCCGACGCTGTCTTTATCACCCATTCAACGCTGTTCGCTGTGAACTCTCACGCCTGCAAGTTCTGCTCTGTGTCAGTGCACTTGAAGAACTGACAACCAAGAGACTCACAAAAGCATGTGTATGTCATGGTAATGAAAGCTGAGCGCTGAACCCCAGTTTCATAGAGGGTACCGACTGACACAAGGCACAAACGCTTTTTGCACAAAACTATGAATGAACTTTATCATGAGCAAGGACGCACAACTTGGAAACACCTACAAGAATTATGCATAGACTTGTTCCAGTTAATGTGGCTTCAAAGATGGAATCCTCTCCTTGCCAAATCTAGCTATGTTTTGCAGTGCCGCGCTTCCCCCCCCCCTGTCCGGTCTTTGTTGATTTGATGGTGGTTCTGTCCTCGCATCGCCATCACATCCATGCTACCAAGCATACGCCAAAGAGACTAATTGCGAGGCGATGCAAGAATTAAAACTAGAAAAATTCGTTGGACAGGTTCCAGAACGCTCTGGTGATGATGCCGACCCTACAACTGAACACCTAGGAAACGCGGAGGTGTTGGATTGGGGATTGTGAAAGGCGTGGTTTTAGTTAGCAGCATCCAAGTGAGCCAGTCTTTGTGTCAAGCTTTTTATTCTAATCCATACAAATTTTCCTTGACAATAACCCTAATAGATCTACTAGTTAACTTCGTCTTCCTCGGCAGCCAAGCTACCCTTGGCGAAACCACGGCTTGAGCAACACGGTAGAAAGCAAAGCGTGTGCTCTGACGGCACCGCGCCTGTCCGCGCCACCTTCATGTCAAGCAATTAGTTAAACCTTACAACAAAAGCAATTCGAGAACGAACCTGAGCGTGTCGGAGAAGGACCGAAAACATGGCTGTGCCATTGTAAGTCCTTGATCAAATGTCAAGTCCACGATGCTGGAGTTATCGCGATGCCAGCAACAACGGCCAAGAATAAGCGAAAGGTTTGAATGGTCAATATTGCCTGGTTTGATACACTGTTGATTTAAAAGGATACTCTCAATTCCTTCACATCCCACCAAATGTTGGAGCTAGCTGCGTTGTATAGAGACGAAGAGCTACTCTTCTTCACCGTCAGCAAACAGATCATGGCTCATTCCGAGGAGGGAATCGCGGAGGAAAAAGTTCCAGTCTTCTTCATTGTCGAGATCGGGGAGCTCGTCGGATATGTCTCTTTTATAGGGGCGTAGCTGGAAACCACGGTTGATTTCGTCGTCGAGAGTGTAAGGATCCTCGTCGTCCCAGCCAGAGTTGCCACCCTCCTCGGAGTCGCTGTCGTGACTGCTGCGCCGATCTGGTTCGAACTGGTCGTCTCCTCCACCGCAGAATGCCATTCCACGGAGCCGATCATCTTCATCTTCGTCCATGATCTCTTGCTGTTGCTCCGGGGTCAGCTTGCTCCATTGCTTCTTTATAACATGCTTGCGCCGCCAGTGGTGGCGCGTATCCATGTGCGCAAGGACATTTTCATCATCCGATATGTACATCTCTTCCTCGGTGGGCACGAGGTTGGCGCCAGTGTCAAAGTCGATGTATCCCCAGACAACCATGTCCATGAGATGCTCGTTCAAATACAGGCCACGCTTGACAGCTTCTATGGGGATGAGCTCGTCGGGACGCATGAGATGTTTTTCGCCCACTCCCCAGCCCTCATAATGCCCAAGGCCAATCTCATGAAGCGGAACTCCGTGGAGCATGGGATCGCGAGATGCGGTCGTGGTAAGGTCAAGCCAGAACCTGGGAGATGGCTGGTAATCGTATCTCATCTTGAGCTTGAGAAACTCCTTCAAAGTGGTGTACTTCTTGGCCATCAGCAACTGCCAAAGAGGGTACAGCCCCTTCTGGCCGAGCATGATTCTGAGGAGGCTGTTCGAGATGGGGCCGTAGACTGGGTCGACAAAGTGCATGCTGAGTTTCATGAAAAAGAACTGAGCATTGTAGAGATGCTGGTCGGTCCAGGTCTCTTTGCAGCTCAGATAAGACTGCCGCTGTCTGGAGGTAGCAATCTCCGTCATAAGCCAGAGGCGGAGTAGAGTGCTGTACATGGTGGGAGGCATGCGATGGCCGTTGCGGGCCATGATGGCAATCATTTCTTGACAGTACCGGTGGCGACCGAGAACTAGCTGGAGGTACCTCATGCCAGGGATCAATCGGACACCGGCCCGGGCGTGTGGTGGAATAAGGTGCTGGTGCTCTTTGTACTGACCACCCCAAGATCGCTTCATGGGGTCTGGGATTAGTACTCGCCGGTAGAGCTTGAAGGCAAAAATCTCGCCGGCTTCGGGGGCCTTGTGAGACACCCAGGAACAAATTGAGGACATCATGTGGGTGTTGATGGTTGTGTGGAATGCCTTGCTGACCGAGTAGAGATTGACAATGTCCTGAGGACTGAGGTATTTGCCAATTTGGACGGCAACCTCGACATTTTGGCAAAGCGCAGTGATGATGTCGTTGCTTGTGTGCCTCAGACTGAGCTGGTTCATGTTGTCGCTGATGTCATAGGGGTCTTCTCCGTCAAAGAAATCATCTAGACCATCCTGTCCAAATTTGAATCGCTTGTGAGGCTGCCCGGCTATGCCCTTCTCTTCAATACTGATATCGTATAGATCGTCTCCAAAGAAGTCATCGTCGATAGGGACACCTTGGGCTGCCACTTGGCTTTCTTCAACACGCCCGCGATTTGATTCGCGAACAGCCTGTTCTTTGATGGCTTCTGCGAGGTCCCACCCAAGAACAGGACCGTGGCCGTGCGGGTTCTGCTGTTGCAGCAGCTCTATCTGCTCCATGGCAACCTGTGAAAAGATGGCGGCATCTTCGTTGCTGAGGCCCTGATGGCGCGCCGAGCGAGCGATTTTGTTGGCATCCGTCCGCAGCATATCCTGGTTTGCTATATAGCTGAGGAGGTTGTCATTTGGCTGCGACATGGCGAAGGAGAGAGAGCAGGAATGACGGCTTTGGGAGATGGCTACGTGGTGAGGGGTCTGCCACTCGAGAGTGTAGATAGAAGAAAGGATTCAATAAGCCGATATTTGCAATAATCTGCCGTATTTCTTCACGCATTGGAGCGATCATGAGGAGAAAGGCGTGGCGAGAAGAGGGTGGAAGTGTCAAGTGGATACAAGCATGTAGGGGATCAAGCAAGCAGCGAGCAAAGTAAACACACAATAGAATCAATAGAAGCAAACAGAAACGTAAGATACAAACAGTAGCCCCTTTCGAGTTGCTTGTGAATTATGACAGTGCCTTTTTTTTTTTTTGGCCCTATTGCTGTCAGCTGTCAGCCGATGTCGAGTGGCTGTCAAGGGGGGCACGTGACATGAGAATCTACAAACAGTCGTGGAAGTCTGGGGTCGCTTGCGCTCTTGTGCCGATAGCCTTCTCCAATGAATTCATCAGATGACTGGCAATGGCACGACCCTGGGCTCCCCACTAATGAGAATGAGGCTCAACTGACAGTGGATCGCTCGGCAGAGGCCAACCAACTTTGCTCCGATCGGCTGCCAACGCCACGCCACCCCATAGCTCCTTGCATGCCTTGGGGAATTCCCGAAGTTCCCGGCCAGTGGTGGGTGTCTGTCTCGTGTCGGGATCATGGACCGGGATCAGGGCGCTGTGGGAGGCCATGATGGCGAGTGTGGTGGTGCGCGAGGAAAGAGGCGAGAGGAGAGACGACGCTGGGGAGGGGAAAGAGAGGAGATACGACGACAACCACACAAAAAGTAATGCAAGGGTGTGCACAGGGACTGCATAATCATGGTGACAGTGAACCCCGGGACCCCGGAGCAGGCTTTTATACGCTAACGGTTGTTGATAGGGCGGGCGAGTGAGAATTGGGAGTGTGAACACCCCCCTCTCCCCTCCCTAGCGTCTCCTGATCTGTGGTATTCGGCCCTAGGAAGTGCAGCAACACCATATGGGTGGTGTTTGGGAGTGTGGCGGGACTTGGTCTGGAACAGGTCTACGCTCTCGAAGGTTCGAGGCTGAGTCTCTCCTCACCTATCACTCCCCCGCTACGCTGTCGGGTGCAACATTGTACACTCAGGATGCACCTCACTGGAAAGAGCCACCTCGGGGGGATTGTTTGAATGGTCATTGGCACAGGGTAACAGGATATGCAGGCGTTGTCATGGTCGAGCTATGCTTGGCCGCACCCCTCCTCCTCTTCCTCAACTGTGTTTTGTCTCCTCACCGACCGCCACCTCTTCCGATTCGACGAGGACTACTATGCTGCCAGCGGAACGAGGAGGAAAAGACCAGGGCTAGGGCGTGAATCATCTCGGTAGCTTGGTCGAGTCCAGGATTGTGTTCCTTGTCAACGCGGACCCATGGTCGGATCGTCGCCCCTGTCAGCTCACTCCCCAACGCTTGCCTCGCTCACCTTGCTGACTTGGGGTCGCTGGGCTTGCATCTCGCGCTAGCTACGGCGTGTGCACACCGAAATGGGCGGGCTGCCTAGTTGCCAAGACAGATACGGCCAAGGGGGGCGACATACCACCCGCAAAAGAGCGAGATGGCTCTAACCCATCTCGAAGAGGTTCGCATGTGAGTAAGTATTGGCCTGCACACCGAGTGGGGTGGCCACTCCCTGCTGCTGCTGAATGCGTTGACCTGTCAGTGACGGTCCGCCGCGAAGCTAGAAATCCTACCCCCTGTGGGATAAGGGTCAACAAGTGGCTGAATTTGAAGCATCTAGCAGACCAGGGGCACTTACAAAAGCAGTAAGGGCCCAGGGTGTCGTGCCGTCGTCTGAGTCTGTTTCTGGTGCTGAAAGGTCCGTAGTTGTCTCCGAGGCCGTCTAGTGATTGACCCTAGAAGCTCAAATTGTTACGCCACTGCCTGCATACTGCATAGGAACATGTATCTTTCGGCCAACGGTGTATGGAGTTGTACATGCACGTCTTCGAACATCCAGACCCCCCGCTAACAAACATGTTTTCGTGAGTTACGCACACCCGTGTGCCCTGCAATCGACTCATCACTTTTATGAGGAGCAAAAGTTTTCATTCTGCATAGTTCTCATGTACACGCCCCAATAGTCTCTTCTTCGCAACCCACCGAGGCTTTGGCTCCGTCAACCGGAGGTTCTTGTAGCGGATAACCCAGCCGTTGCCTTATCGTGTCGTCCTAGCCAGTAGGGCTGGACGGCCGACCAAGAACCCACTTGAACTGAATAGGAAAAGAAAAAAATCATCTACTGTCGATTCATATTTTCCCATAAATACCTAGACGTGGACTGCTTTGTCTTATGAATGTTGATCGTTGATGCTATCATCTTTCGCTTTACCAACTCTGATGTCTCTGCCTGCCCCTCCAACCTTCTTCACTGACGATCAAACGATGTCACCCGCCCGTTTAACCATAAAGATTGTGGATCTTAACTCCTCCAAAGCCCCGAAAGATCCGGAAAAACCAAAGGAAAAAAAGGAGGAGAAGAAGAAGAAGGAGAAGAAGAAGGAGGCAGGTCGTCGTACCATCCGGCATCGCCCTAAACCTCCCCCCGAAGCTCCAAACCCCAAGTGATCCTAAGGATCCATATGACGCGGAAAGAAAAGAGAGCCCTGTGGGTCATTACATGCTGAACCTATAGTCCAATTGTTAATATTTATTGTGCTGGTTTAGATGAAATGTTCTTCTATCTGCTTTACCGGTCGGAAGCTTGCCTCACGACGTAACAAAAGGCAAAGATCGATACAGATGTTCGACTATCGGGGAATGATGGCGGCACAAATGATTGGTAGCAGGGATGAGTTCTTGTTCATTCATTCTCGTTGTCTCAGGTTTTCTCCTCAACAATTTGGCCAAGTGCGGGCTTTTTTCAACTCAAAGACTGGAAAAACAAAACCGATGTCAGATTTTAGGAAATCAACTCTGTAATAAGGCTGGTGGATTGTTGATATCTCTATATATCAGAATATTTATCGGAAGCTCGTATCCTGAATGCCTGAGTCTATGGACCAATCAACTGTGACGTGAGGTTTATTTTTTGGCGCGGGTGCAGGGCACCAACGGCAGGCACGCCAGGCGCTGAGCGTAGTGACATGATGCTGAGACTCGCTGGGTACATGTCGGTACAGAGGCCGGGTGCATCGTGTCCTAATCAAGCGAAGCGCATGCCACGAGGCAAAGAAGGCAGCTGCGAAGCCTCCCTGGGATGGTTGACCGAGTCTCCATCAATGCCAAGATTGATGATAGGCTCCTCTGGGATTGGGTTGCCATGATCGTTGTTTGGCCCGTTGTGTCGTCGTCGGGACCCCCCCTGGGATAATCGTGCGCAGTGAGGCTCTTTAGTGGCTGAGCGTTGGGCGGCGTGGAGCGACGCGGGGGAGGGGATGGAGGCTCGAATCGGTGCTCGGAAGGAAGATAAATATCTCGAGGTTGTTCCCTTTATTGACTGGAACAAAGAGCTTCCTAAACCAAAAAGTTCAGCAAATCAATTCTTATATTACCCTCTTTGTCCTCGTCATGTTTAACATCATAAGTGCCACAGCATGCTGCAGTGGTCAGCGAACTGATGATACCCACTCGGAGGAGCAGCCCAATCAGGGAAACCAACAGGGGCCGCAGAATCTAGCAGGGGATGAACATGCGTCCGATTCACAAAACATTGACCTTGAGGCTCGCGGTAGTGATGAGCGTCAGTAAACACAGAATATGGCATCCTGATGTCTTTTTCTTGACACGCTGACCTAGGAATAGAACCCCGGACGGGCATGGCCCGGTTCGCGTCTTGTCAACAAGCGGATATCATGTACTTCCTTGTGCGACGGTTTAGCCAGGTATCCGCCCATTGTCTTGGCTTGAAGGCCGATGCAATTGACAAGGCCTATGCTGAAATGGCCCGGGGCCATGAAGATCCGAAGGAGCAGAAGAGACTCGAGGACAATGTCGAAGATCTGATCGTGCCATTTTGTAAGAGGCTTAGCGCGTTCCACCTATGGCCGGGTCGTTTTTGAGCTAACAGTTATGAAGACAAGCTCCTTCTCATGGCCCATCAAGTGCAAAGCCTCCATAAGCCGAACAAGCAATTGCTGAAAAACCTGGTAGAGGTGGGCAAAGATCTTCTCGGCAGTGGTGCTACCTTCCTGGACGCGCCGCGTGAAGATTGGGGGATGGCTTTTCAGATGGACACGATGGGCCTCTGGACCAACCTCATTGCAGAATATGATTGGGGCAAACGGTTGTTGGTAGGTTACAAAATGAGATTTCAAGAGTTTGGTTGCTCACTTGCCGATAGAATCCACTATCCACAGGCCTAACGAGGGAAGGAAACAACGAGTTCCTCCCGATCTCGAAGGTGCCACTCAAAGCCATATTTCTTACAGCTTTTCAGTTCATTGTCGCGAGCCTGTTGGGTGTCCCCGTAGTCGTTCAGGCTCTCGGGGTCGTCTCGGTGGCTGGGAATGTGATTGTATTCATGGTGTGCATGACTTTGTTCGTTTTCCTCACCCAGAAGCTTGTTAGAAGCGAGGATTTGCTGTTCTTGATGACTTTGGGATACGCAGCTGTGGTTGTGTCCAACCTCACAGGCTCGGTGAGAGGCTGAGCAGAGTGGCTGGCCTTTGCTCGCGTTGGGATGCGCGACGGGGATGGTTTTGAGGGAGATGGGTGATGTTATCGAGTTTCTGTTTTGGCTGTGTCGTTATCATGTAGTTAACATGCTTCCTGTTCAATCCTCCATGTGTACAATATCTCGTGCTTCTTGTTCGGACCCTAGGCGGACGCGGTCCACACCAAAGTATTGCCGTTAGATGACCGATTCCCCCACCTGGTACAAAGTCCATGCATGGGTAGAAGGGTATTCAGACTTGTAGGATGGCCTAGAGCGGGGGAAGGGAGCCACGGGGCGAAGAAACTCGAGAAAAGAGGTGATGGGAGCGAAGGAATAGCGTCGCCCTTGCCCAGGAGCTGTGTGAAGGGCGTGAAGATGGCAGGTAAGGAGGCGAAGGAAGGAAGTGGAGGTGATGAGAAACCTGCCTTAGCCGAAATTTACAATGGATGGGAGTGTGGGAGGGTGCGAGGTCCCCCAGGTTCGCCCACTGTAGCGCAGTCTCAAGTATGAAATGACCGACACCAAACAACGGGAATAATTATATAACTACGTAACTCCGCCAAAGACGCATACCTCAGTCGCACGTCGAGAAGAAGCCCATCGAAGCCTACCAAAGGGAACACAATTTTTTTTTTATCCTAACGGCGAACGACCACGACGTTTTCCACGCTGATTGCCAGCCCATTCTTGGATGACCTCTCCTGTGACCCTCCAAGCCCCTGCGCCTCAGGACCTTGACCCGTGAGGAGATGAGCGGGTCCTTTCGCCAATCTTCAGTCTCTTGTAGTGCGGAGAAGCTGGATCCTGGATTTGCGCGGGAATGTGTGCCGGCGCCGTCAATCAGCGTGGCAGTATGAGCACACGCCACAGTGGCCATCACTCTCCCATCGCAAACCACTGTGTTCCCACGCACGAATGAGCTCTCAGCTCCGCGAGCCTCCTGGCCATGCCAGGTTTCGTTATCCTCCGATATCACCTAGCGAGTGGGTGCTTGGGCCTAAGCGTATGAGCAGGGGCTCGGGGGGACGTTCCGGGTGGGACAAGTAGCGATTGCCTTGGGATGAGGGTCGCTGTGCAGTCCGCACCAGAGCCGCATTGTGGATAGTAAGGCAGCCAAAAATCGACCCCGTAATCAAAACATGGTCTTATTCCGTTGCCCCTGCCGGATGGCGATGGTTTTCTCGGGCCATGCTAAGCCCTTAGAACCGTGAGACGCCCAGACCGGGTGGCGCCGTTTCCCCTTTAGCGACAGATAGTTAGCGGGTAAAAAGTCGTCACGCCTCAACCGGGGATGTTTTCCTCCGAGGAGACGACTGGTGCCCACGCAATGGTGTCGAAGACGAGCACAAGGATATCCTGACCCGCAATCTTGCCCAAAGCCGAATGCTGTGTCCTGCAAATGTCGCAAATTTGCTTGCTCTTGTCCCGTGACCTTTGTACTGGATTGACGGCCGGGAGGCCTGCCGTAGATGCCACCTATTGGTGTGGTTCGGGTTGTAGTTGAGTGGGTGGCCCGGTCTGGGCGCTTGGCCAGGCGCGTCGCGATTGCAAGGCTGGCTGGCGGCTTCACCGCCCAGGATGTCGGGTAGATACATTGCTGACTCCCGGCTCTAATTAGCCAACCGCGATGCACTGTTGTCTGGAAGCTTTTCCTTCGAAGTGAGCCGCAAAGACGAAAACCAGCATCGACACTTGTCCGTTTGCGAGAGCTGCTTCACGTTCGCGCCTCTTAATCGAAGGCTGGTCTCACGATTTTCGCACCCAATCATTTTCCAGTATTCATCGGGTTCATTTCGTTTGAGGATATCGGTTTACCACCCGCTTATTGCCGAGGCACCGCATGGTTACTGCTCGGATGCACCTCCAGATGGCGGCTGTCCGTTGAGGTCATCACCGCTCATCATCACGACTCAACACCTGCGTCAGATGTCCCCCAATCACGACCAGATCTTCTAAATCCGGAAAATTAGCGTCAGGCGTTAGCCTCAGAGGAATGGCGCAAATGAAATACCAGAGTACGCGCTCAGGTTCAGCCCAACAGAGTGAGATGACCCATTAGCAGCCTTACCTTGGGATGTGACCTGGGGCTCTTTGGCTAACTGATGATGATAGTTGGGAAGATGATCCGGCAAGAGAAATAGGCGCGGGACGGCAGCCCTTCTATTGCTATTCCAAATCGGTAACTAGGCAAAAACCGCATTGATTGTGGAGGTAGTTCGTGCCCCTGGGGCGAAGTGGTAGTCATCCAACCAGCTTCCTGATAGAGCGCCCCAGTCAACTGCCAGAGATCCATTTAACCCGAGTGGGGGCCGGGTACCTGAGATCCTTGATGCGAACGGTCGGTTTGGCGAAAAGTCTGGGGAAGCGCTAATCCAGGCTCGCTTCACTTTGCGATGACAAGTCATTATTCTTGATCTTGTCGAACCGTGTACCTGGTCTCGAGTACCGACATCAAGGGCTTTCCCACATATGCCTTGAACCAGTGTCAGGTGATATCTGAACCATGAGTGGTTGGGCCGGGGCATTTCCCATTCCTCTCACCGATGCTCGGCTGAAAGAATACTTTGCTTTTCTCCCCTCCCAAATAGCGGGTATTCGCGCCCAAAAGGAATCGGCGCTCTCTGGCAAAAGATGTTGGCTGCCCCCGTACTTTGGCTCGTGTCGGCGGTGGGGACTGATTCCAAGCCTAACCAGGGCTTGTCCCGTGGATCGTAGGCGTCAGGTACACCCAAATCCCCAGAGCATGAGCGTTGGCCTTAGCGTTGGCCCGTTCCTAGGATTTTCTTCCCTAGCGACATTGTCTCTAGCCCTTTTGACGGCGTTTCGGGAGATCTGCCGCTAGCTGTGCTCTAATCTAGGTTCAGCGGCGATGCTGAAAAATGTCTCAACTTGTGAAGAAGGGTGCCATGAGAATTTTTCCATGGGTACTTGCCTGGGTTGAGGACGTTGCAATGTGAATGAGCTACTTGCTCAAGCTCTGGAAGTGTCCCGTGCCTAGCTTCTGTGCCCCGAGTCTTTGCCAGAGCATCAAATATGCCTCCCAACGCCTTGGTTATTCACGAGTCCATCCCTGAATCAATCATTAGAGATGCCATGTGGATAAACCAACATGTTTGGGCTTCTGATCCATTATTCCATCCGCAGGAGTCTATCTGAGCGCCCTAGAGCAGCGCAAAGCCCATAGAAACGCTGCTGGTGTCGCATGTCAGCGCAAAAAAACGCGCTCAGCGTGCCCACACCCACACCTCTGGGAGGGTTGAGGTGTCAGGGGAAGTATTTTGTTCATTCAAGCAGCTCATGCAATACAAGATTCGGCAATTTAGTAGCTTTTGGGCAGAGCATAGTTACTGATACACCGGGAGTTGCTAACAAAACTGGGAGCGAGGCTCAAATCGCAAGGCCGAGGAGGTCATCTCCGCGTCATCCCCTAATATGCCGTGATGGCGCCCAACGGGGGACTGGCTTGTTCCGTCGCGCTGCCAGGCGTGGACAGCTCTCTTTGCATCAGGCCAGCGGATGTGATCATGAGACTGCCAGGTTTTCTCAGTGCGGCCTGATGTCGTCCGCGTCCCAGCACACCCGTCTATCCCTCGTGCATGGACTTCCAGCTCCCTCCCTCCTCCAGCCCACCCCCCGTTTCCTCCACGAGCCTATAACGAGATGCTGTTTGAAAATGAGGCCTTTCACCAGACATTCACAGGGGGCGGTGAGAGCGTTGGCCGTTTCTTCTGGGCTTGAAGCTTCTCAGCCCCTCCCATCCTTTCCGACATGGCCATCTCTCAGTGGCTGTCTGGCCCCAAACTCGATTGACCGGTGAAGACGACGGCAATCCTTCTGCACAGCCCTGAGTAGGGTGCCGAGATATGCATCTTCAAGACGCCGCATTCACCACGGCAAGTATCGATGAGGTACACACGATGTCTCCTCCCCTTTCGGGCTGATAGGGCGGTTCGGACCGTAGCCATGACCTGCTGCATCGGACATGAGCGTCATTTTGGTGGCGGAGCATGCATATCTTTCGTGCTTATTGCATGCCGTCGTGCGAATCATGGACTCTCTTGGGCCGGCCGTGACCTCCTTTCAGCCTCAGCCTTGGGGCGGTCTGCGAGAGGATTGGGCACGAAGCGGAGGTTGAAAGCGCAAGTGGTGGGTGGGGGCTAAGCCGACATCATAGACTCATGTACGATGTCGGAAATGGTACGCTATGACGAAGATGCCGGCCAGAGGTGATGCTTGGCCAAGCGCCGCGCAGCTGTGCGTTGGTTGAGGCGGACACGATATCGCAGTTATTTTGCCAATAGCGTGCCAATGACTATGGTGTTTTCGAAAGGCAACTCGCTCATAATGTTTTCCTAATCTATGCCCTTGAGGAGTCTTGTCTCAACTGGACCGGCCCGGTTCCTTTGTTGGCTGTTGGCCGTTGGCTGTTGGTTGTCCACAGACTTGCCCAATCTGATGGATGATTGGGCAGCCTGGTAACCAACCGCTAAAACAACATACCATCTAGACTAAGTTCGCAATTTCGGGGAGTTGAACTTTGATACAAGGTTAAATACCAATTAAATTTGTTTCGATAACAAATCTTTTTAACATTCATGTCAATACCTACAACAACTGCCTCGTTTTCCTCTGTGCCACTCGCCTCGTCGAAAGACCGCAGGCAATGAAACGTTCCAATGGCGTAGCCAAGCCACAGTGCTCATAAAATATCAATCTTGCAAGAAGTCTCAATATATCGTGGCTCTGCTTCAAGACATGCATTAGCTAAATCCAGGAGACTGAGACTTTGCATGGTCCGATCTGGAAGCTTGCCGATATCAACATCATCTCGTCTATGGTCCTTTATAATTCACATAACTCTTTGTTTTTAGTCCAAGCTCCCATACTTGTATAATTTTCCCCATGTTTCATTGGGCCAGGGAATTTGCTTCAAAGCTCGCGGTGTTCCGCACCATCGCAATCCGACACCCGGCAGCAGTTTATCCACAGCTTCAGCAGGGTCCTTCCCATTTCTTCTGCAGGTCTCAAAGGTTTCTCACTTGCCATTTTTATCCTCGGTGTTGACTTTTACATGCATAAAGCAAGGCTCCAGCTCATTCTGCATTAGGAAGAAGCCCCTTTGCTTTTGGACAAGTCGAAAGGGTAGATGACAATATCGCTCAGGCCGCTGAGTATGCTATTCCCAGATTTCTATACACTTGTTTGAGAGTTACAACCGATAATTCTAAGGAGATAATATTAGACATGCATTTCAGCACTTTAATATCTTTGCAGCGCCAACTTACTGCACTATTTTGTTAGTATCTGAGGGTTATCCAACTTCACAATCATTTACATAAAAAGCGTGGATCTCGCGGAACTAGCATGGGGCAAGACAATTTTGGCTTCGACTCATGATTCATTCATATCACCACCTCTATAGTAGACACGTTGCTTAAAATGACCACCGAGAACGTTTACATCATCATTACATCAAAAAGGCCCTCATTAAGCTCCATTTCGATACACCTGTGCGCCCTGGTTCCTGAATCCAATGGTATCTCTTCGTTGCAAGATCATCAACGCCCGGTTCAACGCCTGTTCAGTGTACCCTTTTCCTTCCACCATTTCTCTCCGGAGTGTTGCTAAGCTGGTGCTCCAGCCAATTGGTAGTCGGCGCTTCAGCTCTGCCTCGATGCGGTTTACCTCCTCGTTGAGCTCGCGGCTGCCTTGGTTGCTGTCCTGGTTGACGGCGTCCATAGTGGAGCAAAGGAACAAGCGGATGGCCTCCTCAACGTGCTCTTCCTTTGCAGTGGGAGAGAGTCTCAGCTTGGCGAGTGATTCGGTAATTCGAACAATAGCTTCCAGCTGACGGACTGTGATAGGGATAGAGGAACGTGTGTTGGCTTCCATTTCAGCAGCATGAACCTGTCGTCGAATGGAGACGAAATGAGATGATAACTTCTCAGCAGCTGCCTCTTCAAGGCGAGGAGCACATCGACTAAAACAAGGTTAATAATTTGGGCACGTATAATTCATACATCAGATGGCCCACTTACGTTTTACAATAGGTCAAATATTTTCGCATCTTATCAATGGGGATTTCGGACTCGGCAACTTCTTCAGCACCTCGGCCACCCATTTGAATGCCGAGAACGTGCTTTGCCATTTTCTCGTCCTTTTCGCGGCTGTGGTCATCTTTGACAATAAAAATCATGTCAAAACGGGACAGGATAGTTGTCTGAAAGTCGATGTTCTCTCCAGGAGTTTTCATATCATCGTATCGACCAAAGATGGGATTGGCGGCGGCCAAAACTGATGTTCGTGCGTTGAGAATAGTGGTGATACCAGCCTTGGCAATAGAGATTGTTTGCTGTTCCATAGCTTCGTGAATTGCAACACGGTCTTCGTCTCGCATCTTGTCGAACTCATCGATACAGACAACGCCGCCATCAGCCAGCACCATGGCACCACCCTCCAGATAGAATTCACGAGTTGACTGATCTCTTTGGACAGACGCCGTCAGACCAGCGGCCGACGAACCTTTACCGGACGTGTAAATCGAGATGGGCGCTACTTTCTCGACGAACTTCAATAGCTGAGACTTGGCAGTACCGGGATCACCCAGTAATAGAACATTGATATCTCCTCTTAGCCTCATTCCATCAGGCAGAATCTTCTTGGATCCTCCAAGGAGGAGGCAGAGAATGGCCTTCTTGATGTCTCGGTTTCCGTAGATGGATGGAGCAATGCAATCCGTCATAACGTCGTAAAGATCTTCACGTCGACTCATATCAAAAAACTCTTGCTCTTCCTCTTCTGTAAAAGTAGCATTGCCCTTAGCAATTTGGTCAATATCTGTCTTGATGCCGACAGCTCGAAGATATGGGGTACGGATGGCCACTGCACTTCCAGTTGATGAGTTCTTTGAGGCCTTGTTTTGGTAAATCGAGAAGATGCCCATAACAGTACATCTCGATCCAGGAACAACCCGGTTTGTCAAATAGCGGTCGGCAGATATGAGAACGTGTCGTGGCAATTCTCCCACAGGAACTTGGTCAGGGGCTTCCTGCAACTTGATGATCTGCTGATCGACAAAGCGAGATTTCTCATGCATGACAAAGTAAGGATCCAGAGGACACTTTGGTGTAGGATCGTTGGGGACACGAAGTCGGGCGCACTGCCGGGGCAAAGTCACACCAGTGAAGCCGCCCAAAATAGGGATAGTTTGTTGATGTTGACAGTTTCGGCATTGAATTTGAAGCTCTGTCGCTTTCGATGACATGACGGAGGCGCCAATTACAATCCCTGGCACTCGAACCAGTCGGGCAATAATCATTGAGTCTAGGTTTCGGATCGAGACATCTTCGGCGTCTGAATGGAGGAGAAGCTGATGCTCGGGGAGATCGACCTTGGACTCGTGTGGAAATACGATTCGGTGAGTGCACTTTTTCAAGGCCGATTCAAACTGTTTGAGTTGTCAGCAAGTGCAAAATTGGAACTGAGCCAGTTTGGTGTGCGTACTAAGGGAATGATTTCTGCAGGCTCCGAGGCCAGTCGGTGTGCCAACTCCTCATTGAAGCTGATGAGATCATTAATGTTGACATCGCAAAAGTACTTTTTCAGAAGCGCATTCTCTCGGAGTTGATCTCTGTTGTGGCATTTAGTGGTTTGTCACTCAGGACGCAAAATTGCCTGCACAAACCTGTAAACAAAGTTGTTGTCAAGACGGAAGTCCAGAATAAAAGTTTCGAGCTGGGTCTGCACTTGTAGCCGAGTGTCGCCATTCTCGCCGAAGCTCGGCTCAAAGACGTGAGTAGAGTAGACAGATTGGCGGTCCATGGCGACTTGAGCCTAATGTCTCGAAGACTTTCTTGGTTGACCCAAAGCAGGAAACTCGTTGCGATGGTGATGCACAGCGGGTGGAGAACGAGGGGCAGCGAAATTAGTACAAAGGAGACGCGTTGGAACGCAGAGCGCGTATAGTGGTTGAGTCAGCACAGCTGCACCGTAGCTGTCGCGTTGAGTTGAAAGGCCACGTGAAGATAAGATAACGAGAGACAGCTGTCGTGGCCGCATCCTGGCTCAGCAGTGCTAGGCATTAATTCAGCTGCCTATTCATGATGCGTTGCTGCCGTAATTTCTATTTCTAAACTTTGAAGTTGCGCGAGCTATTCTGCTGTGTCAGTCCTTTTATTCCCAGCGATGCTATTTTAATAATCTGCGAAATTGGCCGTCTGTATCGTTGTCGGCTCCTTGTCCTGGCAGCCCTAGCTTCCCATCCATCATGTTCACCCACAGCGCCGCAAAGTCCGTGGACAATCTCTCTTCACTGTCCTCACTAACCCGTGGGGATGTTCCCTTGCATAGGTTAGTTCTTGCGCAATGTTCATGGCTCGGAAGCTGACAGTGCCGGGTGGAGCAGCAGCAGACATGGCCAAGCCCATCCGCGGCCCTCTTCGCGACGCGGCTCAACATCGAGCTCCATCCATTCGGTAGGGGGCGCTCTGGATAGCGCCCCCAGCAGTTGGGCTGCTTCGGTCTACGAGTCAAGTCAAAATGGTGTGTTGATTATCTACAACTACGTGCCCACCCATGTTAATACTTGGCTACATAGCTATCTCAACGCTCCTCCAACCCCCCATTGTACGAACCGGTCTCCAACCTCACACCTCGGCGCCACCATCAAGCACCCACAAGCCCCCGACGGCAAGAGACATCCCCCCGGTCACGTTAACCAACATTGTCCGCGTCGATGCCGAGGAATTCCAGCCGTACCTCACCCAGGTTGGCGCTCTATACGACCAGCTCCGAAGGATAAAGGAGAATGAGGACGAGGCTAAGGGAAAGCAAGAAGAACCCGACGCAACCAACGATTCATACTTGATGCCCGGGTCAAGGCGGCGTCCTACTCGCAAAAGCTCCACCGCATCTCTCTCGTCATTACATTCCAATGATGGCGCGAGTCCCGTCCGAAGAGCGAGCAGCGGATTTTCGCGGAAGGCAAGCGCACAGGGGCCAGCACCATTGTCAACGATTCCAACCGTCTATTTTGATGAAGAATTCCATCTTGAAAACCCAAGGACTTTCGACGTAGTGAGCGAGCGATCCGAGGTTATCCGACCTACAAATGCTGAAAACGACGACAAGAGTATCACCAACGGTAGCGCATCTGCGCCGAGAAAGGCGCTAGCAACAAATGCTATTCTGCAAGAAAAACTGTCATGGTACATGGATACTATTGAAGTGCACCTCATCAACTCGATTTCGACCGCATCCACCACCTTCTTTACTGCTCTGGGGTCCCTGAAGGAGCTGCACTCAGAAGCCGCTGATTCCGTACAGAGGATCAAGACCTTGAGAGAGGAGCTTGAGGCCCTGGATGAGGAAATTGCGACCAAGGGCCTGGAGATTGTTCACAAGAGACGACGAAGGGAAAATCTGCGACAATTGAACGATGCTGTTCTGCAACTGCGACAAATAGCAGACGGAGTGGCGAAGTGCGAGACCCTGGTTGATGAGGGCGAAGTGGACAAGGCGCTCGGAAGCATTGATTCTTTGGAGAAACTCATCGCCGGCGAGCGAGACACGAATATGGAAGATGAATCGGAGATTCAGTTACGAGACCTGAGGTCGGCATCTGCATTACAAGGCGTAAATGCAGACCTCACAACGCTCAGGTCCCGCGTTGGCAGAGCGTACGAGTCAAGCTTCCATGGGGTTCTCATGCGTGATTTACGTCGGCACTGCGAGTCTGTCTCGCCCCAGGAAATATTGCTCCGGTGGACAAATGCCGCTTCTAGGGCAAGGGGAAGCCATGCTCGGTCACCATCCGTATTTCCGGCATACCTGACGGCAACCGATGAATTGAAGGCTGAGCTATTCCCCAGCATGTTCGGTCTACATCGTGCCAAGCACATCTCAGCTGCAACTGTTGCGTACCGAGAGTCCATACTCAGAGAAATCCGAAATTTGGTCCGGCGGCCCCTGCCCAGCTCTACCGATGATGACAATGAGTCCATGATGTCAGTCTCGACTGCTAGCGGAGGGCGAAATTTATCAAACCAGGAGAAGTCATCCATTCTCGCCAGAAATTTGCGGGCTCTAGACCCAGAGGATGGCGAGGAACTACTCATCAAAATTTACATTGGGGTTACCGAAACTCTAAGGAGGCTGACAACGCAAGTCAAGGTGCTGTTAGAAATCACCAGTTCTTTGACAGATTCATCACAAGGGGATGGGTTGAAATCCCCCCCAGTGAGGTCGCCAATTTCCAGCCCGAGACCAGATCGCTTCCCAGGGCCCTCTGATTTGGCCTTTGAAATCCAGGAGGAGCTTCACAAGAGCCTCGACATTGCCAACCTTCTTGGTCAGGCTGTTGATGTGGCCATCGAGAAGATTGTTAAGGTGTTGAAGGTTCGATCAGAACAGACAGCCCAGCTACCGATGAATCTATTCCTGCGTTACTTCACTCTAAACCTGTACTTTGCAAACGAGCTCGAGTCCATCTCTGGCAGAAGCGGCACACCCTTGAAAACCGTGGTTAACGGCCACATCAAGGATTTCGTGCAGAGGAATCGCGATGCGGAGATGCAGAAGCTCGCACAGGGCATGGAATCTGACCAGTGGAATGCAAAGGACTTTAGCGAGAAAAACTCGGAGTTGTTGACTCTTCTCCTCGAGAGCAGCACACAAGATCCCGTTGAATGGATAGAGAGCAACAAGATTTACGTGCCTTGCTCAGAACTTGAAAATGCCGATGAGGAGGACGCTGCTGCAATTGAAGGCAGCGGGACAAAAGAGAAAACACGAACGGCGACAGTTGATTCAGAGACATTCATGCTCCCCAAATCAGCTATTCTTTGCCTTGAAGGCATCGCCAAATTCTCTCACCTCATCACTGGCATCCCTTCAATGACGATTGAAATTGCAACGTCTCTAATAACCTACCTGCAGCTCTTCAACTCCCGCTGCACTCAACTCATTCTGGGTGCTGGAGCGACACGCTCAGCGGGATTGAAAAACATCACGACAAAGCACCTGGCGTTAGCATCCCAAGCACTGGCATTCACGGCCACCTTGATTCCTCATATTCGGGAATTTGTCAGGCGACATGCTGGCTCCGGGGCAAATGTCTCGAATCTCATGGGCGAGTTTGACAAGATTAGGAGACTCTTCCAGGAGCACCAAGACAGCATCTACCAGAAACTAGTTGACATCATGAGCGGCCGGGCTGCCATTCACTCGAGGAACATGAAGGCGATTGATTGGGATGGAGATGGGTGCAAGAGCGTCCACACATACATGGAGACGCTCGCAAAGGAAACAAGCACATTGCATCGCGTCCTCACAAAGCATTTGCCAGAGACGTCTATCCAGATGATCATGATACCCGTTTTCTCGAGTTACAAGGATCAATTCGGAGCAAGCCTCAACGAAGCCAACCCCAAAACAGAAACTGGCATCGAAAGGTAAAGCAACCGCCCAACTTGTCCCCCTACAGGAGCGCACCACTAACTGTTCTAATAGTATGCTCCGCGATATTGAATTCTTCACGACAAAACTCAGCAAGCTCGATGGGTTTGGAGATGCCGGAAAGTTCCTGGAAAGTATTATCAAGTCCAAGCAGGTTGAGAAGCCCAAGGTGGTCGAGAAGGAAGAGCCACCAGCAGCAGAGGATGCCCCGGTAGAAACCAAGGAAGAGGAATCGAAAGATGACTCGGGTGACAACAAGCCAGAGAGCTCTGAGAAGAAAGAAGACGATCAAGACAAGTAATTTTTAGTCAGTTTTTAGTGTTTGCGCGGCGGATAAAAAGCGTTGTAGAAGGAGTTTGCAAGGTGCTTCGGTCCTATTGCTTTTTTTTTACAGGCTTCATTACGATTAGTTATGTCAGAACAGCCATATTCTTGCACATAGAATTCTTTCGTTTCTCATGCCAGTCCCCTTTCTTTCTCTTGGTTCTTTGTTAGCTGTGAACGTATATCGCATCTCGAGTCTTCTCGTATCATTCATTTCGCCTCAATTCTGGCAGGGGGTAGCCAGCTAGGTACCCTGGGTCGTGGTTCTCGTGTTGCTGTCCCGCGTATGCCAAGTCAAGCCTATGAGCGTGATGTCAGAATTTTCGCAGCGTGCCATCTCTTGGCGGAAAGCCATAGGGCTAGCTAAGCCTGGGTTTCGCCAGTGTCTTGATAGGGCGTCGCCGGGACGGTGCGACATCTGCCACATGCTGTGCGACGCCACGCGAATGGGGACGTGTTGATAACGCTGTGATGCGTCTCATCGCCATGGAACCGAGAGAGATGACACGAAACCAAGCCGCACAGAACGCGCAGGTGGTGCTTGGATCTCACTCTCACTGTTTTTTTTTTCTTCCTCTTCCTCTTCCTCCCTTTATTTCCATACCGTCTCAGAATGCGCGTTGATCACGGCTGTTTCGAGAGTCCTTCAGGGTTTCACTGTGGGGGAAATGAGCAATTGCGCTTGGCGATCAGGCTAGCAACGCTATCGTGTTACCGCCAGTTTGTTGCCGGGCCCGCCAAGAGATCTTCTGCAGGCTGGATCGACACGATACGTCCAAAAGGAGCATCGCGCGCCATCGCGCTCGGAAAGTCTGTTTGAGACGCTGGCAACGACACTTGGTCTTTGTTACAGCAGCGATGCCTTTTTTTTCTGGGCTGAGCCGTCGTCCGTGTCATGGGATCCGAGCGCGTCAATAAGGCAACCCTGACAGGACAAAGATAACGGCAGCAAGGACAAAGAGGGAGTTCGTTCGCATTCGCAATTGGCTGGACAGCGAGCAAGCAAACCCTGGCCGGGCGGTAAAATTGAAGCTGGCGTGGCGGCTCGGGGCCGAGGCTTCAAGTCGTGCGGCTTGCTTGGTCAATGGCAGCATGGGAAATGCGAGTCTGACGTGGACGCCAGGCCCAGGCCTCGCTGGCTGCAGGGCACAGCAGCAGGGGTGAGTAGTCGTGATTAATCAATTATGCCACCGGAATTAGATAACCCACAGTTGCTGACTCGTACCACCTGAGGGACTGGACGAAAAACATAGCATTTGAGGGCGTGGCGCATTGACCAAGGGGCTTCGGCGGCCTCTGCGGTTTTAATTATTGCTATTATTGGTCAGGCCAAGCAATTGCAAATGGAGTCAAAGAGGAACAGGGAGAATCAAGGGTCAAAGGAACGAAGGCAAAGTCAAAGCAAGTGGGAATGAGGCTGGTCCAAAAAGATAAAATTGCTTGCAAAAGGCGCTCACAGGCCACCTTGAATATATACAGTGAAGATTTAAAACTCGAATGAATGTGTGCAAAAAGGGGTGAGAGAAGCGAATGGCAAAGGGAATGCCAGACTCGAACCCTCTTGTTGATACTCTGATCCAAAGAGGCATCAAGCCTGTGACCATTTGGGTTGTGTCAAATCCAGCAAAGCGATTGGTAGCTGTACTTTCCCCCAAGGGGTCCCGTTTTTGTTTTGTTTTGTGTTTTTCTTGTTTGATCCATCCATAAGCGCCACCAGCTCCGCCCAAAGTCTATAACCCGGGTATCATTTGGATATGGTAAGGGTATTTTTGAAGTGTCCAAAGGGGAAAATGAAGAAGTCGTGTCATCATAAAGCGACGCGCTGCGTCGAACGAATGTAGGGGGTGGACAGAAGGAGGCACCCGGGGCAAAGGTGTAGCGCTTAGGAGGAAGATCCAAGAGTGGCGATCAGGTCAATCTCGTCGGTAACCTTGGTCTGGACATCATCAGAGAGGTAGTAGGCGTTGTTGCAGGGGAAGACCTCGCAGCCAGAGATGGGAGAAGCAGCGCTGGAAGGCCACATCTGCTTGACGTTGTCCTTGTCGTTGGCATCGACAATGGCGGAGACATCGAAGTAGGTAGCTCCGTTCCAGCCACCGAAGGTGACCTCACCAAGCATGCCAGGAGTGTTGGTAGCACCCTCCTTGACAGCGTAGAAGTTGCCAATGTAGGTGTCAGGGAAGGTGACGGTGGTCTTGGTCTTGTTGCTGACGGTGACGCAGTCAATGGCAGCACTGCCCTCGCTGGGGGTGAAGTAGATGGTGCGGGTAGCGTCATCGAGGGTCCAGAAGGTGACAGTGGCAGCCATGGTGGAGGCAGCAGAGGCAAGAGCCAGGAGGGTGGTAGAGAACTTCATTTTGATTGAGTTTGGGGTTGTTTGGTTATTCGTGCAAGTTGGTTGCTGCAGGTATCTGTCGTCAAGACAAGATTCTAGAGGTTTTTAACGTCTGATAAAGGACTGAAACGGGACGTTTGTGTGGTTATCGAGAACTAGCTCGATGAAGTCAAGAGACTGTTTGCGGTTGTGCAAGTGCTTCAAAAGGAATGAGAAGCTTGGGGTGTAGAATGAATGATAGTCCGAAGACAGAAGGGTGAAACAAACAATGACTGTGGGTGACGAGAACGAAAGCCGGGAAGGAGGGGATAGGGATGGCCCGTTTTATAAGGGCTCCGAACCCAGACTTTGGGGAAGATTAGCCCATCTCGCTCAGGACCAGTCTTGGACGAAATCAGATTTTGTCGAGGAAACGTTGGAGCGCCCCAGTGGAGCACGGTGCTAGGGGATCCAGGACGGCGACGGCGCCCAAGATGGGGGGGTTCCGGAAGGCCGGGGCCTCAGTTGGGCTCCCCGGTGTCTGTGGGCCATGGCGCACAGTGAGCAGGGCATCCAAGCACGGGGTTGGCAGAAGTCACTTCGAAGGAGGGCTCCCTCATCTGCCGGCTGCGAATTGCCCCGACTCGTAAGCGCTTCCGGTGGCTTTGTGCGTGGGTGATGGTGTGGGAGTGTCTGACCTCTGGCCCCTCCCTCCCGCCTGTCAGGGACACGAACGCCCTGTGTTTCAGAGCAATATGGTGTTCGTCGACTCCCAATGGTGCTGTTTGCGCCTGGAGGAGCCGCATCACAATTTCGTCAACCGGAATGGAGACGGCCTTTGTTCCTCTGGTGTTGGCCCGCCACCCGTCTACGGCACCCTCCGCCCCAGGATGCTCCTGGCCCAAACCAACATTGACAGTTGGTTCAGGGAGCAGGAGGTGGTCAGCATGCAATAGAGGAAAGGATGCCTCTCTTGCGGGTACCTAGGGCACGTACCGTACGGATATGAATTCCACGCGGTCCAAGAGCAAGAGCAAGCACATGCTGGCACGACGCTGTCAGCCCAGGGCTCGAGCAAGGGGCCGTGTGCAGGGATCCGTGTGCAAGGGCAGAGCAAGGGCTGCCGAGTGGAGTCCGCCACGAGCCGTCCCAAAATCGCTCTCTCCTGCTTCGTCACACATCCTTGTCTTGGCATCTGTAGGGTCGCGCAGCCCAGCCATTGGTCCAACAATTGCCACCAGTGCCTGGTACCTGCGCAAAGCCAGGTGGATGCCAGGTGGTCGGCTCTGAGAGGTTTGTTTCGAAGTTTCTGGGGCCATGGCAAGCTGCTGGTGTGCCTGGGCTGGTTGCACTCAACCCAAGCAAGCAAGTGTTAGCCTTCATCTGTCAGCAGAGCCTGCAGGCAGACCGCAAAGCACCCTGATACTCGAACCCGCCATGTATGCAAGCACTTGGCAGGGGAATTTAGGGTACCGCCTAGACCAAAAGGCTCAAGTCGAGAAATACAAGGCCACGATGGCTTGGGCCTTTGACGTCTCAACACGTGGAACCGAGCGAGCTGGATTCACATGAATCAGGTCGTGATGGTCTGGCGTCTGTTCTGATATCCACCAAACCATATTCCGGCCCTCTCCCCCGAGCGGGCACTAGACAGCTTGGACACTCCGAAGACGCTCTGATAACAGCATTTTTGCCTTTCTCAGCCCTTCAGTCAGTACTGTAATTATAAACTCTGTTTGACAATGGGTGAGTTTGATACCAAGCAGTGCCCAAGCCCTGAAGGGCCCGTCCCGGTGACTTTGTCTCCTTGTACAAGCCAACGGGAACCGCCGACAGTATTGACTTCCCGCCTTCGACTCCGCCACACCGACTGCAGAGTTCACGACGAGATGGCTGGGTGTGTTCAGAATACCATCTCCAACCTGATACTAAGCTGTTAGCCAGCCCAGTTTACTCTGCCAACGTTACCAAGCGAGTTCGGTGCACCTGTATGATCGTCCTTTAGCCGAGAGCTACGTGCCCCCCGGTCAAGGAACCTGGCCAGAGCGGTTACGGAAGAGGAGCCGTATCCCAACTAGCGGCCAATCCAGACCCAAGAGTGTTTTTTTTTACCAAAGCTCGTGCCTGCATTGCGTGGTGGAGTTCTCGGCCGTGGAGCTGGGGGTACCGGATCAGCGCTGAGAACCAAGAAGCAAACGTAGACGGTGTACGTATACGAGGACGAGGTGGAGCCGTCATTGAAAACTTTGAAGCTGAAAGTGGGATAACGGTGAAGTTGGCCACGGGCCACCCGGTTCTGCACAGGGTTGATGCCTCTCCTCGACACCTGAGGGATCAGGTTTGCACTGCGAGTGCTCCATGCTCAGTGATAATGTCCGAAGCTCGTGTAGAATCGCCAGATCGTCGCGATCCTCTGGGTTTTTCGTACACAGCCGGCGTTCTGGGCCCCCAAACGAAATCGGGACGCCGACCTTCTTCATTCCTCCCAAATCCAAGTAGAAAACGGGCTCCTTTGGGAGCGCTGCTAACCTTTCCAGGACAGTACTGAACTGTCTGTCCCACGGGTACGGCGGCCGCGCGGCCCTCGTTCCAACCTTTCTTGGGAGGGCTTATCACCTAGCGGGCCATTTTATGTCGACTTGTGCAGCCCACTGCGTCGTCCCCGATTGGTTCCATTGCACCCGACCTTTTGTGCACTGGCCGCACCGGGGTTTACCCTTTGCAGAAGCGTGCACTAGATGGGATGCTCAGCAGGGGATGAACAGGTGGACTCTCAGTGGAAGCATCAATGGCACCTTGGCCTGCATCCAACTATCTTCTCGTCGCCATGCATGCATCAGGCACCGCCAGGAACGCGCCGTGAGAAGCAGTGACGAGATGCAGAAGATGCAGCTGATAGCCCCAACAAAGCACCCTTATGCACATCCCACTCACCCCCTCTCCAACAGCCTTCCAGGACCTTCCACCCCCTCTAAACTCTCAACAAGAGACCTCGGGTCTTGGCCAGCGCCTCTTGCTGTGCTGCGGTTGGGCTGCCCGTACTCGTGCTTTAGCAATGCAGGTCCCTAGCATGTGCAATGCCCTCCTCAGCTTGGCTTCCTGCAGTCATGGCACGCCACTGTGCCTGGAATTTCCGCCATTGTGCCTCAGCAACAGCCCTGCCCACAGTTTCCGTCTTCTCTCTTTTTTTTTCCTTCTTCTCTCTTCTCTTCTTTTCTTTTCTTTTTCCGTTCCTGGCCATGAATGCGATTCGGTCAAATAGTGTGGCGAGAGAGAACAAACCACGTCCCACATTTGGAGACACTTGTTTTTTTTAGCCTCTCTGGCCCGATAATTCCTCACCTCAGCATCACACCCGGGATCCAATAACAGGCTGCATTGGTGAAAATTCTCACGTTCCCCTTCCCGCCCTGAACTACCTCGGTGCCTTAGTTTGCGGCGCTGTCTGCCGTACCTGAATCCAAACCCTTCCCTCCCTCGGGCCCGTCACCGAGACACACTGTGGGCTCCACCGGGCCGCGGTGCGGTTGCAACAACCCTCCATGACCAACTCGGCGCTGGCTGCCAAGCCATTTCCCCCAACATCAAATAGGAACACAGGGTTTGACAAGCCCCGGGTGGCTTTTTGAGAGAAATTCCCTCAAGCTGCCGTCTCTACACATTGCTGGCCATCATGTGAACAGCGGTAGCGCGTGTGAGTCAACTATCGGTCAATGGTGAGCTATGTATGCGTTGTCATGCTAAGCGCTCTACCTCGGCCTTTCATGCCATCTGGCGAATGAAAATAGCCTTTTTCTCTTTCTTTCTTCTGGTAATCCCTGGTAATCAGTAAGCCCTGAAGGAGCGAGCAAAGCAAATCACCGCCGTTCGAGACTCCGAGCGTGGCCAGGCATTTGATCCTGTGACCAAGGAATCATCCCATTCCTGCCTTCACCGTGCTTGTGGCAATCCATTTCGATGTACACATCCTTCACCTCCTCGTTAGTGCTTGAAAACTCAGCCGTGGCTTCGCCTTGACTCCATTTTCTTGGGTGTTGCTCCTGTTCTTTTACCCATCCCAGTGAATTCTCGTTTTGCCTCACCCACCACTCATGCTTTCCACTAGGAAGCATCCATCAATTGCTCTAGATATTATAATTGAGTCATATTAATGATCTTTATATGGAGTTCACCATTAAATATGGCCTTTTGATCACACCCCCGTGTGTCGTGTTGTCCACGGTTGAAGCAGATTGCGGTAGCCACCCTAGAGTCAGAGGATTATCACGATACCACCAGTACATTGACACTTATCGCAAAATAAATGCCTTTCTTTTTTCTTTTTTTCTTTTTGTTATTATTAGCATTTTAGGGTGTGCAAAAAAAAAGGGCTGCTTAATTGTTTTTAGATTATTGTAATTGTGTAAAATGTTGGTTTCATCCCCATGCTCTTAATTTTCACATGGAGTCGTAATTATGGCGAGTTTCCGGCTCTACGTCTCAATTTCAGCCTCAATCGCAATTAAACCAAAACACATGACAATATATTGCGATATACCCCTGGTAGCAAGCAACTATCACAATATATACATAAATAGCTTCACCAGTAGATGAGGTCTCTTTTGACGTGCACATCCACTAGATTGTTATGAGTGGTACTGTGGCGCTGGCCCCAATCGTGTGAGTTTTCAACGTCAACCATTACTATCACTACAAATCTGCCTTCATCTCCATTTAAAATCCCAAAACAGTGTTTTCTCTACTGACGCGAGTTCAGTCCTACGTGAAAAAAAAAAGAAACCCTCTACATTGAAGCCTAATCTTCGGCTTCTGAGGTGTGCTTCCCTACTTGCATAGCTATCCACGATTTCGTCGCCATTGTATTCCGCCGATCATTATTTATCATGATTTTCATCGCCAATCTGCAACCCGCACCTGACATGCAAATGAATGGATGTAGTGTGGGATGCCTGGTACGAGCTTTTCTGCTGTCGATCGTTTATGCCTAGTCTAGCTCGTCCCATAACCTTACAGGGCGACGTCGCGGCAATCATACATGTATTTTCGGCACAGGAACAAGGGGGGCTCTATTATTAGGAGAAAAAAAACAATTAACCCAGCGGACTCCTCCTATCTTATTTAGCGGGATGTCTCAGTTGATTCCGTGTCGCCTCTAGAACGCATGCTGGTCATACATGCCAGCCATCGGAAGCCGGGTGCCCCCAGCCCGACAAGTCTGAAAGCGGGAGAGAACCAAGACATTGTTCATCTGAGCAATGCATTGTCTCAAACCAAAGGAAGAAGCTGACAAAGTGGACGAAAATCAACTCTGAGCACAATCCATTCAGAAGCTGAATTGTAATCAGGCACCGAATGGGCAGGCGCCCAGTAGCGGCATAGCTGGTGAAGGCTGGTTTCGCATAGACTGGACGTAGCATGGTGGTTTTCTCTGATCCTATGCACTTCTCGGAGCTTACTCCAAAGCCCCTTTGTTTGCCTACGAAGGGGAAAACGTCGATCGATGATGTGATGACTGTAGTGTTGGTGGCCATGTCGGGCAATGAATGACATGGAATCCTTCGAAACCGGAGATTGGGATATTTCTTCTCCATCTCGCCAAGACATTACAGTTTGCGGCTACACAACAAGCTCATTGTGTGCCTGGAGCCACTGCAGTGTCTCAGCCAGCCTGTTGGATATTCGAAAACGGCCTGGAGTCGTTGCTAACGGGTGAGCACTTTTGCCAATTCCAGCCCGAAGCAAACCAGCTCTTGTCCAAAGCTGCTGCGGCTGTGCTTCTTTCACGATGCCACCGGAAACCCCGACCTTGTCTGGTTGCAGTGATTCATTTTACCAGCCATTTTGGTCAAGCTGAGCCTCAAGAGACAAACCTGGATGCTGGAGTTTTGGAGCCACTGTCGCCTGGAATTTGGCCAAATGCGGGAGAAAGAGAGTCATTACCGCGTGGTTTCACTCAACTCATGGTTTGAGTACTGTTAGTTACCTCCAGGATCTCGAGATACAAATTGATCTGATTCCCACCTCGAATAGAAACCTTTTTTTTATCATCCTCACACAGCTTCACCCCTCATCCATTCATCTCTACCTTTCAACCATCTCATCTCACCCACGCTCTCCACCACACTCCATCCATCATCCCCCATCAGTTCTAGTATCAGACACCTCACCTTCAAAATGAGATTCGTCCAGATCGTCGCTTCCGC
This sequence comes from Calonectria leucothoes, assembly GCA_002179835.1. NCBI lineage: Eukaryota > Fungi > Ascomycota > Sordariomycetes > Hypocreales > Nectriaceae > Calonectria > Calonectria leucothoes. The sequence continues at coordinate 349,925 of NAJI01000199.1, forward strand.
TGCTGTGATTGGCCGTGCTCTAGCACAGATGACGGCCAGCGAGTCCAACGAAGAAGGTGACAACATCATCACCACCTTTGGCGAGACTGACCCCGAGGAGGGCGACGGCATCATTTCTATCCTCGGGGTAGACGATCCTACTACTACTACTATTACTGATGGGGGAGATGGTATCATTTCTATTTTCAACGAGGGCGGCGACGCCACGACAACTACAACCGCAGAGGGCGACGGTATCATTTCCATTTTCAACGAGAGCGACATGGCGACTACGACCGAAGAGGGCGACGGCATCATTTCCATCTTCAATGAGAGCGACATGGCGACTATGACGGATGATGGTGACGGCATCATCACTCTTGATGGCCAAGTGGATCCCACTACAACAGCTGACAGCGGAATCATCTCCATCGTGGGCGACCCAACCGTCATTGTGGCCCAGACTACCAGCGATTCTCTGCTGCCGACTCAGACTCTTTCCAGCTTCATCACTCAAGTCACACCAACCGATGCCACTCCGTCTCTGACCCAGTACCTCACTCCCGTTACTGTCCAGGTGACAGAGCTGGTGACATTGGTTACCACATTTGAGAAGGACTATGTGTTTTACTGCCCGGTACGTGGGCTCTAACTCGATGGTATTGAGAGTTCTGTCCAGACTAACACCTCATCAGGGACCCACCGTATATGTGAACAACAACGAGTCGTACACTGCCACTGAAGCCACCTGGTTGACAATTACAAGTCAGTCAACGCACGCCTCGACGAGTTTCTTGAGAACGCTCGCTGACATATTCCAGACTGCCCTTGCGTTGCCACAATCACCACGCAGGCTGTTACCCCACAGGCTAGCTACGACCAATACGCAGCCACGCCGAGCGATGGCTCTTTCATCTCCGTCATCGTCCCCACAGCCACCATCATCGAGCCATCCCAAACCGAAGTCACCGTCGACGGCACTGAGGTGATCGTGAACACGCGGGTCATGGATGATACCTACGTCGTCACCAACACTGAGATGATCGGGGCCACCCAAGTCTTCGATGCCACACAAATGGTCGATGCCACACAAATGGTCGATGCCACGCAGGCTGTCGAGGCCACCAAGGTCGTCGACGGCAACCAGGAGATCGAAGGCAACCAGGTCGATGCCACCACCGAAGCAGAGGCCCCAACTGCTTCAGAGACCATTGCTACCGCTGGAGCGATTCAGATGCACGCCGGGCTTGCCGCTCTCCTCATCCCCGCTGCCATTGCACTCATGCTGTAGGGAGGAGAGCCAACGCTTCGAAAACAGCAGGTTACGAAAGCCCAACACAAAAAAGCAGGGCTTGTTATACACTCTTTACTGGAGCGTTAGAGCGCTCGCAACGACTCTTCCGCTCCGTCCGCTCGTTTCACTTGAACCACCACCACTTTCTTTTGTTTCCTTTTCTGTCAGCGAACGGCACTGCGCATTTACGAGAACATCATGGTTTACGGAGTTCAGGCGGGAGGCAAAACATGGGATTTGATTGGCCATCTACCTGTCGGATGGAGGCACTGGGTATTGTGTTTTTTGTTTCCTTTGCTTTTTTTGCAGTTTTCCCAAGATTGGCATGCATTGAAATTGGAACTCGCATGGGACACGGGGATTGGAAACCGTTGGAAACCAAAAAAATTGTGCGATTTAGATGATATCATAACGATAATGGCTTCAACTTAAAAAAACGGCTGCCCTCTAAAAAAACTATTGGTGATGCATTTCCACTCGAGTCAGTGAATGAATGGGCTTAGAATGAAACTCTTAGTGTGTCGAGACTTGATATAAACCCGACATGGGGCCGAGTCCATCTAGTAAACTAGTAACTATTCTTGCATACTCGTGTGCGGGGCAGCCCAATCTATTTATTCATTGATAATCATGGCGTTTTGCATCCTTCAATCTCGCTACAGTAAGTAGTGCGTGGACATATTCGGGGCCATCAGAAAATTGTCAACGCCCACCAATTGACTCCAAAGCAATAAAAAAGAATTGGGGATTTAGATCACATGCAGCCTATGCAGGCGAGTCTTGACATGTAACAATGCTTCGGCAAGATATACCATTCATCATACTGTTCATTCTTCTCATCTCCCTCTTTTTTTCAACTGGCAATGACCTCAACTATGGGGCCTTGTCCCGCCCCGAGGCCTCGTGGTTCGTCGCATCGTGATATTCATTCAGCAGATGGCCTGCTGCTGTGTTGTGTAGGCTGTCACTGTCTGGTCCCCGACCGGGCTTTCTAGTCCTCCAGGCCTGTACCGATCATGCCCGACGCCTCCATTCGCGCTCTCACCTCGCGCACTAGAGCCTTGGCTTCCTCGACCTCGACTCCGTCGCTGCAGAGCTCCCCAGCTAAGCGGATTGCTTGTGGATAGTCTTGCGTACGCATGGCAAACTTGGCAAGCCACATACGGGCTTTGCATGTAGCCGCCGTAACCCCTGTGCCCTCCTTGTATTTATTTTCATTGTGGTCAGCACCGTTGTCTGATCCGCCTGGAGAGTCGTTGTGAATGGCGATGGATTCATTAAGATCACCGTCGGCGCCAACACCTCCATCTTCCTGGGCCACACAAAGCTCCATGTATGCCTTGGATTCCTCCTCTTCACCCAGCTGGTCATACATGACGGCAATTTGTAGGAGGATTTCCGGATCCATGTGGCCTGTTTCGCTGCGTCCTCCAAGGGGCTCTCCGCCGCTTCCAAAGCTGCTTCCGCTGTCATAGTAAGCATCTGCTAGAAGCGCTCGTTTGAGCGCCTTGATGCCGTCACGTTCTCTACCCATTTTTTGCAGACAGCAGCCAACAGCCATCCACATCTTTCCGTCCCAGGGACGAAGGCCTGCGGCCTTTTTGTAATACCACAAGGAGTATGTGTGCATCTCAAGCATTTCGTAGGTTTGGCCGAGACCATACCAGGCTCGATAATCCCGGCGATTCACATCGACAGCTCGACGATACGATTCAATAGCAGCGTGGGTATTTTTCAGCTCAACGTACTCGTGTCCCATCAAAGTCCATGCTGAAAGACATGTCCTATCCAACGTCAGGGCACGCCTGAAATACTGAACAGCCTTCTCGTGCATCGAGAGAAGCGAGTAGTAATTTCCAATGACGACACACGATTCGGGGCGGAATTTGTCCACGCTTGAACACAGATGCGCTAAGAATGCTAATTTTGGGCGGAGATTCAGCACATAGAGGATGTTTGAGTAATGGTCGAGCGAATCGAGTCGATGGGGGTGAAGCGATAGCAATCGACTAAAGTGTTGCTCGGCAGCCATCAAATCTTTTGCATGGTATGCAAGCAGTGCATTGCAGGTGAGGAGGAAGGATGAAGTAGGGAAAATGCTGAGAAGTTGCTCAAGGGAGTTGGCTAGGCCTGGCCCCTGCTGATATAGTTCTAATGAGGTGTGAAGGTGGAACATGTAGGAGACAATGTTTTGAGGGCAATGCCTTGATATCCTATTGAGCTGGGTGATGTTAGCTTTGCTATTTGGGCGTGCATGAGGAAAAAAACTTACATCCTCGACTCGGGAAACAAGCGAGGTCATCTCGAGCCAACAGCCCCAGTTCATAGTATACTTGTGTACACTTCTGATGAAGAACCCCAACGCTCCTTCGTCATTCTTTTCTTTGGCAAGGACCATGCCGTAGCTAACCGGAGTTAGCGGCCGTCTCTGAAAGTTCATGGGCATTTGTACTCACAGGTATTCGAGCCATCCTTGGCTTTCAAGAACCTCGTCATCGTCCTCCTCAGTAGCCCTCTCCTTAAACCAGGTTGCCAAAAAGCGGCCCACCACCAGAAGTTGCTTGTTTGCCACCGTGCCCAGATCCTGAGGGCCCATAACCATCTCGGAATCCTCGTTCTTCCTCTTCTCTCCGGACATGACCTTTGCGTACAGAGCCAGAAACAAGCTCTTCTGGCTGATTTTTGGCAATGGAACAGCGGTAGCGGATCGCGAGGACTCTGCGGCTTTGGACTTCCCCTTGCTTTTGGATGTGGTTGGGTTTTCCCCTCGTGATGTCAGGATGCTGGAGAGGAGGGAGTCTGGTAGGAAAACAGCGGCGCATCGGTCGTACTCTCTGCAGTCGAAAAAGGACTTTGCCAGGAGGTATTTGCTCAGCTCTTTCGCCTCTAGGGCTGCTTCTTCGGGATCGGTGTTGGTGGTGTATATGGGCGAGGTATGCTTGTCGCCTGAAGGGTCGAGGTGCTCGTCGTCATCGGCAGTTTCTGGCAGGGCGTTGAGGAGCTCGGCGGCCCTGGGCTGGTGTTAGCATAGAACAGGCATCAATTCAGCATACCGCAGGCTAACCATTTAGAGGATTGATACAGACATCTCTCGGAGCACTTGACTACTGCATCTTGAAGCGCAGCCCGCAGCTGCGAGATCTCGTGCGAGCTGAGCGCCATGTTGTTTTAGGGATTAGTGGACTAGAACGCGCGGATGTCAAATGAAAATGCCTGGATCCAGCTCGCATAAAGGTTTGTTGCGAGACGATGGACAGACAATTATTCGACTTTAAAGAATGCACCCGCACAACAGCAATGTGAGGCTGGAGAAGCTTGGTGCTGAGTCGAGGTGCTATTCTCGTTGCTGGTGATGGCGTCAACTGGTACGGGCGCGTTTCGCTGGTCCGTGCTAGAATCACAACACACTGTACGTCGCACACTGTAGAATACACTTAGACATGACAGCCTATTTCAAAACTTGATTTGCCTCTTAAGTACCGGATTGGCCAGCTGAAAAATTGAAAATATCCCGCAACGAGAAATTCTAATAAAACTCACCATGGAATGGTATTTCTGGAGTTTTCCTAACCTCCTCCACCAGCCCTTTCGTATCTGACGTTGGCGGCCGTGTTCGGCCCATCATCCTGGCGTTGTACCACCATGATGGCGTTGGCAGAAGTGAAGATGGCCAATAGTCCAGGACGGTTTGTGCAACTCGAAAATTCCCATCTATTTCCACCCAGATCCACAGTAACCTGGACCGTTGAAAAGCAGCCTGCATTGCCTTTGGCGCTGCCACCCATGCGCTCTCATGACTCCCAGGTTCTGACGATGACACCGTCCGGGCATAGGGACACAAGTCACTTCGCAGATGGCACTTCGTAGCTCGAGGAAAGTTGAAGCGCCAAACACACATCTCCTTTTGCTGTTCCATCGCGTCTCTGAGAAACACCACCCACGTCAGTAGCCTTTTGACCTCCTGACACGACAGAGCCCGTCCCCGCGCTCACTTCAGGTCGCACGCCCAAGGTCTTCTGAGCCAGCACCATGAACTGCAACAGCCCGGTGAGGCTCTTTCCATGCCTTCACCGCTGGGCACCAGACGTCAAGTGCCCCAATTACGTCTTCCTGAACCGAAGCTCGTGCGTCGACTGCCAGGTAAGAAGAGCCCTGCTGGCCAGCCAAAGCCCGCTCTGACATGTTTGCCCAGACACAGCGGCGGCAGGCCGGCGACGAAGAAAACACAGCGGCCCAGGCGCACGAGAACTTTGTACGATATATACTGGAGAGGTACACGGATGATGGTGGCATCACCTACGAGCAGATCAACAAGCACATCGACAAAGCCAGGGAGCTCCACGTGGACAACTCGCTCAACATCGCCCTCGACTACGTCTTTCGGAACTTTAGGGGAATATACGACAAGGTTTGCGACTCGGTGGAAAAAGCACGTGAGCAAGGGCCGCAGCGATGGACCGCTTTGAACTTGGCGGATCGGCTGGAGCAGTTGCAGCAGGAACAGCAAGAGAAGGAGGCCAGGGAGAAGGGAGAGCGGGCGGGCATCTAATTTTATTGATAGGTTTTCATATCGAAAGAGTCGGCAATTCGAAGGGGAAATGTTTGAAGAGCCGCAAGATGCTGGATTCGTTTGGCCTTGATTCTCTGGTCGAAATCCGCTAGGCATCGCGGCTTCCAGCCTGCTGGGAGCCGGATTTCGTCCTCGGGGTCACGAAACGGGCTCCTCCTCGTGCATGTGTCACTCACTCGCCATGACTAAATGTTGTCCAATCAAGCATCTACCGCGTCAGTTTGTCGAGGACTCGCCAAGGCCACGGCAATGGCACGGGGACTGGTTTGCTGGCTGCCCAGCTGCCATGAGGCATCGGCGGCGAATCACGCTGGAACCCCATGTTGCACTTCTTGGCTCAAGGCGCTTGCCCAGAAAATGCCGTATCATTTCGGCCGGCCAGTAGATATAATTGCTTCTTTCAAGTTTGCAGGCTGTCCAGTGCGTGACACAACAGTCAAACATCGTCAGATATCTCAACGTCTCACGGAGCGCGGAAAAAGAGGAACCCACCATTTTGTGTCTGCTATCTATCCGCTCACTGAATCACTCTCGGATGGGCTTTGAACCCCTATGAGCGATCCATATAAAGTCATGACGAACCGCCGCGGGTGTATGTTGACGAGTGCTGCACGATCAACTTGCTACGAAAACCAAGAGATAAGAGTCCTTCTCGACCTTAAAGTAAACAACTCAGTATTTTCATCATGCGCTGGCCTTGCAATCACCGTTGGGGTTCGTGGAGATGCAGAAACTGGGTCCACAGAGTGGGAGCTGCCTGCAACGACTGCAAGGTACCGAATCGAATCCCGGAACAGGTCAACTTTGCTAATGCTGCAGGTTACAGGAGAGGAAAGACATAGACTCGATACCAACACATCATCGCCTTTCCTGGTCCGACGACGTGCACTACGTTTTCCAAGCATTCCGCAACTTGACCTTCAGCGTCGAATCGGCCGTGGATATGATGAGTAGCGGGCCATCGGAGCAGGCGTTTACGGAGGCGCTCCTTGTGGTAAAGGAACATGACGACGTGTGGTATGAACGGGTGTGTCCGATTGTGATGCAGGCAATGAACAGGCGGCGCAGGTAGCTGGCAAATTGTAGTCAGGAAGGTGGCAAGTCCTAGATTGTTATTCGGGAGGTTTGGTGATTAGTTTAGCTCTATAGACAGGAAAAATACGAAAAAGCGTCTTTTTGTTTTGCACTTAGTCGATATGAAGTAAACCAGGCTATTTTGTCTATCCGGAGAATGAATCAAGAGCCCGGTAGTTGCGCACTCGCCAACCTCGATCCATTGGATTCGCCACCAGAAGGGAGCTTGGACCAGTAGGTGCCTGACTAATATTTTAAGCTCAATAGATTTTGAACGTCTCATCAGAATCGTGGCTTGGGCAGATTGGCGATGTATTCGGACATTAATTGCCCCGATGGGGAATTTCACCCATCTCAGCATTATTCCACCGAACGCGTCCTGCTGAGGCATGCAAGGTACGGCATCGATCCGATCCCGCATGATACCCTGAGATGGGCCAGTGGCGCATGTAAGCGCACCTACGTACTATTTATGGTCACAGAGACTCGATCATGGCTATGATGTAACTATTCGATGGGCCAGGTTCGGCAGAGGGCTAGCGTTGTTGGGGACCCTTGCCCCAGTTCCAGCCTCCCACCAACAAAGACTCCAGACCGCTGGGTTTTCAGCCAACCAGGGCCCATTGACTCTAGCAGTTTTCTATCTCACCGAGCATCCAAGTGGACGACCCCGCCACCAGCCCAAAGGGGTAAGAGGGGCAGGCGGCGGACAAAAAAGAGCGGCCAGCGCCCGCATACAGCCCGCGCAGCAATATTCAGCAGCTAAATTGTCACCCATGTCTTGGGGGCACAGCTCCAAACCAGCGGGCAGCAGCGTTGCGTGCCCAGTAACCCAAATAATTATCGTGCCGCCGTGTCGCTCCTTTCCCGGAAGCATTGTTGCAGTCGATAAATTCCGACCTTTCTGCTCCTCCGCCTTTTCCTCCTCTTCCACCCATCCACAGTCCATTCTCGCACATCACCGCAACCATGGCCCAAAAGACAACCCTCAAGGAATTCGAGTCCGTCTACCCCAAGCTGGAGGCGGACCTCCTCGACCATGCCCGCTCCTACAAGCTCCCCAAGGAGCAGCTTGACTGGTACAAGAAGGTGCGTTTCTCAATTCCGTCGCTGTAGCGCTCACCATGGCTGACCTGTCTCGCGCCGTTGCAGAACCTCGAGGTCAACCCCCTTGGCGGCAAATGCAACCGCGGCATGTCCGTCCCCGATACCGCCTCTATCCTCCTCGGAAAGGCTCTCTCCGAAGAGGAGTACTTCTTGTCTGCCACTCTCGGCTGGATGACGGAGCTTCTCCAGGCCTTCTTCCTCGTCTCGGACGACATCATGGATACCAGCATCACCCGCCGTGGCCAGCCCTGCTGGTACCGCCAGGACGGCGTTGGCATGATTGCCATCAACGATGCCTTCATGCTCGAGGCCGCCATCTACACTCTCCTCAAGAAGTACTTCCGCAGCCACCCCTCGTACGTCGACCTCATTGAGCTCTTCCACGAGACGACCTTCCAGACCGAGCTTGGCCAGCTCTGCGATCTCATCACCGCCCCCGAGGACCGCGTCGACCTCGACAACTTCTCCCTCGAGAAGTACACCTTCATCGTCATCTACAAGACCGCCTACTACTCCTTCTACCTCCCCGTTGCCCTGGCCCTCCTCCAGCTTAACCTTGCCACGCCAAAGAACCTTAAGCAGGCCGAGGATATTCTTATCCCCATTGGCGAGTACTTCCAGATCCAGGACGACTACCTTGACAACTTCGGTGACCCTGCCGTCATTGGCAAGATCGGCACCGACATCAAGGACAACAAGTGCTCTTGGCTCGTCAACCAGGCCCTCAAGGTCGTGACTCCTGACCAGCGCAAGATCCTTGAGGAGAACTACGGCCGCAAGGATGACGCCAAGGAGAAGGTTGTCAAGCAGCTGTTTGACGAGCTCAACCTTAAGCAGAAGTACCTCGACTACGAGGAGAAGTTTGTCACTGACATCCGCACCCGCATCGCCAACGTCGATGAGAGCGAGGGTCTCAAGAAGGAGGTCTTTGAAGCCTTCCTCTCCAAGATTTACAAGCGTACCAAGTAAAGAATGGGTGGAATTAAAACATACACATAGATAGATGTTCACTCAAAAAGGAAAAAAAAACTTGGCTAATATGGCTGAAGAAGAGGACCATGCATTGCGTGGTCATCCTAGAATAGCCAGATGATGAATGTTATGAGAAATAGACTACAAAAAAAAAAGGGTTTTAGCGCATTGTTACGGTGTCATTGGCGATTGTGACCTCATGGCCATCACTCAAAGTTTGTCACGTGGAAGACTGGGGACGACGACAAGTGTCATGAATTATTGTTAATCAAGCCAAACACCATTCCCCCAACCTAACTACATGGTTTACAAAAGCCATTACTTCCTTTGTTTTTTTTTGTCCGCGTTCCAAACATCAACAGCTAGAGCCTGCTTAAACCGCTATGTTGTATGGCCCAACCACATGGTTGATCCTTGCGTCCGTCCTCCTTACATTGATTGATAGACCCAAGGCGACATGGAAAACAGGCAAAAAAAATCCCCTAAATAAGAGAGGCGGACGGAAGAAGAAGAAACGAAGAGGAAAGAAAAGACAAGAAAATCTGACAAAGGAAAATATTCAGTAGCAAGAGAAAAAGAGGAAGAAAAAGGGAATCAACAGCGGCCATTGGCCAGGAAGACACATCAATATCCAGATTGTTTTTACACACACACACACACACACCCCTCCTTCGACCTTTCCCCCATTCATTCGTGCCGCATGGTAGGCTTCTGCTCAGCCACGTTCGCAAAATAAGAAGAAGAAAAAACACTTTCTTTTTGCCAGCATGCCCCTGGACTCCTCGTCTAGTAACAGAAATAAATAATGAATAATGTCACAAAAAATGGGGTGATGTTGAGGTCGAAGAGAAGAACAAATTTGGAAAAAATGTCCAAGAATCCAGAGCATTAACTGCGTGGCCTCGTTACGAAAACACTCGCATAGTCTCATTTCGGGGAGCTGGGGGGGCCGGAGAGAATTTTTTGACACAAGTTCTCTCAAGCATGCTTTTTTTTGCTTTTGCTTTTTTTATTAGTATCGAGCCATGGCGCCGTTGGTTCCAGCGCGGCTAATGAGAGGTTCACGAGGACGAGGATCGCGACCTCGGGGCTGGTCGAGGGGCTGTGTCTGCTCGCGACGCATGGAACGAATAGGCAACGGGGGAACAGGGGGAGCGGGACCCCGACCGCCAAGTTGCTGCTGCGGCTGCTGCATGCCGGCGGTGGAGCGGCTACGGGGCCGTCCACCATGAGGATTGTTGAGGGAGGGAAGCGTGGCAGACGATGCGAGGGGAGGGGTTGACTTGTTCGAGTTGCCAGCTCGAGTTGCGCTGCGGAGAAGACCCGGACCGATGTTCTGGGTGGGTTGACCGCCCGTCGCAAAGTTGATGAGAGGGCCCTTAGTAGCCGGACCCTTGTGGCCGTGACCCTGGCTCGCCTGCACATTCTCGCGCCAGCTCGGTGGCTCGGGGAAGTTGGTCAGGTTTACCAGAGGTTGGGGCATCTTGGGGTTGGGAGGAACATGGCTGTCACCCAACGGGTTTCTTCGCGTGCTGCGGACGGATTTGCTGCGGGAGCGAGCTGAGTGCTCAGAAGCAGAGGGCAGCCAGGGTCTGCTCTCTGCTGTCCTCTTCTCTTGGGGAGGAGAGGTGGGCGAGCCGACACCGCCATTGAGCAACGACGGGCCTTCAGTAAAGGGACCCTGAGTTATGCTTCCAGACCCATTTGAGGTCCTCTCGCTCTGCACCTGCTCGGCAATCCTGCGCTTCTCTTCGTAGCCGTTACCCAACAAGCCACCGGGGGAGAAGGCGCCTGCAGTCTGGGGCATCTGGGGCGTGGTGGGACCTTTCTTGGTCAGTACTTTTGGCTTTTCTTGCCTTGCCTTGGGCTCTGGCTTGGGCTCCGGCTTGCGCGCTGGAACCGCCTCAAAGTCCTTGCCGAAATCCTCAAGGGGCTTGTCAAATCGATCCAAGTCAAGCAGGGGCTGGAAGGCGCCGATGGTGTACGGGCTTTCATCAACCGAGACCTTGAGTCGGTGGGAGCCATTGGTCACGGTGCTGGTTGACTTGGGGATGGAGCCCTTCTTGGACGGGCACGAGCTGTGCGAGATGCGGGGCGGCTTCTCAGTGACGATTTTCTCGAATGGCTTGTCCTTCTTGTCAAAGTCAATGTGCTTGGTGACGAGATACCAGCTGCGCCAGCCTTGCACCAGATTGAAGAAGCGCTTGGCAAGCTGGGGGTCCTCGGCGCAGAAGAAGTGCACAAAGTTCTCGCCATTGGGGAAAACAAACGTCTTCTGCTGACTCTTGACGGCATAGCAGAACCTACGAGGGGCCTTGAGGTGTCGTCTGACCTCGCTCTCGCGGGGAGTGTAAATGTCGAAATCAGACAAGTGGCACAAGACAACGCTGTCCTTGTCCGAGACCTTGGCCTCGGGCTTCTTGGAAGAAAAAATTTGGCCCGTCTCCAGGAGGGTAATCCAGCGCTTGTTCCACTTTCCGGGGCGAGAAGAGTGGTAAAGATGCAGGGTAAAGCCCGAGGGAGCGCTGGGCGTGCGAGGGACCGAGTTGATGTCAAGGTCCGCGTCAGAGTCGCTTTCGGATAGATCCATGGTCAGCACGAGGAGCGAGTTCTGCTGATCGCGATCCCACGAGTTCATGACGTCGCGGATGCGCTCATAGCGACGGAGCCGGCGCTCGAGGCCGAGCTCGACGTAGCACTCAATCAGAACGCTCGTCTTCGGGTCAACATTGTGGGAGGTGAGGTTGGCCGTCGAATACAGGAGCTCGACGGGGGATGTGTCTGCCTTTACGGGGAGGTTAATTGTGGATGACATGCATCGCACCGTGACGCGCTGGGTGTGGGTGTTAGAAGCGGAAGTTGAAAGCCAGTCCGTGTCGCCAAAACTCACACGTTCGCCTCCGTTGATGGCAGAGGTGGGCGCATCCACGTTGGGGACGATGCCCCGGCCGCCTGCCTCTATGAAGCTCATCTTGTCAGAGAAGGTAGGATCCTCAAAGCTGCTGTGGCGGCTGAAGTCGACGGAGAAAAGCGTAGGCGCCTTGGGGCTCGGCGTTCCAGTTTGGTTTGTAGTGGCATTCGATCGCCGGCCGCGCAGCAGAAGGGGGATCTTGTCAAAGATGAGATACTTTGCAAATTTGTGTGGAGGCGTAGCAAATTGGGCGCGTGAGCGGGCGGCGTCTCGTTTCTTCTGCTCAGCTAGGATGCGATCCGTCTCAGCTTCCAAGCGAGCAACTTCGGCGGCCCAGCGCTCGGCTTCGGCGTCTTCCTCGGCGGTGGTGGTGCGGGCTTGGTCGTCGCCGCGGTCGAGCTGGGCGATGCGGGCAGCAGTGTCAGCGTTTGCGCGCAGGGAAAAGAAGTTGAAGGCTCGGAGTCGGGCGAGAGCGTCGGCGGGGGAAGTGTCTGGCGAGGGAGTGGGTGGCGCGGGGGATTTGGACTTGGCGGACTTGGTCTTGGATTTGGACCTCGACTTGGTCTTGGACTTGGCCTTGACCAGCTTGAAAAGACTGGGCTCGGAGCTAGAGCTGCGGGTTCGGGTGCGGCTTCGGCTGGGATTTCTCAGAGACGAAGCGGCTGAGGATGGGACATTGGCGGGTTTAGGAGTCAGGCAAAGCGGGCTGGGCAGAGGCGGCACAGGAGATGGCGCCTTGTGTCGTGTTATGCTAGCGGGCGATGGTGACGCATTGCGGACAGGGCTGCTGCTTCCCACGGCACCAACAGCAGAGCGAGGGGCTAGCCCGCCCATCAAGTTATTTAAAGCCCCCGGTCGGCGACCCCTGGTCGGGACGGCTGCCGCCCCTGGATCTGCGTCCTGGTCTTGGGCTTGCTTTTGGTCTTGGTCCTGCGTTTGGCTTTGTTCTAGCGGCTCCGCGTCTGGCTCCGCGTTTGCATTGCTGCCAACTCCAGCTGCATTTGCATCTGCATCTGCATCCGCATCTGCATCTGCACCTACTGCACATTTGTCCGCCGCTGCATCTGCACTGACTCCTCCTCCGCCTGCACAACCTTGGCCCCCCAGCTCCTCCTCTGCGCTGGCATCCCCATCAGCTGGACACCGATCTGGAGATGGCGTCCGTGCCGTGCGAAAGGACTCAGGCGGCGATGGCAGCGAGGGCACGGGCGGTGGAGGGTCATTAGGGGGCGATGGCACCTGACAAGGGACTGACGCAACGCTCTTGGAACGACGGCGCGAAGTCCGTGTGGACAAGGTGGGCGAGTCGAGCTGCGGGTAGCAGTCGCCTGGGGGCAAGCTGCCGCTGTCACCGTATGCGTCAAAAGCTCCTCGCCGGGTTATGGACGATACGCTTTTCCCACGAAGGTTGCGAAAGCGAGATGGAGGCACGGGGGGCGGCTTCAGCTGATGTGCAACGTGCTGGGGGTGCTGCAGCTGGAGCTCGCGGCCCTCTTCCAACAGGTGTCGCTCTCGCTCTCGTTCTTGCTGCAGCTTCTTCTGCTGCTCTTGGATGAACTGCTGCAGCGCCCGGTCCTGCTCCTCGTTTGTTTCATGAAGAGACTGCTGTCTGTTCTTGTTGGAGGGAATCGCCAGAGGGGCTACCTCGGGCGCTACGGCCGCAGTCGACGCCATTGCAACCTAAATTTGCCCGGGGAAAAAAAGGTCCCTGGAGATCTGGGGAAACCGCCAAGTGTTCCTGGTTCCTTGCAGATACGCACTGCTCAGACGATTATCTCGCCCTATCAAACGCCCAAGTACCACCTAAAATTCTGGGGTCGGCGAAGCCTCTGTCGTCAAGCAGCAACGCTATCCGGGATCCTCGGCAGGGTCCTTGAGCCTTTGTCTCTTCTCCACCAAATTTGGCAATGACAGGCCAGGGTGTGCCGTTTCTTGTTTGCCAATTGGGGGCTATTTTTTTGGTTTTGTTTCCCTCGTATTCGATACTGTAGACGCCGAAAATAATTGGTATATAGTTGATGGCCCTTTTTTCCGTCGGCCAATTTTTTTTGCCTTTCCTTTTGCCTTTCTTCTAGGTTAGGCTCGGCACTGCTCAAAGTGTTGAGAGTGCGCACTGCGTAGGCTATGTTCTTCTGTACGCCTCAGTCGGGGTGAAGCATCGCTTTCTTTCCCAACGAGGCGTTCCGTAGTGGCCGGTAGGTTTGTTGCAACAAAAAAAGACAAGGTATAAACCCAAACGGTGATCGACGGAAGTGTGCAAGCTCGAGGTGAAGAGAGGAGAAGAAGAGAAATGTATGAGACCAAACAGCCAGAGGATATCCAAGAAAAACGAAAAGACAATTGCCATTTCCTTTTTTTTTTTTGGCCACGCGCGCCTCTTTTCTCTTCTGTTATTTTTTTTCTTCATCGCTGAAGTGCTCTGACAATTGGCATGTATCGCGACACGGGCGGCTCCCTTGGTATGGAACCGTGTACCGACGTCTCAGCCCTCCATTTCCCTCCCATTCCGCCGTGATCCATTCCACACCCCAATTGACATACTGGGATGAACCTTCCAATTTAACATTAACTGGGGCTTCTAAATTGAATGAAAAGGATGCAAGATGAGGCCTAAACAAAGTGAACAGACATCAATTTCGGTTGGCAGTGGGTGCGTGGATATCATAGGTTCGCCCTTGGCTGAAATAACCATCTTTAGCAGAAGCCTAGATGGTGGGATATGCATGTTGGAAAGCATCAGGCTTGTCATTCAAAGCTGGTTTTGTTTTTCTCTTTTTTTTTTCTTTTTTCGTATTGACAAACAAACAGACGGTTGTTTTGTTTCTCGGGTCGATTATGACTCAGCCCCATTGACTTTGTTTACTTTCTATCCTTATATGTAGCTGACCGACAACATTTAACGTGCCGTGTTTTGGCCGTCGGACCACTTAAAAAAAGGTCTGCCATGCTGACTAGATGGCCTTTTTCCTGGTTTCTGGTCGACTGGGAGTGTCAATAACGAGCCGCCTTTGCAAGCCATCATACCCGATTGATGGAAGCATGCCAAGCTCATGAAAATCGACAGTCGAACCTCATCTCATGATGGACCCGTTGCAAGAAAATTCAAACAGAGGCGTGTGCAGAGAAGTGGGCAAGTGGGGTGAGGGTGGGCAGAGGCATGGCTCTCGTTTCTAGATTATCTTCGACATATCCCAAATACACCTTTTCGCAGCAAGACGTTTGCATCTCTCATTCAACCTTCTCTCCACCGTGTGTCTTGGAGAAGCCCCTATTTGCGGAAAGCATGCACCTCCCGTCGCCACCATGCTCGGAAGTCGCATGTCGAGACGTCAATGCCCAGGTCCTTGAGGGCCTTGGTGCTCAGGTGGCAATCGTAGGGCCGCTGAACACTGGCATTCGGGTCATTCCCTTGGGTATTAGCCTCAACCCCGTCTATCGACAGGCACATGATGTCTCCGAACAACTGGCAGATCTCGTATTTGGTCATCTTGTCCTCGCTAGAGAACTGGAGGATACGAGGCAGCGACGACTTTTCGTTTCCAGAGCCAAGATACTTTTCCGATATGTCTGCATTGGTTGGGCAAGGTTCGATGATCAGCACAAATTGCATTATTGGTGGCTTAATGGGGAGCCGGCGGTAAATGATGCATTGAGACATCACAGCCAGTGGGGAGGGGAGGGGGAAGCTAAGACATACCGTGGCAGACCCGCCCAATGTCCTCGGTATTGGTGGGATATCGGATAGCCCAGTGGTCCATCTTTACTCTGGCACCTTCGGTCTGAGTCTTCCAGACCACATCCATCAGGATGTTGACTGCGCTCTCCGATGGAGTCTCTGCATGTCCGTACAGCACGGGAACTCGGAGCACGACGCCAAGGCCCTCTTTTCCGGCTTTAGCATACGACTCCAGCACGGCAACCTCACCGTCGAGCTTAGTCTGCCCGTACAGGTTAGTGGGACGCGGCTGGGCGTCATTCTCGTAGGGGGCATCGCCGGGGACGCCAGGGAAGACGTAGTCTGTCGAGATGTAGATGGTCAAGATGTCCCGGGAGGCAGCCAGAGACGCAAGGGAGCCGCTAGCGGCCACGTTGAGGGCGCGGGCGGCTTCTGGGTACTTGTCTACCTTGTCTGGGAAGCGCTGGGCGGCGCCTGAGCAAACGGGCCGGTCAGCACTTTCGTTGCATACCTGCTGAGGAGAGTAAGGCTAGGCTAGCTCGCATGGCTTACAGTGGACAATGACCTGAGGCCTGCGATCGACATGGTCAGCTCTGCTCGGATGGGGATGCCTAATGGGGGAGGAGGGGGGGTGGCACGAACTTGGTCTCGTCGAGGGCCTTGATCACCTCGCCCTCGTTTGCGAAATCGACCTTGAGGATATCTACACCGTCGGCGCGCGAGTAGCCCGTGCCCTTGACGTTCCAGTTCTTGAGCCGGAACGACTTGGCCACCTCGCGGCCGAGGAGACCGGTAGCGCCGGTGACGAGGACGGTGCGGTTGGACATTTTGCGAATGCGAGATGCGATTGTTGTAGTGTTGAACCTTGTGCAGAGATTCAAACCGAGTATTTGGCGTGGTTAACTCTGCGAGACGTCATTTGTCCAGGGCGCACCACAGCTGCCTCGAAGTGGGGGTTTTTTCGTCAACGCAAGGAGGAAGGAGGGGCAGCATGCATGGCTTGCCACGGAACCAATTGAGATGAGGGGTGGTGCACCATTGTTGTCATAATGATCTCGGGTGAAGGTTTTGTTCATAGTACTATGCATTTGCTGGCTTGATTTGCATGGTTGATGGTAATGATTAAGCAATACCATATCCCTTGATGCGTTTCAGCATTTTACCTGACTCTGGCCAGAAGCCAATTCAAACGTCAACAAGTGTCCTTTCAGCAGGGCAACATGCCGCCCGAGCTTAATCTGCTCAAACTACTACATCTGTACCCACAACATACTTAGTGTTCAACATACGTTCCTTTGAAAAAAAAAAAGAAAAAAAAGAGTTCAATTTAATTGTACTATTTCACATTTATTCATCAACTCACAACATCGCTTTCCGCCTCATTTACCCTACATCTCCTCGTGCAGCTTGAGAACGTCACTAAAACATTGCCCCACACATAAACATTTCTGCACGATGCCGCCCTAAAACAATCCCTCAAGTGCTGTCAACATGGTAATATACAATTAATATAAATATGCATGCTGTCAGAAGAAAAATACATGCTAGTCGAAAGGTTAGGCGAGTTTGGAGAACAGGCCGGAGGACGTGCCGAATGCAGAGTCCCGCCGAGCACGAAACGCAAGCGTGTCCAAGGATCAGCTACCCGGCGCAGAAACCACCAGAAATTAGGCAACCCAGCCCGCCAAGCCCCCGAGAAAGCAGTTCGCGAGGCACCTCGCAGCATCTCACGATGGATTATGGCTTGGACCCCTCGGGCATGAACACGTCAGATGACATGCTTCCCTTGCTTGGGGGGAGGCGATTAGCCGAGCAACTTTGTCGCGACCATCTCATGATTTTTCGGATGCAAATGCGACCCTAGTCGTAAGCTCTATGCATGGGCTCAGGGGTTGTAATAAGATTTTCAGCAGGCCCTATGATCAGCATTTATTGTCGAGATCTACTGCAAATCTCGGACACGGCGAGTGGGTATGGTTTTTAGATTGACGACGATCTACTAACATTAATAAACAACGGATGGGTTTTTTTAAGGTGATAAATATACAATTGTGTTAGGCTATATGAGCTAGCAAAAGAAAAGAAAGGGAAGGGAGAAAAAAAGCAACCGCTAGGTCGAAAATTCTCGGGGAGGTTGTGCCTCGAGGCCTCCCACAAGAAAAGTATACGCATCAAAACTTTTTAATATCTCGCTCTATCTGGCCCTAGGATCCCGCTGCTACTTGATTCAGAAGGCGCGCCGCCAAACCCATATCTAGACCGCTCTAATTCCAGGTCTCCCTCCTTGGCTGTGCGCTCTCTGTAATGCACCGCCACCTCGGACGTCTTGAGGATGCCGTTGTAGGTCATAATCTCCTCCTCCGAGTTGGACGGCGAGTGGCCCCGAATCTCGGAGCGTCCCTTGAGCTCCTTGAGAGGAAATGAGTTGTTGTGCTGGCTGTTGAGCGGCCCGGTTGCTGTGCGCGAACGCTTTGTGCCCGTGGATGGGCCGTATTGGTCCTTGGAGTACTTGTTGCCCGAGGACTTGAGTGCCGAGAAGAATCGGGGGAACCACTTGAGGAACAAGGGTCGCAGGGCCGGCGCCGAGGCGCAAATTATGGCCAAGTTGGTTTCGACGGCCGAGTAGGTAAAACGGATATCGTAGGTCGGATCGTAGTCGGGGCTCTTCGGGTCTTGATAGTACGATGTCTCGACAATCCACGCGAGGCGCAAAACGCTCATAACAGTGACACTGGTGCATTACAAGTTAGAAAGAGGATCTTGCTGAACAAAACAGAAAACCAGTCGCCGTTGCTCAAGTGAACTTACACTGCGCCAAGAGCAAACACGCCGATGATGGCGGCCCGTACTTTGAGAGGGAGCTTGAGGCCCATAAAGATCCAGAATGGCAGCACCAGAACCAGCACGTCGGTCAAGATGGTCAAGCCAGCCGTCGAAATGTAAAATGCGCTCGTGTCTATGCAGTGTCCCTCAGGTGCGTTCACAGAAACCCTGTCCCAGAAATAGTTGACAGGCGTGCACTGGAAGATGCAGGTGACGAAGATGGCGATCATGAGCATGATGTTGAAGATGAGCAGGGCGATGATGGCCACGCGGACCGACTTTTTTTGTCCGCCCAGGCGCATGAGAAACAATAAAACAGACGTCTTGACAATGGCCAGTATGGGATTGTAGAGAATCTGGATGATGAAATTCCACTTCTGTCCGAGGACAAAGTCGGCCTGCGCAGGAATGTCGGCGAGATGAATGCCGATAAAGGCAGTTCGCATTGATTTCCAGGAGCAGCCAGTCTCGGCAATAGAGAGGAACTATTCAAGCTGGTCAGTATTTCTTTTTCCTTTCTGAAATGCTATATTGGATTGCGAGGCTAACCATTGCGATGGTGATGAGCAAATCGTCTAAACACCACGCCTGTTAGCAAGGGAAAAAAAAAACTCTTCTCCAACACCAGTGCAGTTGGGTTTCATACCGAAGCCATATTGCTTGGTGGAAAACCTCCCGTAGATTCTGAGACACCATACAATCAAAGCAAGCGCCGGGAAGAAGAAGAGGATGAAGAATCCGATGTGCTGAAGTTGCGAATAGGGATACACATAGTCGCCTGACCCGGCATCGTTGTTGGTCGCGCGCTGGTAAACGCTCTGGACGAGCGGGACGAGCAGTTCGTGCCTCATGTCGGCGCAGACGGACAGCACCTAGACAACCGGAAAGCTTTCACAGAGCCAGCTCGTGAAAGAGGCGCACGGCGACATAGGAGAGGCGCCGAGGGTATTTCGTTTCTTTTTTTGACGAAGCTGTCAAAGTTTAAGAGAGGCGAGCAAAAACAGAACAGAAGCAAAACAGTAATATCCCCCTTCCATCCCTCCCTCAAAGGACTCTATCGTTGCGGAAGCGCATTATTAGGTACCTAGATCCAGTCATAAGCCCGCAGAGACACCGCTACGGGGGTCCTCTAGGGCCGTCGATGCTGGCTGGAGGCTTGAATGGACATCCTCCATCCGGGCTAGTGTGGGACATTCTGGAACGACTTCAGACGCAGAATTGCAGCAAAGACCGGATGCTGGACAGCGCATGCCGGCGATCAGGGATTGACGGAGCCATAGAACAGAAAGATGCGGAACCGGCATCAGTTGCATCGCGTTACGTCTAGGGGGGGGGTTGGCCTGCTGCTATCAAGCGCAGCGTATCGCGGTGGAACGGCCATGTGGCAAGGGGAGCGGAGCAAGGCCTCAGGCTCTGTCCATTTACAAGCACGAATTCGGCACCAGGGGGGATTTACGGTTTCGAAGTGCCACGGCGAGAGAGCTGTCGGGACCATGGGGGGGAAGAAAAAAGTTCCCTGAACTAGCCACTCGTCTGCTTCGTTCTATGCGAGTCTCCCTCTCAGCGGAAGCTTTGCCTGAACTCAACGCCCACCGCAAGGCACACACCATTAGCCTATGCACGGTAGACAAGCCTTGTAGGGTTGTCCCCTGCGGTCTTGCGTTTCCCAATGAACGTTCCTGTTTCAGTCTTGCGGGCTTGGAGGGCGGGAATGCCGTCGCTACTCGTGGCAGACGGGGCATTTTTCGCGCCGATATCCACATCTTGGGATGCACATCCGGCATTTTCGCAACAGCGGCAAGAAGGGTTCATCATGCACTCGATTGATTATGGGCACGTGTCGCAATGTATGTTGTGCATGCTTGGACCAAGCTGGCCAGCATCAGCCTCTCTGCGAGCTTTGCGTGGCCTCGCGGCGGCTCCGGTATGGACATTGCGCTCACTTTGATGACCAAACTTGGGACGCGCACGTCGTCAGCTGAAAATGGAAGCCTTCCGCAGCTGTCGTTTAGATCATTGGTCCGGATGCTTCGTGGTTTATTTTAGGTGTGGCTGTTGGCTGTTGGTTGTTGGTGTTGGTTGGCAGGCCTGGACAACACACCATGGGACTGCCGAGGGAACATGGTCCGATGAGCTTCTATACCATCTCGCCAAGAGCAAGCGACTCCGTCCAAGGCATGGTAAAGCACCAAAGAAGAAAAATGGCGCCAGCAATTCATCCTCGAATTAAAACTAGAGTCCCAGGGATCAGGGTTCTACCTCGCCCTGCGACAGGATCCCCATCCCATCTCACCTTGAATCTTTGGGGGGGAGGAGTCGTCAAAGTTTGGTGAAGCTTCTTTGCTGATCTACGCGGACAGGGGATCCCAGGTCTCGCATCGGCCTCGCAACGGCCCCGTTGGGCCAAATCCTATAGCCGACGGCGTTGTGTACACGGCACGTAGAGATGGGGCACAGAGATCGTAGATGTGGCCATGCGGAAGCGGCGTAAGTCCAAAAAAACACATTTTTATACGTAAATGCAGCTTTCTTTTGGCGTGCCCCGATGCGCCTCTACAGCACAAAGCAAGATGGCTCTGCTCATTCACCCATAAACTTCAAACGTTCATTGTCAGGGTCCGTCTGTTACAGGAGCTGAGGTTGCAATCCTGCTCGGGGTCCGAACAGGTCAAGGAGAGATCCATGCTCGTCAGCAAACAAGGTCACCCCATTCCCATGCGAATTCCCAACAGCAAGCCCCTGCAGCTAGGAACCGGAAGATCAGATCCATCCCCCGCGGATGAGCGATATATCGCTCTCGTCTATGCACCGGGGTTTGATGTCTGGATTCCGCGTCTGCAGGTGGCCGACTCCCGTGAGTGGCCCGTCATCGCGGGTGCAAAGGGGGGGCTTCGTTGTTGATCCAACATGCCAAGCATCACCAGAGCTGGAGTTGGCTTTGTTGGCTTTGATGCTCCCTTTTTTTTTATTGGAACATTTCGCTCTAAAACAACTCTCTTGGTCGTCTTGGCTCGGATTCAGCCGGATCATCACAATTCTCGGTCAAGGCCCGCCAGCTAAAACCAAAATCTGAGCCTACCTAACAAGCATAGACCCTCCCTCGTCCTCCCATACCCACTCCTTCGCTTCTTCATCGGACAACTCCACATTTTTCATCTCAACTACAACGCCCATCTCACCTGACGCAGGGTTGGCCGTCGACCTCGCTTAATGCATGGCCCCTCCCCCACTCCTAGCTCATCCTCATCCTGGGCTGAGGTGCATCAGCCGCTCCGGCCGCCGCGAGCCTCTCGGTCGCCCACTTTGAACTCGCAAAGTCTTGACAATTGTGGCCGTCGGGGCCTTCTGGAAGGCTCCCTTGTCCCTGGCAGCCGTTGGCCCAAGAGGCTATGCGGAGCAGGCAGCTGCACTGGCTGGGATGTTTTCCAAGGATTTATACCAAGGAGGGTATTGCGTCCGCAACCGATGAAACGTCCCGGGGTCTCTTGAGCGTACTACGATGAACATAGCAAGACATGGAAATGGCCCAGCCGAAACGCCACACCGACGCCCGTACAGAGGCCCAGTGAGAAGGTTTCGATGCCGTCTTTCCCCTGAGCCTTGTGAGGAACTACGGATGGCGGGATACTACCTACTTTCCAGGCACAACCCATGGGTGCTCAAGCCTGGGGTGACGGAGATTTGACTTGGAGCTATCAGTATTAAACCGGAGTCGCCAATGTCACGCCAACGGCGGCTTACAGCTCGCACGACACGTCCCAGAGACTTGGTTCCGTTAATTACTTTTAGCCCCAAGGTGGCAGACGTCAACTTGCTGCTGTTGGTTCTCAGCTGCCGAGGATCCTGCCGTTCGCCACGATCACAACCTGGCCACGGCCCTTCATATTATGCCCACCGTCGTTGACGGACCCATAGCCAACCAACGTGTCCCACTGATGTGGTAAATGAGTCCTGCCCTTCTTGTAGTTATCCCCGAGGAAGCCAATGCTCCTGGCCTCATGGGTATCCATCGATGCTCGATGATTGACAGCTCCCCTTAGCTGTCGTGTCGTCCCATCCGCCCCGTCCTTCCCGCAGCCACAGCCGGCGCCCACTTCTTTGTTGGTATAGATACATATGTATCCCACCCTCCATTGTTTCTTCCCCGTGCTCTAGGCCATCCTCATCACCAAACCAGAGTAGATCATTGGACGCAGTCACTGCCCAGTCCTCCTCACGTGGTCACCATGTCCGCCACACGATTCCTGTCGCTCGCGGCTCTCGCCACTGCTGCCTTTGCACAGACAATTTCTGTCGATGGCGAAACCATTGGTGCGTATTCCGTGTCTGCCAAGCTCTTCTCCCATGTCCATTCGTGTCGCTAACCTCGAACAGAGGCTGATGACTCGGTCGTTGCTCCCGCTGCGGAGCAGATCATGAGCTACTCTTCCAGCTCCACACCAGCTCTATTTGAGGATGAGACCATTCAGCTCACTGACTCGGTCCTTGCTAACCTCACCGACCTTGAGCTGTCGCACATTGAACTGTTCCAGTTTGATGACAACAGCACACAAAGTCTCGAGAGGCGCTCGTTGTTTGGAAACTGCAAGACTGCCCCCGGAGATGCTCTCTACCCCAGCTCAACTGTGTGGAAGGTTCTGAGCCTCCTTACCGGCGGTTCTATCCAGAAGACGGTTCCGTTCGCATCAGTGTGCTACGAAGACTATGACAACTATGACGAAGATGAGTGCACATACATTACCAACAACTGGTACAATGGATCCTATATCCAAACCGAGGACCCCACTGCCATCAACGCTGTTCTCTTTGAGAACCTCACCTGCGTTCCTCCTGGCCTCTTCGTTGCTGGTACCTCTTGCGAAATTGGCGGTCTCCCTCTCTACACCATCAATGCCACCTCCGTTGCTCACATTCAGCTGGCTGTCAACCTGGCCCGTAACCTAAACCTTCGTCTTGTTATCAAGAACACTGGCCACGACTTTGGCGCCAAGTCTACCGGATATGGCGCCTTGTCCATCTGGACCCACAACCTCAAGTCCGTCCAGTACTACGAGTCGTACACACAGGGTGATTACACTGGTCCAGCTGTCAAGGCGGGTGCTGGTGTTCAGGCCTATGAGATGTACGAGTTTGCTTACGACAACGGCATCACTCTCATTGGCGGTGAGGGTCAGACCGTCGGTGTTATGGGTGGTTACATTCAGGGAGGCGGTCACTCTCCCCTGTCTGCCATTTATGGTCTTGCTTGCGATCAGGTCCTTGCCTTTGAAGTTGTCACAGCCGATGGCCGCTTCATTACTCTTACCGAGGAGAAGAACTCGGATCTCTTCTGGGCCATCCGCGGCGGTGGCGGTGGCACTTTCGGCGTTGTCACCTCTGTCGTTGTCAAGGCTCACCCCAAGGTCGAAGCCGTTTCCTCGGTCACTTTCTCGTTCGGCACCAGCGACAATGTCACCGAGACTACCTTCTGGCAGGCTGTCAAGGGCTACTGGGAGCGCTTCCCTGAGTGGGCCCGTGACAACAAGTGCTACGAGTACTTCATCATTGCCAACACCGGAACTGGCTACACCTTCACCATGGCTCCTTGGTTTGCTCCCGGCTTGAATGCCACGGGACTCAAGGCACTTGTCGAGCCCCTGTTTGCTGAGTGGGAAGAGCTCGGCATTACCGTCGAGCCTGAGTACAACGAGTGGGATGACTTCTACCCTGCGTGGAAGGATTCTTTCGCTCTTGAGCCCTGGGGTTCTTCTACCATTCGCCAGGGCAGTCGTCTCTTCCCCCATGACAACTGGGAGAATGACACCATCATCGAAGACACCTTGAACGTCGTCAAGGAGACCATTGAGGACGGCCTCTACTTTATTGGCTTCAACACCTTCACCGGAGTCGAAGGCTACCCCCACACCGGAGCAAACCCTGCCTGGCGCACTGCTCTGCTCCACGGCATCGCTGCCAGTCTCTGGAGCGACACTGCCGACGTGGCCACCAAGAAGGCCGCTTCCCTGAAGCTGACCAACGACTGGCTCGCCAAGTGGGACACAATCCTGCCGGCACCCCGCGCCTACCACAGCGAAAGTGACTATATCCAGCCTAACTTCGGCACTGCCTTCTGGGGAGAGAACTACGAGATGCTTTCCCAGATCAAGGAAACCTGGGATCGCCACGATCTCTTCTACGCCACCAACGGTGTCGGCTCGGAGAAGTGGGAGCTCCAAGAGAAGATTTGGGACCACCTGCCCAGTCAAAACAGCAAGCTTTGCCGGGCTTAATGAAAATGTAACACCAGAGCGTAAATAAAAACACGACACGTACATAGATGGTTTAATATTCTTGTAGATATACACATTTTACGGTATCACGAATTTAATGTCATTTTACCCACCACACGGAGAAATTATTACCGATTGCTTCTTTTCAGAGGATAAAAAAACACGTGAAAAAATTGATTTGCCTATTATTTCCGTTTATTAATTGTTCTATAAGCTTCAGCGCTTTCAGACGTTACATATCGAGCTTCACTCTGAGCAGTCCGAGCCGTCATTCAAACTCCCCAAATACGCATAGTCAAATAAGACTTGTCACTGGGCAGCATAATCATGAATAAGTAACGCAAGTACATTCTGGCACTTGATCATTTTTTCGCTGCTAACTTGTCTCTAGACAGATGAAATCATGTGGAAAAAATAACAACCAGGTGTTGGCTTGGTTCTGAGCTTGTGTGGGTCCCCACCAAAAAATGAACCCCGCACAATTGAGTAGCATCGCTCAATGGCCTCCATCAAGCGTTCCATTCCGTTCAAATCAATGCGACGAACGCACTCTGAAAACGCACAAAAAGAAAGGACCGAACGTGGTTCGAACACGTGACCTAGAGATCTGCAATCTCTCGCTGTTTACGCTTGTTAGGGAACTGCTGGTGATGTGTGAGACTGTTGGTGGAACTAACCTCTACCACTGAGCTATCGATCCGATGTTGGATGTTTGGGACAGGTGTTAAGATCCATTCTAAGCTCATGCTTGTCTCAGTGATGGCTGCATAAAAAAAGCAATGTTAGTGAAGGGGGAGGAGCTGACTAAAACTCTGTGCAATAATTATGCTCAGAGATGTGCGCCCCCGTTCTCCTTCCCAATTGCCAGCCCCAGTAGGGGCAACTGGCAAAAGGATAGATCATGTCGGTGGAGAGGCTCGAACTCTCGACCTTTGGATGTCCCTGACCTTTGGCCAAGTCACACTTTAATATGAGACCAACGCTCTAACCAACTGAGCCACACCGACTTGATTTGCTGATGGGATCCCATCGTTGAGGTCTGGCATGATAGAGACTGGTACGGATGGTGGGAGGGGGATACTGGCTATCCAAGGTAGTAAAGGGGTTTGCAATTGTTTTTTGCGAGGCTAGTATTGGTAACACGCTTAGAATCTCAGGGGTGTGAAATGGATGGGCACAGGTTCTTGGGTTTGCTAAGCATTGCTGTCCACGACTAGGCTGCAGTTGAGCCGCAAATTACACTGGGAAGAACAACTTCCGCTCCAAGGCAGCAATCATTTGCTCTCCTTATGATGGCACAAGCTCTCGATTGGTTAGTCTTACCAGAGGGGTGCTCAGTTCAGCTCGAAATAAAGACACAGTGACCAATCACACATAGTTACCAGAAGCAGGCTTGACTCTGATGAGCTATGCTCAAGCCAGCCGTATACAGTCTCAAAGTTAACTGCGTATAGTCATAAGATGGCGATGACCTCTTTTGGTCTTTTCATACATAGTATAGACCAATTGACCGTAAGAAACAAATACAGAGTGAGCTTTGCTTACCGCCAAGATTTCACTGCTGATCATGGCTCCTGTTGTTGACCTAGTGAGAGCTCAACAAGGATGTATATAGGTTAGACAGCAAAAATTTCGAACACAGCGAACGAATATTTATGCATCATAGCTATCAAAAGACGCAAGATAAGCATCTCTGTACGAAAAACCGTACATGTCCCATCCCTAAGTAGCTTCTCGTTGATCGCCGAAACGCTACAGGGTAGCTATCACCGATAAGGTCTTATCGAAGCTGGCTCCACCCAATTTTCCAGTCAACAGCCATCCTCAAACGTCACCAACCACCGTCATCTCCTTCTTCATTCCTTCTTCATCTAGTGTCGCAATGCCGCCCAAGCGCATGACCGCGAACCCGGTGAAGCCGGCGCGATACCGCGCCGGTAAGCCTACCGGCGTTGAATTAGATTCCGACTCTGATGCCAGCGACGCCAGCGACGCCGAAGCGCCTGCCGCGCCCGCGATTCCCCCCCCGCCAAAAGCAGCCAGCGCAGGAAAAATCTCGAGCAATCTTGGCAAAGTCGACCTTAATGCTCGAAGAAAAGAGGCAGAGGCTGCGGAGGAGCGACGCCTCGCGAAGGTGAAAGCAGAGCGGATGGCTGCCGAGGAGGGGTTCGTGACCGAGGAGGAAGAAGGCAGCGAAGAAGAGGAAGATGATTCCGACGAAGAGAGCGAGTCAGAGGAGGAAAGCAGCGAAGAGGAAGCGCCGCGAAGGTTAATGATCCGACCCAAATTTATTCCCAAAAGCCAACGAGGCAACGCAAAGGACCCCGCGCAAGAGGAGGAGGATGTTAGGTTGGCAGAGGAGGCAGCCCGGAAAAAAGCCGCCGACGAGCTCGTCGAGGAGCAGATAAAGAAGGATCTCGCAGCGCGCGCGGCTGGGAAGAAGCACTGGGACGACGAAGAGAATGAGAATTCAGACGTGGACACCACCGACGGGCTCGATCCCGAGGCTGAGGAGGCAGCCTGGCGCGTCCGTGAGCTGAAGCGCCTCAAGCGAGCTCGCACTGCGATTGAAGAACGCGAAAAGGAGCTGGCTGAGATTGAGCGCCGTCGCAACCTGACGGAGGAGGAGCGCAAGGCCGAGGACGACGAGTTCATCGCCAAGCAGCAGGAAGAGAAGGACTCCAAGGGCAAGATGAGCTACATGCAGCGCTACTTCCACAAGGGTGCCTTCTACCAGGAAGAGGCTGCGGCTGCAGGCCTCGACAAGCGCGACATCATGGGCTCGCGAATCGCTGACGACGTGCGCAACCGCGAAGCCCTGCCTGAATATCTGCAGCGTCGCGACATGACCAAGCTTGGTCGCAAGGGCGGCACCAAGTACAAGGACATGCGCAGCGAGGATACCGGACGATGGGGTGCATCATACGACGGACCAAGAAAGGAGAGGCAATTTGGGGGTGACGAGAGGTTCCAGCCAGACGACGACCGGTTCAAGCCTGACGAGCGCGGAGCCAAGGGCGCAAACGCCATTCCGCTGGGCGATCGGCGCGACGACAGTAGGCGCGACGATCGTCGGGATAGAGATCGAGACCGAGGTGACGCTGGCCGAGGTGGCAGATACAACAAGGACGAAGATAATGATGGCGGGCGCCACCGGCGGAGATCATATTCCCGATCGCGCTCACCGCGGCGTGATAGGGACCGAGACGATTACCGAAGCCGTCGCAAGCGGAGCACGTCGCGCGACGGAGATCGATACGATGGCGACAAGAGACGCAAAGTAGACGCTTGAAGAAAAAAAGGGGGCCGCAAAGAAAAAAAAAGGCCTTGTGTATAACCATTAATGATAAAAAAATACCCAACGCACACCCTATCGTGCCATGAAAGACTCCTTTTCTGTATACGTTGCTCGTTAGATTTACATACAAACACAACATTATTTCTCTTGCCATGCATGCAGCACTTGATTCGCTTCTACTCCGCTTCCCTCCTCTCGCACTTTTATTTATATCCTTACAATCTCGACGCGGGCTCGGTTGAACACGTCGTGGCTGACCATGTCGTCGCCGCTGTGAACAGGAGGGGGGTGCAATATCATGCGCGCGTAGGTGCCCGCGCCACGGCGTTTGGACAGGTAGCCGGGGTTGATGATGAGGACACTCTCGACGACCTAGAGTGACAGGTGTTAGCGAAAAGACACGAGATTGCAGGCTGTACATGAAAAAAAAAGGAGAGAAAAAAGAAGAAGAAGAAGGGGGTCATACCTTTGCAAACGGGGGCAAGAAGCTGGGAATCATCATGATGTCAGGCCGCACATTCACCATCTCGCCCAGCTTTATATAACCCAGGTCCAAGGATGCGCCGGTGGCGAGGCCGTGCTCGGTGCCCGTCTTGGGCAGCTTTGAACGGTCTGTTGGTGGGAACAGAGGGAAGTAATGGCGCTGCTCGACAAGGTAGCGACACAGCCGAGTCATCAAGTCACTTGGACCCTTGACCAGCTCCTCGGTGCGGAGCTGGGCGATGATGTCTTGCGACGAGATGCCGAGAACGCATTCGTTGACAGAGACGGTCATGGGGTTGGTGACAATGCGGGCAGCCTTGGGGAGACCAAGCTCCTTGCGGAGAATGCTATCTTGTGGCCAGGAGACGTGCTTGTCGAGGACATCACGGACTGAGGGGACAAGGACAATGGTGATGGCGGGGTTTGCGGCAGCAAGGCGGTTGAATATGGGAGAGACAAGGTATCTGAAGACTGTGTTCATGGTGGCAAGATCAGGGTCGAAATTGGCCTCCTCGGGAAGATCAAAGTCACCCGTCGCAATCAGAGGATGGTCCATGTCCAGGAATGGACCAGTCAGGATCAGGGCATCGGCGTATTTGTCGGCAGCCTGGCTGCACAGCTCATGTAGAGGCTCAAAGTCCAAGTTATCATCAGCAGTATACGGGCCTGAAGCGAAGAAAACACTAAGTGGTGCTGGGTCGGAGTCGGATTCCATGGCATCTGGCCCGCCACGGAGCCTATCACGAACAGCCTCCAGCGCCGAGGGTGCTGAGGCGGGGTTGGGGAGCAAGGGAACCTCGAGGATTTCGTTGACAACAAACTCGTTGCCGGAAGCATTGGTGCCTCGAACGGCCACAATTTGGCCAGGAAAAAACCCCCAGCTTTTAATCTTGTCCATATTTAGAGGCACTCGGAGGCCCATTCCCATTCTCCGCGACATTTCGAGCACCAGAGATGCGGCATTGAGCTTCCCCTCTGCCGCATCGGAAGCAATGCGTCCAACGGCCACGACTTCTGTAGTACCCTGGCTGGCGGCGCTACCAAAGACTGAGTCGTCCAGCTTGTGATGTTCTTGTATAATTGTCATGAAGTCATCGATTCGGTCGTCAAGAATCTCGCTCGATTCGGATAACTTCATAGACAGGGGCTTGTATGCCATCTTCTTTTGGTCAGAGGCGGCGGTGAGCTTGACACGGGGTTCCGAGTAAGGGGCGATGGGCGGCTCGAGGGCGGCGAGGCTGCTATTGAGAATTTCGATGACTTCCCCCGGGTTTGCTCGATCGTTGAAAGATGCAGCCCTGAACTGCGTTAGTACTTATGATGCGCGTGAATCCGAGCATGAAGCACGTACTGAGTTAGATTCATGGCCTTGAGCTGGTGGTCCATTCCGTTTGCTGGCGAACTTGGCAAGCCCTGCGGCGTTGCTATTTTCCTTTTTAACCCGCTCGCACCACCGGCAGCGCGACCAAGCTTTCCGCCGGCTGGTGTGGTTGGAATTAGGCCATCTAGCATGCCGGACATGTTCCCGCCCTTTGCGCCAGCCCTGGGAGCAGCAGCGATTCTTCGCTCTGCTTTGACTTGGACTTGACGACTGCTTTTCTCTAGAGTGTCTTGGATGGTCTGCTTTAGGTTGCGTATGGCACTTAATGTGACTTCTTGGGCATCGAGGTCAAGCTTAATGCAGTACGACTCCCATTTGAAGAAGAGGTCCTCGGCCGAGAGATCGTGGAGGCGCATGATGGACTCGAGCTCAGCGAGGACATCTGGCTCTAGCGGCTTGTTTGGGGAAAAGTGAGATTGGAGTTCGTCGGCCATGGTGGGCGACTCTGGGATAGTAGGTGGTATCGCCTGAAGTTGAGTTTAGAATAACCGTTGCGGAGTTATGTCTTGGGGGAGGTTTGGCGATACACTTGGTGGTTGGAGGGATGATGAATGGTGGGGTCTTTTTTTTTGGACGCGGTCAGTCAAGAAGACGCGTCGCACCGCGTAAAGTGTGCCTGATTTAGCCCAGTCAACTTGCACCGATTACCACCACTAGCCGTACTTGAATTTGCTCAATTGAGCACAGCAGTTGTTTTTAAAGGGCAGCGATGATAATTCGTAAACAATTGCTTTCGTAACTGGACTATTGTAGTAGGGCCATTTGAATAACCACTATAAGCATGAATTGATAATGATTTGAACTCGTGCTCACTTAGCGAAACCGAGCTTGGGTCGGACAAGGGTTACCTCTTGGCTTCGGTGTTTGATTCCAAACGCCACATTAAGCCAGCTATTGTCCAAGACGGCTCTGCTCGCACGCCGGGGCTCTACGAGTGAAGGGGATAATAATAAAAATAATGGCAACTCACGGGGGTTGGCTTCAAGGAATCCGCCATGAAGTAGATTGCTGAGTTCCATGGTAGAAAAGGCAGAGAACCTGTATGAAGCGGAGTGATGACTTGATGTATTGGCACGTGAGATGACCCTAGGTGCATCTGAAATGTCTGTATGGAGTGTTGGGTATAGCGATTGAAATAAAGCGATGGCAATGATGAGGACAGGGTGCGATACCGCAAGTTCTCTGGTAGAGCAGCGATATTTGAGACAAGCGGCCCCTTGGATTGTTCCCCAATGAGCAATGGTGCTCTTTTTACGAGACACCTCTGTAACCTTCTGCCAAGGCAGCGGGCACATGTACATAGATGCTGGTGCACGGAAAATGCATCATGCTCCTAGAAAGACGAGGGGGAAAAGCGAATTAAAGCAAAGCAGAGCAATACAGAATGGCCATCACTTATTTTTAGATCTGCCTTCTTTCGCTTCTGCTACCCCAGCTTACGGCCAAGGTACTTGCCTATTTGGATGAGGCGCATCGGCTTGTTGCGGAGTCCCCACCAACGGCAAAGACACGTCCCACTGACAGGCCGGCGCGCCTGTGATTTAGGGCCACAAGGCCACCTGTACCTAACTTACTTGGTAAGCTAGCATCCAGCGACGGCAACCCGGCTGCCCATCCCACTTTGTGAAAGTGGCAGTGAAGCTTCACTCCTGCAACCCTCCCGAATCCCTTCACAGTCCACGGTGTCCTCGCAATCCGCAACCATGGACTTTCTTCAGGTATGTCGCCATCATCGCCGCCCCGTTTATTGCTGCCATTGCCACCATCACCGCTGTCGCATCGCTCCATCCATTGTCGTCGAATCGCAAATCACCAGCTAACCCGACCATGTAGCGCCTCGCGCGCTTCCTCGATCGCCCGCTCTTCCCCTGGAAGCGCATGATCATGGGCTTCTCAGTCGGCCAGTACCTCTTCGAAACATTCCTCACGTTCCGCCAGTACCGCATCCTCCAGAAGCCTAGCCCTCCCGCCGTTCTCTCCAAGGAAGTCTCCCAAGAAGTTTTTGACAAGTCGCAAGCCTACGGTCGAGCCAAGGCCAAGTTCGGTATCATCAATGACCTCTGGGGCCAGATCCAAAACCTCGCCTTCATCCACTTTGACGTTCTGCCCAAGCTCTGGTCCTGGACCGGCGATCTCCTGCTCCGTTACGCTCCCGAACGCTTTACTGGTGAAATCAGCCACTCCATCGCCTTCGTCCTCACCTTCATGTTGGTCACCAAGCTTCTGAACCTGCCTTCGTCCATCTACAATACTTTCGTACTCGAGGAAAAGTTTGGCTTCAACAAGCAGACCCCGTCATTGTTCATCTCCGATCTTGTCAAGTCCCAGCTCCTGACCTGTGTGCTCGCCCCTCCCGTCCTCGCCGGTTTCCTCAAGATCATCCAGAAGACGGGCAACCAGTTCTTCTTCTACCTTTGGGCTTTCGCTGCTGGACTACAGGTCTTCATGATTACCATCTACCCCATTGCCATCTTGCCCCTGTTCAACAAGCTGTCTCCTCTTGAGGATGGTGAGCTGAAGACCGGTGTCGAGGCTCTGGCTGCCAGTCTCAAGTTCCCCCTGCACGAGCTGTATGTCATTGATGGAAGCAAGCGCAGCGCCCACTCCAACGCCTATTTCTTTGGTCTCCCCTGGAAGAAGCACATTGTCATTTATGATACGTTGATTGAGAAGAGCGAAAGCGAGGAAGTCATTGCCGTGCTTGGTCACGAACTCGGCCACTGGAAGCTCGGCCACACCACCAGCCTCTTTGGCATCTCTCAGGTAACAACCCGGACATCTCTATCTCAAATAATTTTTTTTTCATAATGCTGATCAAATTTTGCAGGCTCATCTATTCTACATTTTCACATTGTTCTCAGTCTTCATCAACAACAACTCGCTCTACTCAGCCTTTGGCTTCCTTCAGGAGCACCCCATCATCATTGGCTTTATCCTGTTCTCTGATGTTCTGTCCCCTACCGATGTTGTCATCAAATTCCTCATGAACGTCCTCACCCGCAAGTTCGAGTTTGAGGCAGATGACTTTGCCAAGCGCCTCGGCTACCCCGAGAAGCTCGCCCGCTCCCTCCTCAAGCTCCAGATTCAGAATCTTAGCAGCATGGATGCCGACTGGATGTATGCCAGCTACCACTTCTCTCACCCCCACCTGAGCGAGCGCCTCAAGGCTCTTGGCTGGAAGGGTACCGAGGGTGTCACTGAGGGTGTCGCCGACAAGTTTTCCCAGGCTGACAAGGAGGGCGTTGCTACGACCACCGGCCGTGATGAACTTTAAGCAGCCTCTTCCTTCGTAATCTAAACGCGCGTTTACGTCCTACTGAAGGCCATACCGTAGCGTTTAAGAATACAAAAGAAAAATAAGAGTAGTCGATGTTGGAAAGAGATAGTAGGGCCTCTGAAGCCAAACGGTTAGACCTAGGTAGAAACGCATTGCCTGGACGTCATCATGGATCTGAGGTGTTGGTGTACAATATAGAGAAGTCGTTTTGCATTTTGTCCGCACCATTGACCGGTATCGCTACCGGACTTTGTCATGTGAATGCTTGGAGCGGCGGCATAAAGGGTCCATTGTCGACCCTATGATGCCCGGTTCGCCTCTATAAACTTGCACACTACTCCCCTCTTTTAGGCCTCATATCTAAAAAGAGTTGTAACATTTGTGAGCGAACACAGTCCGTCTATTCCTCCTCTGAATAATCCCCTGAGTCGTAAGATCCCTCAGATCCAACCAACTCATCATCCTCGTCCTCTTCCTCATCTTCTTCATCCTCGTCGTTCTTCAGTCCATAGTCGTCGTGGAAGTAGCTGAGCTCATGGCTTTCAACCTTGTACCCCATTCCCTTGAAGGCAGTTTCCATGCCCTAATAAAAATTAGCTATCACGTACAACAGAATAAAGATGCATGGTTTTATTCTAGAACAAACACCGCTACAAGGATAACATACCTCTTTCATCAAAGTTGCACAGGTAACAACGATGTTACTCTTTCCAGGCTCAAAGCATGGCATGATCATCTCCCGCATCGCACCGCGCATTTCGTCAATGGTGACGGCACGCACTCGGCGCAAGACTTCCTTATCCCAGTCATTGGGTAGGCCGCGAACAACACCCTGGACAAAGTTCTGCTGCGCAGCGCTAGGCATCGTTGATTGCTCGTCTGCAAACATGACTACAATCTGGCTTATGGTGCCCTCAAGAAGGTGTCGGTCAATCTCTACCTCGCCATCTGCAATTTTTTGAATGGAATCGCGAGATGCAGCAATGGCCTTGAAGGCATCCGGGGATCTGTACACACGGTACGAAAGAATGCCTGAGTTGATGTCACGCGAGAAGTAAGATCCATATGCATAGCCAGCACCACGGACCGCATTCCACAGAGGACCTTCTGGAGCCTCGAGGTAGCCGATGGCCACCATGAGAGCAGCCAGGCGTGGATCAGAATAAGATTCCAGACCCTTAGCGGACGATACAGAGTACGAGCTATCAAGAGTGGTCATAGGAATGATCACAGCACCGACAGATCCAGGGTTTCGTCCCTCTGAGTTGAGCAGACTGATTGGCTTGGGGATTTGAAGCATTTCCTCTTCGGCGATGAGGGATTTGGACAATGTATCCCAAGTAGTGATGGGGTCGGGAAGAGTGTTCAGATTAGCAGTGACGAGGAAGCGCAAGTTCTGGAAGGTGAAAAGAGACTTGCGGATAGTATTGAACCAAGACACGACTTTTTCGGGTTCCTTTTCCAAGAGCTTCTTGAGGCGCTTGAGATAGACAGCACGGACAAGAACGCGCTTAGCAACAGACAGCGTTGACTTCTCCATGTGGAGGGCCACGTCAACTTCGCTGGCCATGCCGCGACCGTCACGCTTGCCCTCAGGAATATCAGCCAGAGCCTTGTTGACACCAGCCTTGAGACGCTGGGGGTCAAAAATGGAATCAAACATCATAGTTCTGATCCATTCCACAGCGGCCGCATATTTTTCAGGCTCAACCTGGAATTGAATCATGATGCCATCAGCGTCGCCCAGGGATCGAGCCGAGCTCAATGAGTAGCTGATAGTGTCTCTCTCGAGCTCCATGACGACCTGTTCAAAACCAACTCTCTCTCCATTGCGCATGATGTGCGTATTGAAGAAGTTGTCACTGAAAATGGGCATCAAAGGCTTCAATTCATTTGGAACCTGGGATGTGCCAATGTGGATCGTGATGTGCACGAAATTGGTCGGGACATCCTCAAACTGCATAAACAGCGGCGTCTTACCCGAAGGGGCGGCATCAATGAATTTCTGGGCGGTTCCAGATCCCAGACCAACAGATCGGGCACGTCCAGCTCGCGCAGTATCAGACTCAATGAAATGAATTGAGTCTGTACCGGGAACAGCCCAGCGGTCGATGAGAGAAGCAGGAATGGGCTCATCGTTCTTCTTCTTGGCTTCCTCGAGCCGTTTGGCAAGCTTTTCGAGGCCTTCGGGGCCAAGTTCTTCCTTTCGCTTAGCAATGCGAGCTTCTTCATCCTTCTTCATCTTCGAAGCCATCTCGTGAGAGGGTTTGCCAAGAATCGAGATGTGGTGAGCATCAGCCATCCACTTGGTCAAGAAGTCACGCCACTCCTTGTCTGTCCATTTCTCAAGAGCATCGTACTCATCCAGGTTTTGCAGATCCTTGAGTGTTGAGCCATCGCGCTTTCCAAATAGGTAGTCGGTGATGATGTTGGTAGCATAGAAAGATTCGGAGGTCTCCGCATGGTACTTGACTTGACGTCTTTCACGGCGAATGCACTCCCTCATGTAGTCCATATCGAGGGGCTTCGATGCGACATCCTTGAGAAGCTCAAAGAGTCTTTTCTCAACAAACTCAAGCTTTTCCGTTGCAACTCCAGTGGGCTGCAGCCAAATAACTGAGTTGGGGCGGGAGTCCCACCAATAGCTGACAGAGCTCGCAAGTTCCTCGCGTTCAACCATGACGTTTTCTAGTATGGACACAGAAGATCCGCAAAGATAGGTGAGAAGAACATTAAGCGCAGATGAATCAGTCGTGTTGATGCAGTTGGGCCCAAAAAAGCCAACAAGAATTTCACCAACTGTCTCATCGTCCTCGGGAAATTCTGCGGTGACGATCTTGGACTCGGTAAGAGCAGGAGGTTGGGCAGAATCTATCCATGGTCTATCACCGTGTAATTAGCATTAATAAAAGATACTTGAAACCATTTCCAAATTCTTACCGCTTGAAGGGTGTGTCAAGAGAGGGAATGTCATCTTTGATAGATTCTTCGAATTCATCAAGAATCTGGAGCAAATTTTCTTCATTTGTCTCGCCGACAATGACCAGGCAGAGATTTCGGGGTTGGTACATATCTCGGTGAAATTGGCGGATACGTTCAGGAGTCAGGACGCGAAGTGCTTCGGTCATTCCACCAGTTTCGTATCGGAAACCGACATTCTCTGGATACAAAAGGCGGCGGGCTTTGAGATCCATGATTTCGGGGCTGCGAAACTGAACAGCTTGCATCTCGGAGTAGACCACTCCGGCATCATTGCCTTCGCCATCAATGTGCCAAACTTCAGTGACAATACCCTCGTCAGTAATGGTTGGTAGGATCACGTGCTCCAGGTAGACGGGCAAGATTTGGGCAAACCCGTCCCAGCCTGCAGTCTCAAGCGTGTATGCAGTGTGATCTGTCGCTGTCCAGGCATTGGTGTTGGAGTAGGCGCGAGAAGATAGTTTGTCCAGAAGACCTTTGTATTGGTAGCTTTTGGATCCCATAAAAATGAGATGTTCCAGGGTATGGGGAGCTCCAGAGTCGTCAAAGATCTCAGTGGCCAAGGTGAAGTAGCCATTCACCTTTGGACCCTTTCGGTCGGCGACAACAACCTGCAGGCCACTGCGCTCGGAAACATACTGAGAAATGTTACAAGGTGCATAGTCGGTTTTAAAGCTCTGGATCTTGCGAAACCGCGACTTGCCGGCTTGCGAAGACATGGTGAATTCCCGGAACTTGCTTAGCTTCCAGAATGACCTAGAGCCCTGGTCAGTACCACTCGAAATTGGTGAGGCAATCAGCTGCCAAGCCGTGATATTGATGAACAAAGCAAATGAGACAACACAAAAATAGACGATGATGAGTTGGCGGCCTCTCTAGGACCCAAGCATTCCGTCCTAAGGAGCCATGCCAGTAAACGTGATAGGGAGTCAAAAAGATAACATCAAGGCAGTTAGGGACATAAAAAATTGCATTGGGGGCAAATTGTGCTTTGGATGATAATTTTATGCGTGATAAAAAAGCAAGCGATAACTAACTTGAGGCCGGGAACTGGGAGAGACTGGAGTCCGATGCCTTCTTTAAGAGCGATAAGATAGGCAAGGATGCTCAGCAGGGCAACTACCACTGCGAGAATGTGCTGGAAGAGGGAGCGAGAGGAGAGGGAAGCCATGGCGTGCAAAAAAGAAATCGAATTGGCTCAGCAACTCGAACAACCCAGCCCTAACAGTATCCGAATCTTTCACCAACGGCGAGTGCGACCCAAGAGCAAAGCTGGTGAGGGCGGGGTAGTGTATATTCTCTCAACGGATGGTGACACCCAGACACGCCAGCAAGCGCAGCCATGACAGAAAGCAGGGCAAAAGGAGAGCAAGGAGTCATTTAAACAATGGCAAAGCACACCTCGCGCCCCAGGCAGCAAGAGCGCGCGGATGCAGTCAGCAAGGAAACTGGTAGCCTCACTCACCTATTTTCCGAGCGTGGATGCTTGAGAGTGTGCAAAGGCGCCAATCACTTGGAACAGCCAGGCAGAACTTGAAAAATTACCCCGCTATCCACAGGGCAGCCACAGGCGCAGGCACAAGTCAGCGAGGGCTGTTGGGAATCGCTCAGGCACCCTGCAGCAAGCCTACCAGAAAAGCAGCTCGCAAATACAAGGCTGCGCGAGGCAACGCTACCAGTGCTGGAGGTTCTTTGTGGACGTCTCTTGCCTGCACCCGAATGTGGATGGTAGCAGTGCGTCAGCGATCACACACTGGGGGAGGGGATCGCCACCACAGAAGGCAAATGTGCACAAGCAAGAAGTCGAGGTGATGAGATGAGATTTTTTTCAAGCCGTGAGGTATGAAGGAGTGAGAGGAGGAGAAGGAGAAATGAGCGATGACACTGAGGTACTAAGGTACGTTGGTTGGGAGGTACATGTTGCTTCAAAGCAAGCAAGTACCTGCCTATTTGCCTGCCATTGTTACTACCTGACGTACCTCTGGAGATAGGCACTCTGCCGCATCCTAGGCGCTCTGACCTACCTACTCGGCACTGGCTCCCGTTGCGATCAACCCGTCGGCCTACCAAACATCAACAGCACATCGCGGGCACACAGTCACGCTTTTCATCACACCAAAGGCGGACTAGCGGGGAAAGGCCCTTCTACAAGCAGCAGCAAGCCAAGGAAATAATAGCTTAAGCATTCTGCCTTCCGGAACAATGTGCAGCTAGCCATACCGCTGATTGGCTCACCAGCCGCGAGGTGCACCCCTCGAGGCCCCATTGGCCCCCCGCCCTGGTAGTGTCAGGCCCTGAACAGCTGGCCTGCAGCTGACACCACTTGGGGCACATCGTTTTTTTTGGGCATGGACCAAAGTATCCACCCCAAGTACCTTTGGCTCAAGTCCTCTGCTCGACAGGGCGAAGGTACCACAGTGAGGTACCACTGGTACGTACTGGTCAGCGCTCCAAGCTTCAGGAAAGTTGACAGCTTGTGATCGTGATCCACGCCACCACGGCTTTTCTATTGCGACGACAATCAATACCCGAGCCCATTGTCCCGACGCAAACACAACTTAACCGCCACCAAACCACCAGCTATTGTCACCGCTTCACACACCGGCAGTCACGGGACCTGCAGGCGACAGACGATGCAGTCACAATCATAGCCGGCATATTCCTTGGCGTGACGTCGTAACACGATTCCAACGCTTCATAGAAACCTCCATACTCTAATCCCGCCTACCGATCCTCCCCGTCCCTCATCATGGCTGCAGCCACCGAATCTGCCCCGCAGCAGCTCAGCGATGCGCTCGTGGCCTTCTCCGTCGACGGCCGCTTCCCCGACGACATCTCTCCATTCCCTCCCGTCTCCGAAACCCACCTGCAACCCGCCATCGATGCCCTGGATAAGAAGAGGCAGGAGCTCAAAGTAGAATTATCCCATGCGACATTGCAATACCGATGCAACTTTCTTACAACTCTTATAGGCGGAGCTCCGTACTGTCGAGCAAGAGACACATGAGGATGTCAGTACCTGGGCAAGAACCCACAAGGCCCTCCAAGAAGACATTGTTCGGCTCAAGTCGATTCAAAACGAGGTCACTCGTCTTTCCGAGGCTCCAGCTAGCTCAGGCGAGGCAGTCGAAGAAGCGGAGCAAAAGATTGGATTTCTAAACCGAGAAGTCCAATATAGTCAGCAGCTACACAGTGTCTTGCGGCGGATTCAAAATGTGACAAGCCTGCTCAATCAAGTCGAGTCGGCCAAAAATGAGCGGCGCATCATTGATTCATTGCATCTTCTCGAAAGTAGGCATCATTCCTGCTTTATCTGACTAAATGATCGTCAAAGGCTAATACAAGTTGAAGAGTCTTGGACAGCTCTCGATGAAGTTGGGGTTAGTAAGACTTGTAGAGTGATGAGGTTGCTGGATATAAGAAGTTTTGAACTCAAATCTTCTGTTCACGAAGTATTTGACCATGTATGGAAAGCTCTAGTTCATGTTGACATGGATTCCAAACAAATTATCATTCACAAGAGCCTCGAAGGTAATATATATACACCCTCGCCATCCACTCAGTCAGAGCCTTGCTAACAATCGCAGGGGAACAAATGAGTCTTTCTGATGCCGTGGTTGGCTTAAAGGCGTACAAGGAAGTGGAAGAGCGCATGGAGCAGCTGTGGCGCAATGTTGATGCCGCAGTCGTGTCTCCCAGAATGGATTATAGATCTGGCTCTCATCCTAGTGTTCAGGTACAAGGAGGAGTACTGCAACTTTCAGGGCAATCCAATCAGTCAGTTGAGGAGCTCCTATCTGACTTGGAAACCATCATCATCTTTCTCAACCAAAATCTTCCTCCCGATCTCCTCCCGTCACTCGGCAAATTTATGATGGCCGATATTATCCCACGCCTTGTCGGGGAATGGCTTGACGCAGCAGTGCCATCTTCATTGAAAGATATGAATACATTCCAAGATACAATTGATCGAGCACGAAAATTCTGCGCGACTCTCGAGGGTAATGGGTATACTGGCTTCGACGAGTTGGAACACTGGGTTGACAACGCACCATCGATATGGCTTGGAAAATGCCGAGAAACGACATTGGCTACAGTCAGATCCAGGTTGTTGGGCGGTATCGGAAATTCGAAACAGGTGGAACGAGTTGAGAAGCAGATGGTATCGCTATCAGAGGGAAAGAAGCTCAGCAAGACCACCGCGGCAGCAGCTGCGGCCGATACCAACGATTGGGGTGATGCATGGGGCGAAGCTTGGGATGACGACAATGACAAGGCTGAGAATGAACCCAAATCCGATTCAAAGACACCGAATGATACTGGCTCTTCGAAACCTGACGAGGACGATGGAGCAGATGCGTGGGGTTGGGATGATGACGGCGACACAGCAGACGTATCCGGGAACAAAGACACAGGAGGCTCAAACGACAAGAAGAATGATGAAGACGAGGATGACAGTGTCGCAGCATGGGGATGGGGTGATGAAGAAACCACAGAGGAGCCCGCTTCCAATCCTACTCCTCGGCAAAAGGCAACCAAGCCTGAAGAACAGACTCGGGAGCTCGTACTTCGGGAGACATACAGCATTTCTTCAATGCCAGATCCAGTGCTTGAGTTGATTTATTCCATACTGGAAGACGCAGCGAAACTCACGAAGGAGGATGGAGAGTATTCCCAAGTGGCAGCAACCGCACCAGGCCTCTTCGGATTGCCCACCTTTG
This sequence comes from Calonectria leucothoes, assembly GCA_002179835.1. Taxonomy (NCBI): domain Eukaryota; kingdom Fungi; phylum Ascomycota; class Sordariomycetes; order Hypocreales; family Nectriaceae; genus Calonectria; species Calonectria leucothoes. The sequence goes on from NAJI01000199.1 coordinate 390,739, forward strand.
CTCTAGCCCTGTTCAGAGGAATATCACCTTATTACTATTCCCTTGCGGATGGAGGAAACATGTAAGAGCTTTCTCAACACGGCACGTCCTATTTGCTAATCTGGGACAGGTTCCTTTATAATGATACCAAATACTTGGCTGAGAGGCTCTCCGAATTTTCAGACAATTGGAAACAGCGAGAGGACCTCACAACTCGAGCCCGCAACATGCTTCGCCTTGATAATGATATCAAGAGTCTTCAAAGTTTTGCGAACCGCAGCTACACCGGTGAAATGAATATCCAGAAAACAGTCCTGCGTGACTTTCTAGGCGGGTCACAAAGTCTCATGCAGCAGGACGAGACTGAGGCATGCATCGAAATGGGTACAGCACGTGTTCGTGCAATGGCTGCCACATGGGAGCCAATTCTCTCGGGTTCGGTTTGGACACAGGCTGTTGGCTCTCTTGCGGACGCGCTCGCAACCAAGATAATCACCGACGTCCTTGAAATGTCGTCCGTTGGTCAAGATGAAGCCTACAGCATTGCAAGTCTCATTGCCAAAGCTACCGAATTGGACGACCTTTTCCCACCAAGCGAAGGCGAGGGCGGGCACCCTAGGACGGCTCAGTTTGCCCCCAGCTGGCTGCGACTAAAATACCTTAGCGAAGTGCTGCAAAGCAATCTGAATGAAGTTCGATATATGTGGTTCGAGAGCGAGCTGAGCCTTCACTTCACTGCCAACGAAGTCGTCGACTTGATCGAGGCAAGTTTTGAGTCAAATGCCCGGACAAGGGAGACTATTCGGGAGATTCAAGCGAAGCCAACACCCTTGGCCGGATAGGAAAGGTGTATGGAAGTATGATTCCGACGTTCTGCATCTGAGAATACTCGGTTTATGTGCTCTGGAATGATGATTATGAATTTTGGCTTAAATGAGTTTGCAGTAGAATGCAATAGACATGTTCACCTCGTTGTCAGAGGGCGGCCAGTTGATTCATTTTCCAACGTGACTCTTGCCAGTGTCAGATTCCCATCATTGTGCCGATCAACCAGTGGCCAACACAGATCCTAACCACGAAGCGGTATGATCAAACCCATGGCGAACACATTGCTTCATAACTATTCCTCACAATATATTTGAATGACAATAATCTAAACATGCTGCGCTCCTAGGGTATAATACTGGCACGGCATTTCCAAATTGATCCAAGTGACAATGAGAAAGACTCCAACAATCTTGCCATCAACAGTGATTGGGACAAGGAGCTAATTCACCTTGAGTAACTTTTTCGAGATATCTGTACAAGTTTTTAATATTGAATATTTTCTGGCTTTGCTCTTACGCCCAGCCTAGTCCAGTGCGAAATAACATGGCTTTTTAAAGACGGGATGGCAATTTTTGATAGAATGGAAACCAGACAATCCAACCCCCTGAATGTGGCAACTGCACAACACTATTGCCAATTCATATATGCGCACAACATGAGAAAAAAAACAATTGGTATTAAAGAAGGCCAAGAGGTTACCTGCAGATAAATAATTGCTGCTTTGATAACATCTGTTTTTGGTCAGAAACCTCAGATGCATGATGTTTTTTTTTTTTTTGGCTGCATTCCCAGACCGTACGTAATCAAATCAACAATCATGCAGTAGCTGTACTGTATCAGGATTCGAAAGTCGAGGATGAACCGGTGCAAACCAGTTACAACTTTTGTTTTACCGGTTTGCTCATAAAATAAACAGGTTTACTGCGTCTCTCATTTAGCCACAATGATCCAACTTTTGCCACTTGCCACTCATTCGCTCATCATTACCTAGTTGGTGCCTACCCTATACCAAAACACAACCGTGGAGGGGTTTTGAACTTGACCGATTCAGGAAATTTCCTTTCATTTTCATTCCGTCGCAGAGCGTTTAGTGCAACTAAACTACAAATTCAGTGTCCTCATTTTGGATGTGTGCATGTGTTCGTATTCATCAGATATGTTGATCTATTTCAACTTGATATACCAGTGCAACCCGTTGGTTCACTTAGAAACCCTGCTTTTGCCCCAACAACACAAGAACAAAATGGAAACAATATGGAACAGCTGAATGCAGAGGGAAAGAGTCTAGAAAACCAACTACCCTAGAGTATTTTTTCCCTTCCCTTCCAACAACATTGTCATTGACTGTTGCACATTCAACAAGTTGGATGCATCTACTCAACAAAGCGACCCATTCACTCACTCACCCGCCCACCAGCATACAGACAGACGCATGTCCTCCTCCTCATCTCCGACAAAGGACACGCCTCTGCAGCGCAGGGAAAAAAAAAGCGGCACGCCCAAGGTCCGCCCCGGTGGGCAGAGCCTCACGCAGGAGGCGACTTCTGCAAGGCGACCGGGGAACACAAAACACTGCATGCATGCCAACGAGCTGCAGCCGCTGGAGGAAAAAGCAATGCCGTGGGTGACATTGTCCTCACCGGCCCCGTCACACAGTGGCACATGGATGACAAAAAAACATGCCATGACGGGGTGAGACGAAGAAACAAGGAAGAAAAAAAAACAATAATAATAATAACAACACATGCGGTGAATCAGATGAGAAGAGACATGTCGGTGAGGGAAATAAGAAGAAAAGAAAAAGGACATTACGACTGCTACCTACCACAAACCTTGGCCACGTCCGAAGACGGATGCCTCATTTCATGCTTATGCGGCCATGTCTCGGAGACAAGGCGAGAAGAGAGAGAGAGTGCAGCATCAGGTCATATGTGACCGCGGCTTTTCTTTTGTTTTTCCTTTCAGCTTTGGTTTTACCACAGCTGCCATGGACTCTGCAAGCAGGTAAGTAAGTGGCGTGTGCCAATGCATTTGAGCTGGAGACAGGGTCTCTTTTCTGAGCCACTGCCCGTCTGACGTTTCTTTTTCGTTCATCGCCCCCTCCTCCCCCCCGTGGCCGCTTATGATTACGGAGCGTGTACTTGCGTGATACTCAGGTCTACACAGTATCAACTCAATTCCTCCCCCCTGCGGATTCGGTATCGGTGCGACAAAAGTTACTGGTTCGTTTTCGCAAAAGAGAAAGAGGGAGGGGGGGAGGCAGAGGCAGGAAGTGAGATAGACGCGCTGCGCCATCATGACTAGCATCAGCATCATCATCATCATCATTATCCGCCGTAGTTGGGGGCGGGCCATCTTGGTCGCACACAAAGGGGCCGCAGGCTCCCCATTGGGCCATAGATACGCAGGCGGTGAAACACTGCATCTGCACCGTAACCGCGGCCGTCGTAGGGCGAATGCGATACGATGCGATGCGATGCGATGCGACCATGACCAAGGCAGCAAGGGCGGCGAGGACCTGCATGCGCTCCCTCCATGACGTGACGCATCGTCGACTAGCTCTAGGCCAAAGTTGCGAGTGGCAGAGAGGCAACGTCTTGTGAGACAGCCACGGCCAGCCGGCCAGCCAGCCAGCTTTTGCGCCCGACTACGGAGCTGGACCGGGGAACAGCACACAGGCAACCCGGTAATAGCAACAGAGAGCAAAGGTGAGTCAAACATGTGCCGGAATGCTTTCCCTCGCTGCCGCCATCACACTCGTCTTGCATGAGGCCCGCCGTGCCGTGCGTACATACGTAGCATCCATCGATCCATCGGGCGGCTCCACGGTAGAGACCTGTCTTGTCTCTTGTTTCCCGTTTTCCCCGTCGGAGCTATTCCTGTGCGTTGTGTGGGTTGTGTTGACTTGCTCGGGCGGCATTCACTCACTCAAGAAACAAGGTTGAGGCTAAAATCTAATGCTCTTTCATGTGCCGGGCAGAGTTAATCGACAGCCTCCGTTGACTGGCATTGATTAGTATCGCGCCATCAGTCGAAAGACATGCCGCGTACTGTACCCAGAAAAGAAAAAGCACGACCGGGTTCGGTCTGGCTGGTTAATACAATGCAAACAGGACCTAACTTACACGCACAGGCGATAGATGAATACATGGGGGGGGGGCCGCTGGAGCTGCATTACTCTCCTTCAGACAGGACCCCCGTCATGGCGTCGTTGTTCCCGCGCAAGGGACACCGATGCTTTTGGAAGCCACCGCGGAACATGGAAGCCCCTCTTCTCTTCGCTCTGCTAGTCCTCAAATGGTTCTAGCAACAAACTTTGGGCCTTGCGGGTGTGTTGCTGATTGACTAAACCGAATCTCCGTGAGAGTAGTCGCGTGCCACACACCTAGCATACGGTCAGTCCAGTCCAGTCCAGTCCGGTCCCCATCTTAGTTAGTTGCGGTAGTTTGGCATAGCATGACAACGCCGCCGCCAGCATAATACAACATAGCATGGCTGGTCGTCCATCCCCGGTCCAATTGAGAACAAACCTTAATCGTACAAGCCGGTAGATCCGTCCATCTTGAAAAATTGCAGTTCGCCTCGCTGGGAAATGCCCGTGTCCGAAAACTCCGATGCCTTTACGGTTCAATGCCCTCTCTCTCCTCTCCCTGCCCCTCTCTCTGTCCCTCCCTCCCCCCTCCTCAGCCAGAATGGGAAAAAAAAAAGGAAAGCCCAACGGCCCAGTATGCGGCGCAAGATACCGCCCGAGCCCAACAGCTCATCTTGTCAACATCAGATGGATAATTGGGATGATATTGCTGGCGCCGTACCCAAGCCAGAGATAGATAGCTCGTCTCTCACATTGATTGCCTTCCCGCCCCCCCAAGTGAGCCCCCTTTTCCCCAGAGCCAGCTCCAGCTCCAGTTTGGCCTGCCCGAGCCGCTTCCTGCCAAAAACGCAATGTAGACGAAGCAACCCTAGGTCTCGCCCATGGAACGTTGGAGGCTCCGCGGATCCAGGTCAATGGGCACGTTCCCACCTTGGGCAGGCCTCCCCCCGTGGCCGCCGCCCACTTCCCCGACCCAGAATGCCAACTATAGAGTGCACACACTCTGCTAAGTGCTCGAGCACCCTGGATCCTGGCCCGTCAAAAAGACACCCCGTCAAACCCCTTCTATCTCCCACGGAATCGAATAAGGAACGTGGGCGGCCCTCATGCCCCCTGCGATCCTGGAACAATGGCAGACAGCCTCTTCCTCGTCATCGCCGTTGGCCTCCACTTGCCTCCCTGCCGCTATCGTTTACCTTCTTGCCGCACACCCTCGTTGGATCAAGCTCGCGAGAGTTAAGGCCTTTGTCTCAGATTTGCAAGCGTCTGAGCTTTTTCTTTCCGATCCATCCAGTCCCCAGAGGGAACGAGCAAGACTTTCTTATTCCGGCAATTGCTCCCAGCCGCCAACTCCACCCGGCTCGATCCTCCGATGGCATCCGCGAGTTGATGAGTCGTCGTCGTCGTCGTCGTCCCACCCCGGGGTCCCGGGCGAGTCTGGGATATCCCGGCTTGTTCTGAATCTGCGCGACAAGGATCGCTCGACCAGGAGGGGAGTAGAGGACAGGAACAGACACGTTCCTTCGCACGGCGCACGCACACGCACACGCACAGAATAGAAAAGAAGAAAAAAATAAACCCAGCAACAATCGCCACGCCACAATCCTCTGCCTCGTCCAAAATTATCCCAGCAAGGCACAGCTGTCATCCTCTGCTCCTGCTGCTCATGGTCCACCCCCACACCCAGCGACCAAGCTCCCGGAACCGAGCCCGCGGACTTTATGTAAGCCTTGATTCAGTCAATCAATCAACCCATCAAAGCACCGTACACTAGAGCCAGCAATGCCTCGCTTCGCCTGCGACAAGGGCACAACCCCGTTCAATCTCTTTTAATATGGTTGGCAAAGTCGTCTTACTTGCCCTCCCTCTAGTGGGTAAGAAGAAGGAAGAAAAAACGTGACTAGATGTGTATGCGAGCAATGATCCTGAAGCCCACTCTCCTGGCCCCGTGCTTCCCCTCCGTGCGAGATTGATTTGGTAGGAAGGACTGGAGCTATGGGCGTTTCTGGTGCTCGTCTCCAGTGCTTCTTTTTTGGGACCAAGGGGAGAAAGCTATTCTGCTTCATCGTTAATATCCCACAAACCAAAAAGCAAGAAAGCTGGAGAAGACTCATCCACTTCCCGCGACACCGTTTCTTCCGGGCAACCCTCCCCGGCCGCTTCCCCGGCCGCTCCGCTCACCTCTCGCCCATTGCTGTGAAACGGACATGGGAAGAGATGGACGGATACACCGGGCGAGTCCGGATGCAGCTCGGAGAGCTGTCGGTCTCGTCTTTTTTCTGCAATCCAGGAAAACGCCCCGATGACCATGCGCCTCTGTGCAGGTCGAGCATGACCCTTTGACAGTTGACGTGGCATGTTCTATGTCGTAAGGGGCTGCCGAGGTGGCTGCCGACGCCGCCGTTTTGGGATGGAGGTCGGAAGCTTTGTGGTGGTCGGGAGCTGCGTACTGTACTACGACCCCGGTGTATATCCGGCGATTGATCACAATTGAATAGCTTGCAGATGTGATGTTCCGACACCTCAACGCTACCAGGAGGTATCATAATCATGAGATTGGGGGGGAGGGGGGAAAGCTGATAGCATCCCCCCCCCCGGTTGACCTTTACCGAGCCTTGTAACATGCGGGCGAGTTGTCACTTGCAGGCCGTGTCTGGGGACAACCCTCACCTGATGGATGCCATAGACAGTTTACGAGCCGGGCGAGAAAAAAATCCAAGGAAACATCTCTTTCCCCTTTCGTTTCGGCACTTTGCCGCCCGCGTGCATCCGTACCAGACTTGATCCGACCGTGGTTCGCCGGTATTTCAATACCGGCGACTTTTTGGACAACATATCATCAACCCCATGTCGTGGGCTCAGCAACTTGCCTGCGGTTTGCTTCTGCGATGGCATGGCCGCCCTGGAAACGCTCAAATTCAACCGCCTCCCGCCCGAGGTGATAGCTCAGGTTTCACCACAGCGCAGCAGCAGCAACGCAACCACATTCAGCAGCGCAGACTGCAGTCATGATTTATCGTGTAGGTGGCGTAGAAGCGAGGCAAACAAAAACAAGGGAGAGACATCTTGGCTTGTACATCCCAGTCGTCCGCCCCCTTGTGTCGTTGTAACGATTCGGTACCGTCGCACGCACCCTTTCCCCCTCTTCGCCGCAGCCGACCGGTCCTGCCTGGAGCCAGGACCGGCAGATGGCTCCAACTCCAGAACCCCAAAGAGAACTCATGCATGGCGCAATGACAGTGGTGCATAAACCCGCGGGACTGGGACGCCTGGGGGCTATTGCTCTAGGGCGGTACCACAGGCGCGGTGTTGGGTACTCTCCTAATCGGTTCGCGGCGGCAGTGCTGCGTCTGTGTGTGTGCAGTGTGCCGTCTGCGGTGAGCGCGCACACCCCTCTGGTACCACCATGTGCGGCTTCTCGTTTTTGTCATCGGATGGCGTTTCTGTACGCAGTAGCTCCGTGACTTGGTGCCAATCTGCGAACCATTGAACCGCATCTGGATGGAGGGAGGTGTATCCAGAGAGGGATGCAAAGTGACGAGTCAGCCTGCAAGTCGACACGTGGGGGCCGGCCCGAGCCAGACCTGACCAAGGCTGGCGCCGCCTCCGCGAAGAACGGCTCATCACACATCAACGTTGTCCAACCGAGCTGACCCATCGCCATTCATGTCCACGCGGTCTCTCTTGCGTCCTGCAGAGCGCGCCACAACACTGCAAGACTCACACGACGCCGAGGCCGTGCTGCAGCAAAATCTGCAGTAGGGCAAACTCGACATGGGAATTGTCCCATTCGCATATGTCAGCATGCCGCGGCTGCCTGCAGCACAGCTGACACATGCGATGTGAGTCAAAAATGTCGTTAACCCCGGAGCTTAGACCGCGGTGAGGACGCGGTGAGACTCGCAGGGCTGAGAGGGAGCCAAGGTTCTGCACCTCTGAGCCAAATGGGATCTGAATGCAGCATAGCCCGCGTCAAAATAGCATGGCCTGCCATCACTCGGGAAATGAGCCAATCTCACGGTACTGTTGGAACTGCCGCTATGCTTCTTCTTTTCAACGTCGCACAAGCTTGCCTCATTTTGTTCCAGAAGCTGACTAGCTTGCGAAACCCCCTCCCTGTCAAAGCGGTCGATTGCCTTCTTTGACGGGGGCCGTGAGAGTTTGCGCAAGGCCGCCTTTTTTTCCTTCCCTGCTATCGCCGATGCATACCGTGTAGATTCCCGTATTTGAAACTGTCTCTGGCTCGTTTGTCGTGGCCATGGCCAGGCTGGTGATGTGGTATTGGGAGGCACCCCGGACCAGACGGATCGCTCTCCGGCGACCGGGCCCTGCTGATTTCCGTCAGGGATCTGACAGTGCCGCCCAGCCTCAAAACACAGCAGAGGAGAATGTCACAACGGCGGTGAATAGGTTTCAAGCAGCATCATTGGCGGGCCGCTTACCGTAAAATGAGGCTGTGAAATCTGAAGCAGACAAACATCCCCTGACAATGACAGAAGGATCTTCATCCAGGATTTCTTGGTGGGCCTCAACGGGCATTGTCATTGAATCGAATCCTTCATACGCTGCTGGCAAAAAAAAAAAAAAGAAGACCCGAGCCCCCGTCAATTGCGGAGTGATCGACAAACACCCGGAATGGCCATGCACTCGAGCAAGAGCTGCCCGACGCCGACTTTGACACCTGTCGCATGAGTCACAATATTGCTCGTCAGGGGCCTGATCGGTCCCGAGTCTGGGGGAAGGATTCTAGAAGGCTGATCTGAGGGCAACAAGCCACCCTGTATTAGACCCGTCCGAGGCTGGATGCCAACAAGTCACTGGAACATGCCTTTCCGAATTTAACTTTGCTCTCACCCAACAGGGTGCAGCACTGACAGCGAAACATGAGACATGAAACTGGACCCCAATGCATGCTGATGAGGGCACATGTACCATCAAGGTCTTTCTCCTCACGCTGTCCTTGTTCTTTTTTTGCGGTTGGAATTCGGACCCTATTTGGATGTGCCGATATTGACTAGCCTTGGTGTTTGAAATCCATGATAGGGTCGGCATTGATGTCAGTTGCAACCGTAGGTGGGTAGATAGTCTGTGCCAAACATGCTTGTCAGGCAAGTTTCGAAACCACCAACGTCCCCAGCCACAGGGTCCTTAGCCCGCCAGGTCCCTGTATCAAAATAAAAATAACAGTAATTAAGAAAGAAGAAAAAAAGCCTTCGACGAGCACTACCCGTGCAGAGTGTGCCTCGTGTAACAGGGGGCGGGCGAGCTTCGTCATCCATGTTTTGACCGTGCTGCGCAACGTTCTCGTGGGTAGGCGATGTGAGGCTTGCGCCACGCCAGTACGGCATTGCATCTCATCCCATGGCTCAACATTCACGAAATGGTTTCTATAGTCTCTCGTTGCCGGCGTTTTTTTGTAAGCGCATGAGCTTTCAAATTTGATTAGCATTGAGTCAGAACGCGGAAGAGAGCTAGACGCACCTAGAAGGAAGCTCATTTCTCAGCCAGTGGGACACTGCGGCCGCTAACCGAGACCGGTGCACCAGACGATTGGCAAAGCCATTCCGGGGAGCCATTCCGAGAAATTGGTTTTATTCAGTCTCTGCCTCCAAGATGCTAGAAGCTTGTTTGAATTCCATCGCTTCAAGGTAGATGGCTGGGATTTCCAACGGCCCTGCCTCACCACCCATCATTTCCCCACGCCAACAAGGAGCACCCCTAGCTCAGCAGCGCATCACTGGATGATGTGCAGCAGGCCCAAGCGCCCCGCTGCGAAAGGGGTGTGCCGTTTGGAGTAGAACGTCTCAGGCGCAGACCCTTTGCAATTCCGTCGTCAACGTCTGGTCAATACCGAGATTCATTTGAGTTGATTGCGGCTGTCGGATCCGGCTGGTCCTCCCGCGGGGCTCGCTGGGGACATGGGGCGGCGTTGAGTCCTCGTTGAAAGGACGAACCACGCCATGTCTGTCCTGCCCCTTCCCCTTGATCGCTGGCGAGCCTGCGCTGGGAAAGCTCGTAGCGAATCCTAGCCAGGATTGGGTTGGGTAGCGTGTTGTGGATAGATTGTCTCACCTTCCACGGATTTGGACCAGCACCCGAATGAGTGCGTAATCAATTTACACCCTGGGAGTTAGAAGGGTGAGAAAGAGAAGAAGAAGCCAGGAGCAACTCTTTTTTGGCCGAGAACACTGCTTGGCAGTGTCATGCGGCTATCCCGGCCAGCTGGGACTTTGTCATTGCTTTGCTGGAACGCACTCGGGAGCCGGAGTGCACTTCCGCCACATTGGTATTGCAATGAAATTAAAGATTCTTTTGCGGATTCGCCAGGCCTGCAAAAGGTGCAGCGCGCAGATGGATGCTGCTGCAAGACGACAGAACCCACTGCCCAGGACATGAGGGTGTAAACTCGATTCAGCTGGTGTCGTCTCAGATTTCCGGTCTGGCTTGGCACAACGCTTGGGTTTGGGCTAGCCGGGTTCCCTGTTGTCACATCATAGGGATAGCTTGCCTCGACTTACGAAATGGCCCAAGACGAAATGCCGAAGCAAAACGATACGATGACAAACAAACAGTATCAGATATCACCTCGGACCAACAATCCCAGCTTCTTAATGGAGCACGCTCTGGGTCATTTGGGCTGGATGGACCCGTGGTCGCTGTAGCGTGGCGACATTCGACTTGCGGCATCGAAATCCCCTCAACTTTCTCATGCACCTCTTTCTGGCACAGCCTATCGCCGCCGGCCCCGACGCGAGCCGGCGAGTTGATAATGTGAGAAATTGGAGCGATTATCTGCCGTGCCTGCCGGGTCGAGCGACACCTAGAGGAGGTGCAGACAGTAGATACAGTAGCCGGACGTGTGCAGGGCCCGAATAATAGTCAAGCGGCCTACCAGGTAGCGGCCGACGGGTCCTCGCGAGGGCTGGACCCAAGAATCTGCATCTTAGATGCATGGCTCAGCAGCTGTCAGCGTCCAACCGCGTCGCATCGCAGCCCAGCTTGTCATGACCATGAGGGGAGTGCAGCGGCAGGCGCGCAAGAGACGGGCGCTCCCGCTCTCTATCCGCTCCAATTTCCTAATCCGTACGGGCTCCGGATCCGGATGGTTATCGCTACAAGACGTTCGGCGCGGGATGTCCATGAGCATCGCACTTCAACATGCACCAACCGTTTGGGATCCAGCCACAACTAGTTGCCCGATGGCCACCCTCTGCTAGAGAGTTGCATGACCACCCGCCCGGTGCTGGAAGTGCTGTCCAGCGCTCTCCCCAGTTTTTCTGCGGGGGGGGGGGGGGCTGCAGACGGGTCATGGCAATGGCTCGTGCAGGATGCCCTATGAGCTATTAAGCCGTGAGGAACTGTTGCAGTGCCACCGATCTAGGCAAGTGGTTGAGGGGAGCCGAGTGCAACAGCATCCGACAGTTGTGCGTGTGATTAAGACTAATGTCGTTGATTTGGGCTCATGAGGTTTGCATCGCTCTGCATCATATGTGCAGGCGCTGGTCCCGAAACGAGGCTTGAGCCTTTGGGCAGCGAATTATCACGTTTGGCTCTGCTTCTAACAGGCTTCTGCCAAATACGACAGGGGAGAAAGGCATACTACATTGACAAGTAATTGAGGGCTATTGCAGGGCGGTTGTAAAAGTGCGACCCCGCCCCAGGATTCCCCGATTGCTTCTCGCTTGCACCGGCTTAGGCTGGCCTCGGATGCCTCGATCACTCACCTGTTAAGTCGCTCAATCATAAAAAAAAGTGAAGCCGAGCCGTGACGGACCAATCTCACGGTTCTGCTGTGCCACTTGCTGCTAGCATGGCATTGCATGGCTGCAGTGCATCAGCTGCCCGCCCACAATGACGCGATCGACTGCACGCAGAGATTGGACGACGACACGTTGCGTCCTAGCCTCAAGAGACAATTGACTACCTGTGGGGATAAAGAAACCGATGCGGGATTCTCACACAAGGCCGTTGCAGTCTGCAGCTGCATATGCTCGGCCCTCTGTGGTTGGCTGTGGTTGCGTAAAGAGGGTTGATCTTTTTTGGCGCACCGCCTGGGGGAGGCACGTGGTCGTCGCTCGTCGTATAGTCGAAATTGAGGGCCTGTTGAGTGCGAGAAAAAAAAGTCTTGGTACGGCATGGTCGGCACTTTGCCATGACACATTTATCCTTTGCGTGTTGGCCAAAAAAAGACCCAAGCCAGCCCCAAACAAGACACAACAAGAGTCGGAAAGCTAGCTGGTTCTACCATGGCTTCAAGGAGGTTCTTGGCGAGCATGCGTATCAGCTAACCCCGACGGGGAAGGAGATGGAGGCCTCGGGTACTATTCTTTTTGTGACTTGTGGTGGGATTTTTTTTTTCCTATCCTGTTGACAGGCGAGAGGGCTGAATGCGTTGGAGATTAGGCGCTACGGCCCTCTGGGTGGATCACAGGGGTTTTTTCTTGAGCGATGATGGATAATAGTACAGCCGCAGGGGAAGCAAAATTCGTGTCAAAGACCGCGCGCATTGATGACGAACGTAAGATAAGATGGAGCGGGGAGCACCCGCTGGTTCTTGGGCGCCTTGGGCTTATTGTCAGAAGTCAACCTGCATAGTAGTAGGTGCAGACGGACAGATAGGGGGGCAAGCCTCTAGGTAGCGCTTTGGGCAATTGCCGACGGTCGCCAATTGGAAGCGAACCAAGGGAGCGATTCCAAGACGCGCCTAGGCCTGCACTAATAGGAACGCCGAATGCAGGCGCTGCTGGAGCACGAGACAATGTCAGAAATCCAATCGAAGAATCGTGGTGTGTGATGATGCGAATGCGATGCGACGCGCGATGCCATGCGGTACGGTGCGTTGCGGTGGTTGCGTTTGATGTGCAGAAGAGCTACGCCCCATCGACCACATTTCAACCACTCAGACCTGCTCACCAAGGTCGAAAAGGGTGTCGGCAGCGGCAAAAAGCCCTGAGCGCTTTTGAGTGCCATGCCATTCTAATTTGTCCATTTCGCCGCGTGACACATTTTGCTATAATCGTGCATCGTAATATTTGCTAGCCAGTGTTCTCTTCGGGTACCTCTCATCCTCCGGGTGTCCCGCCCGCTGAGGGTTTAAAAAGCCCTACGTCACTTTGTATCGAAGTGGGGGATGATCGCGTCACCTCGTCCTTGGCCTCAGCAATCATACATCAAAATGTGTGCACACGCCTCCGTGGTATCCATTCCGGATTGCGCCCATCTCTACGAACCGGCGGTGCTTTGGCGGGAGATCTACCAGGGGCCGCTTCGCTGCTCACGAGTCTTGGGCGGCGGAGAGGCTTGGGAGATTCCAGTTGATGCTGCCGAGTGGGTGCGTTGTGTGAAGCTGATGGGTAAAGGGGGTGGGTGGTGGCTTGTCATCCGAACTTCGCACTCGCGGAACATCGATATGATCCTATCCTAGCAAGCACTGCACCAGCCGACGACGTCAGTTTACTCGTCTTTGTCCCCGAAGACGCCAGTGAGACGGCCCCAGACCCATGTCTCATGGCGGGGACCCCTTGAGATCACCCTAGGGACCGGGCATTGGTACCCCTACAATATCTCAGCCGATTGGACAGAGAGGGACGGGAACGTCATCGCTTCACCCTTGTCGCACACCTCCTCCACAACCTGGCAAATCAGATTGTCCCTGGCGGCTAGGTCTGGCCCAGGTCGTCGGTGCATTTTGACAGTGACATTGCTTTTGTGTTTCGTTTTCACTGGGTGCTGCACTCATGCCGTTTGCCTCAACATTGGTATCTTTGCTGCGCTCCGAGTGATCTATTGGTCTGATACATATGTACAGATTCGCCTCCAAAAGGGGTTTGCCATGCGCTGAAAAACGTCGCATGTGATGTGATGATGTCGCCGTGGCCGGCGGTTTGCCCATCTCAATAATACCCAGTAATGTTGTTCGTGTGGTCAACATATGTGCGCCAAGCTGCTCCGCAATGGAATCGGCCTAGACCACCACATGATCAAGATTATGATTACCAAAATGTCGGTGTATCAACCGACCCTGTGTTTTTGTCTTATCCCGCGATACTCCGCAGCTGGGGTTGGGTATGAAGAGAGGCGAGACAGGCACTTGGTCTCACGATAGGGTGGGAGGAAGGTTTTTTTTCCCTCTCGCCCATCTAGTCCGTCGCTGCTCGGGGTGCTGAGGCTGCAATGTGGTGCTGACACCAACGCCACAATATGGTGGGAGCTTGTCAACCCAGGGTTCACTGGGGCTGGGGAGGGGCCTTCCCTTCCGTCCCGAGCCCACCTTGAATCCAACGCTGGATCCGTGTCGGCTATTGGGTCTCGACGCGCTGTTACCCTCCGTTTTCCCGACGAGAGGCATCCCATACCATCCCATCGGCTCAGTTGGCGTGGATCACAGGCAGCGGTGATTAACAGCAGAGATGCTGGGCAGCGGCGGGGCACCGACAAGGCTGCAGAGACGTGCTGCACCCAAGGTTCATGACATAGACGGTCCAGGGGGGGAGACTGCTGGATGATGTCGGATTTTCCAGTGTGTACGGCCGAGAGGGCCACGGCGACCCACAGTGGATGCGTTGCAGCTCTCCAAGACTACGCTGTGGCCACACCCCCCATGTTGATATGCGCAGTACGTACTGGGCTCTCCCACCTATGTTTGGTTCAAACCATGCAAGGAAATGACGGGAGTCGGCGCAGAGGATCGACGGTGTATGATCTCATTCCGTTGTTTGGATGTCCCAGGCGTTTGTTTCAAGATGCACTGGACCCAACCATGATTATCCGTCTCCTCGAATCATGGCCCACCTGGCTGGACACTGCGAGAGCATGTCGCAATATGGCGTGGGCATTCAGAACCTGGGGCCTGGGACCTTTTGGAGGGGCTGTTGGCGCGACAAAGTTTTTGACTTCCTTTCCCATGACGCTGTTCTGCTTCCAGCCGCCTGGGCCACGAACGAACGCGGTTGGCCTCTTCCCCACATGCACTTTGACCTTGACCGTCTGCCACCAACACCGCCTGTGCCTGGAGCGTCTCGGCATTGGTGGCCGCGCCAAGGCCAGTGTAAGGTATGTATTTGGAAGGAGGGCCCGGACTGGTTGAGAGCGTGCCAGAGGGAAGCGGCGGTCAACCGCACACGGCCATGGTCTCACTTGATGCTCTGGGCGCGTAGGGCTGTGCGATGTCATGTGTGTGAGGGCATCGCGACGTGCTGCCAGATCTGTAACGGTCAAGCATACGGGTGAGCGCTGCCACGTCACTTGGTCTGTTGCCGGGGACCCCTCTGTCTTTTTTGTGTGTTGCTGATGGGCCTCAGCCGAGCTGCAGCCCTGGACAGGATGACGATGTGAATCATGTCTAAATTTACCGTGGTGCATCGAGCACGACGCCTTATCCTTCAGAACCCTGCCCCCTCCTGACCAAGCAGCTGGTGCCTTTCATGTCGTATTGTTGGCGGGCGTTGAAATGAGATGGCGGGGGGCCCAACTCTCACCACGGAATCTCTTGTCAGCCGCGAGCAGGGAAGAGCTAGCTTGCTGCAGGTTGACAGCCACTGGCCTGGCTAGGGCTGGGTGCAAGGATTTCCTTTGATGGAGTCATGTGTCTGACCAGACCCGGGGAACAAGAGCGATGTAGCTCCTTGATAGTGGACACAGCGGATATCACCCGGACACGCCAATGTGCAACGTGCACCTCGTTTTTGGAGGTGGGAATGGTTGGAGCATGAGCGAGCATATTGTAACATGCCGGTCCGACATTCTCGCTCTCTGCTCGACTCTGGAGTTAGCGGTGCCGTCGCTGGACAGTGATTGCTCCTATGCTTCTAGGGCTCGCCCCGACCACCGCGTTCAGGCCACGATGCGACTCGTTGAGTATCGCTCCAAAGCCCAAATTAGGCATGCTAGCCGCGAAGGTTAGCAGCAGGAGCGTCACGGAGGCGCCGTTTGGAGCTGTTGAGCACAGGCGGGCGCGAAAGCGTAGCGCGAAGATCAAAATAGAGGCTGCTGTTGGTCGCAATGTTTGTGACGACGGGGATGGACAGAGGGATAGCACCAACATGGTCACACTTTCCGGCCTATGGAGACGCCGGAGGGGCCCTGTCGGGGGCGAAGATCGAATTCTGAAACACGAGGGCACAGTTGTACCAGTATCTAAGCTAAGGCAGGCTTGCGAGGTGTCAAAGTGGGATGTGGGATTGAGATGGCAAGATGGCGGTGGGGGTTCAGGAATTAGGGCATGGGGAATAGGAAATAGGGAATGGCGATGGAGGAAATGGGGATAGTGGCATGGCAGATGCAGACTGCTGCTGCAAGTTCCCTGCGTTTCTTCTCCTGCCCGTCGGTTTCGGTCTGTTGCTTCTTTTCTTTGTTGCCACCAACCCGGGTTTGGCTGCGCAAGGGCCACAGGGGACCACTAGGCGGCTTACAAGGCAGTTCTGGACGACGAGGAACAGCGTTGAACAAGCCGACCCACTCCCTGAATAGGGCAGGAACCGGAACGAACTGGGACGGGGACGCGGCGCGCATGACCACTTGTATGCTTGTATGCCGTCTTTCCCTGCGCATCTGTCCCGTCCTCTGGTCCGCGGGGATTTTCACTTTGGGGCTTTACGAGGTTGATATCAGAGTCCATGCTGCTACGGCGTAGGCATGGGGAGGGGATAGGATACGGCCCTGGGCTCAACGGCCCGGTAGGCTTGCGGCACCGCGGCTCTGGTTTCTCGCTCTCACGAACCCTGGCAGCGGCCTTGGCTAAATACGGATTCTCGGACGGCCGCTGGGATTCGCGCCACGAGGCTCTCTTCCCCGGGGAACAAGCAGAGGTCCAGGGCCCCTGAAAAGTAGCATGAGAAAAGGCCCGCGGACAAGCCAAAGGAGATCTCGCTGTTGGAGGTACTTGGCCGCGCCCTCAGTTTGTGTGGCAGCGCAAGTACTCGGGCTGAGAGATGCTCGTCATCCCCCTCCCCCCTGGTCGAGCCGATAATTGGGGGGTGGCAAAGATTGGGTAGCCCTGGTAAGCGAATCCCTGTCGCGGGGTACGCCGGGCACATGGCGAGGTACCGGTCAAGGCGGGTACTGGTTGCGCGGGTACAGTACCTTTCACCCAGCCCTCTGGTCTTAGCCTGGACGTGCTGGAGCTTTAGAAGCGGCCGTCCTCAACTGGCCGTGCCCCCCAGTCATGGAATTGTTCTTTTTTCTGAGACTATCCGGGGCCGGTGTTCCCTGGTCTCGCTTGTTGCTTTCATTCAGCCTGGGTGAGTTCCCGGATGCTATGGGCCTAGTCGTCTTGGCTGGTTGCGGTCTGCTCACCGACGGCGCCCGTTTCTGTCAATCGGTTTCGCCGCGTAGTACGAGCATCGTATTGATCGTCGTCTATGCCCCATTCAGCATGTACTCCATACGAGGAGGAACCAGAGTTCCTGTATCTAGCGGCTCGTACTCCGCACATTTGCCCTTTTTTTTTTCTCTCTTTCCCTTTCGTTCCTTGGAGACGGGGACTAGCTTCGGCGCCTTATGCCATGTTTGCTTGGTCCATACTTGCTGCTAGATGCAATCTTGCACCATGCCGCTCTCCTCTTGGTTTGACGCCTCTCCCCCCTGCCTTACCTCAAGTAAGCTAGGAGCTTGCTGTAGCTTGGGAGCTCCTTTGCCTCCCTCGTGGTCACGCGGGCTCTAATTAATTAACCCCTCCCCATTGACCGCATCAATAAAATTTTTTCCAGACCCTTATTTCCCTTGAAGCGAGAGAGTGCCGATATACGACTACTCAATAAATAAAGAAGATAAAAAAAAGGAAAAAGAAGAAAAAAGCGACAGACCTAACCCAAACCTTGGATGCTTGCTAGTGCCCGACCCCTCCCTTTCTCCATCCTAGCCAGCACAGGTAGTAGGGTAGCATAGACACACTATCTCTGGTACCTTTACATGATTGATTAGCTTTGGCCGTGCAGTCCATGCTTAAAGGGCCATGGCATGACAAAGCCGATAGCAGTGCCATCTGCCGAGGTGGCCAACTTTCTTCACCGGATGAGACGCTTGGTTTCCGATTGTTCCATTGTCCATCGTCATTATTAGCCCGTTGCTCATCATCAAGCAGCACCACACCGGGCTGGGCACCGTGCTCCGTTGCCTCCCCCTCAACCCCTCCCATTTGACTAAAAGGTTGATGGGCGATGCGGATCGGTCAGGGACAGCATGCCTATGGCGCTCCTGGGACTGTAAGGATAGACAGATCATCATCCCTCGTGCCTCATCTCATCTCAAGCCCTGCGCTGTGCGCCCAGCCTCGAGGAACGCGGAGAGATGAGAGAGGAGGAAAGGGACAAAGTGCCGATTCTCAACACGCCTCTTGTCTCTTGGGGCGTCTCCTCACATCTCACCGTCATTTATCGCACCCACACACCAAACTCTCTGGACTCTTCTCTCCCTTTCCAACCCACATCAAGCATATGATGGAAAGCATGAATGGCGCACTCCCCACCTCCCGGGGTTTGGGCTCGGGTTCGGGCACTGGTGCTGGTGCTGGTGCTGGTGGGCGGCCAGTACTCCGTCGAGGAAGAAAGAATCCAGAGGGTCAGGAGTGCATCCCACTGCCAGAATGTACTAGACCGGCCTTTTTGGTGGTCCGTCCCACCTTTTGGGCTTGCCAACCCACGCCTTAGACTCACACTGCCGCACCCCGAATAGTATACGGAGCCCGGTCGCAAGAAAAAAAAAATCCGAGGGGCAGCAGGGGGGGCCAGGGTAG
Source organism: Calonectria leucothoes (assembly GCA_002179835.1). Lineage (NCBI taxonomy): Eukaryota > Fungi > Ascomycota > Sordariomycetes > Hypocreales > Nectriaceae > Calonectria > Calonectria leucothoes. The sequence goes on from NAJI01000199.1 coordinate 409,368, forward strand.
ACACCAGTTGCGGGTTGGTTTACCAAAGGGAAAAAAAAATTGAATGGACCCGTCATCAATCATCCACCACCCAGTCTGACGGAATGGCGGGTCACCCTCGCAATGGCCTACTCTTTGCTAAACTCCGGAGGACTGGAAACCCTAGGCTGTGAGCTGCACAAGCCTCAATTCGATGCCAAAAAAAAAAGTTGGGGCTTGTGTGTTTGAAGGGTCTCAGGGCTTCTGGGATTTCCCCTCATTTGGAAGAGTAAAAAAAATTATTCAGAGATCCAGAAACGAGAAAAACATGTAGTAGAAAAAACAAAAACGAACCACCGAAAACGGCCAAGTCGGTTGCAGAACCCCCTCCCCAGTGCAAGCCCCTAGCCCAGTCCAGTCCATCATCGCTCAACGACCACGTTCCGTCTCATCCATGACACACCCAGAAAGCAAACACACAGTGACAAAACCACACACACCACACGGTTTATTTTTTTTCGTCGTCGGCCTCTTGTAGGTTTTCTTACACACCGACGTATGCACTCCGCTAGTGTTTATTGGGCCACATATAGAGAGGTGCTACTGCCACCACCAACAAGGCGCTTCACCCCCGGACCCATGCTTAATTGCCCATCGCAAGTCAGTCATGCTCATCATCATCCATCGTCTGCTCGGCCCCATGTCACCATGCCATTCCTCAGCGCCTCGCAGGCGTTGCCCTTGGCTTGGGCTTTCGTGCTTTGGCGCCTGGCCTTTGACCAGCCAGCAGCAGCAACAGCAGCACTCGCAGTGGGGGGGTGCTGTTTTGGTTTTGGCTTTCACCGCTAGGTTCATGTATGTACCTTTGTGTGCTCTATCAGGTTGGGTTGTGCGATGCGCCCCGTTGCCCGAGGTTGCTTTTACTCTCGTGGCCGGCATTGCTTTGCCTTGCTATCTGCCACCACTGCCCATTCCATTTTTGGCCTTTGCCCTTATTTATTTATTTTTATTTTTTAATCTTTTTAATCATCTATTCTGTCCCGCGTATGTGTCATTGATTTGATACGTGGCCGTGGCTCGGCTGTGAGATGAGATTGGTAACGTCGTTGACAACCGTATCAACTGACGGCCCTTTTTTCCTTCCCTCTCCCTCTCATCCATCAATCGATGTTGCGTTGTTCTGGTTGCGTTGCTGCGCTGTGTGCTGGTCTCTGTGCTGCACTGGACTGTATCATCTGCACTGCCCTGGCCCTGTCAAGTCCTTGTCTTGGCTCGCTCGCCCTGTTCTTCATTCCCTATTCTTGGCTCCACACCCCTGTGGCCACGGCACGCCCCCTATCCCCCTTATGAACAGGGTTTGTCGCAGAGCATCTGGGAGCGTACCACTTGGATCAAGGCCTTGGGTGCACCCTTGGGGCGGCACCATCTCCCTTCGGTCTGCGCATCTCTCACCCTTCCTCCCCCCGCCCCTCCCACTCTCCCTCACACAAAGGCCATCACACTTCCAAAGGAACAGCCACCCCCCCCTGGTCGCTCCCCAGTCCCCAGTGTCCTCCTCCCCCCGGTCGCTCCCAACTGTACGTAACCCTGGTCCAAGTGTCCCAGTGCCAGTGCCAGTGCCAGTACCAGTCCAGTGTGCCAGGCTCAGTTCCCAGGCAGGTCAATCAATTCTCTGCCTCCCCCCCTAGCCCCCAGTCGCCTGCCCACCTCTGTACTCCGGCCCCGTCTGACGACTTGACACTGACAAGACAGGAACAGGCACAGGTACATTACAGCACGGACAGGCACGCACACAGACACAGACCAGACAGGCACAGGCACTCTCCAGCCCAACCCAGCACAGCTCATCGTCCAGTGCTCCGAATAAAGAAGGCCTTCTTGGCTGGCCTCCATCCCGCACATAATTTCCCGGGCCCCCAGCTCTCAGATACAAGACGCTCCCGTTCTCACGCACAGTTCCCGCCTCCCGCCTCTCGTCTCTTGCATTATTTCAAAGACGCCATACAGTCTGCCTCCTATCCCTCGGCGGGAATTACCTTTGGTTTTTTTTTGCCTGCCCGTTTGACCTGGCCGACTATCCTCTCAAATTTCCCACTGGCCCCCCAACCTACTCCCGCGTAGTGCTGCCACTACTTATTACTACCTGGACTCCCCCAAATTTCTACTATCCACCCGCTCCTGCTCCACCAATTCTCTGCCTTTTGTACCAACCTACAGCCTCAACTTCGACAGTCTTGGTCTCCCTCGACCTCGCTCCTCAACACTCACCACACGTCCGCGTTTTTGCCAATTCTCGACGCGCACCGCTCACCAGAAGCAGCAAACCCGCATGAACCGAGAAGCACTCTCACGAAGAATTGCGATTCCCAGGAACCTGCGAGCATCCCGCCAACTGCCACCGTCTTCTGCCAGCATCCGCATTGGGTGGTGACTCAGCGAAACGCGCCCTTGCAACTTCAACTCTCGCCTACGCCTACGCTGCGACTCCTGCCAGTGATTGTCCCGGTCATACTTGGCATATCAGTATCTGCGACTGCATCTGCGGCTCTGCGCTAGCTGCCAGCTTCCCACCGAACTTGCCATCACTGTGGTTCCGCCCAGCCAGCATCTCCGCCACCCAGACGACACCGGGGTTGACGACTTGACGAGCATCGCGAGCCACGCTTTCGGCATTGGAACCTATCGGAGGACGCTCTCGCCCAAAAACCGGCCACAGGAGGGTCCGCCATTTCCCCGTTGAACCAATTGCCATTTGTGCGTTTGCTGGGCTACGCCAACCCATCCCGCGAGTCGTGACCCTTGACGGGCGCCTCTTTGGACTATCTTCACTTGTTCCTTTTTTTTCGGCCTCGCCTCCGCGCTCTGCGCTGCTCCAAATTGCACTGCTCATAGCTGCGCTGTGCCGTCCTGCAGTCACCCGCCTCCCCACGGACCAAAAATTGCCCTACTCCAACCAACATCCCAAGGCGGCCCAAAATCAGCCACCTGCATATCCCACCCTCTGCCAGCTCACCACGCTGCCACGAACCTGGCAGTCTCCGCGCATCAGATCGGCCTCGACTGCACCTCCGCAGCTCACATCCTGCGGCTGGGCCTGTTTTGCTGCGACCCACTTGACGGCGACCTCGTGCTGCAGTCGTGCCTGCATCTACGTTGATACCTTCGTCCGTACGCCTACGCTCACGCCCTCGCCTGTTCTCTTGCTGTGATCCCGCGGCAATCCGCTTGGCGCTGCCTGTACCCCAGGTCGAGGACGGTTGCTCCAGGAAGAGATCGGCCCTCTGCAACTGTATCTTTCCCCGCAATCACTGCCCCTAGGCCGTCCCACCATGGCTCCTAATACCGCCTAATTCTTATATATGTCGACGCAACCTTCAGATGCGCCCAAGTTCACTCTCATAGTGCGCCCGCCACCACACAAGCACAACCATGTCTTCTTACAACTCAGACTCAGAACCACACAATATTTTCTTACCTCCATCACCTCTACTGAACACAGACATGCCCTCCCTCCCGGCCCAGTCGCCGACCTCTCACCCTAGCCAGGTTCACACGGCCCTGTCACAATTACAAACCCAAGTGGTCCCTCTATCTGCCATTAGCGCCTCATCGGTAGCATCCAACTCACAACAAGGATCACCCATCATGTCACCCGACCCTGCCGTCCTCACAACAAGTTCTTCGGTCCAGCCCTCTCCCGAGCCCATGCGTGGCCGGGACGAGGAGCCTTGCCCGTCCAACTTTCAGCTCCCTGAATCAATCCTCTCTCGCAAGACGAGCAGCAACTCACTCGGTCAAAGTCTGGCCAGCAACCCTAGCACAATCCCCGAGGCTCCTGCCAAGAGCAACCTCATCCGCCGCTTCTCTAACCGTGCACACCGATTCGCCAGCAGAAGAAGACAGTCGTCTGCCGCCCCAGCCAGCCGCGATGGCAGCGTCGGTCCCAGCATCCTTCGCCGCCGGAGCGACAGCAACGCCACTGCACCCCCAGAGTATAACTGCAACGCCTTGACTGATACTGACGAGGAAGCCGATTGTCTCCAGGATGACGCCATCTCCCTGCTTGGTCTTGACGGTGCCGCCCCCAACTCCTCCGGCAACAACAGCACTGCCGGCTCTGTCAATGGAAGTGCCGGTGCCATGGCGGGTCCCGTGTTGCCAGCTGAGCTGCGAAACGGTTGTGGGGTGTTCAAGGTGTCGAAGAAAAGCCGCACAAAGCGAGTCAACCTGGTTTACGAGACAGAATCCAACAAGCTTTCATGGGATCCTGCCCGACCACACAAGTCTCTTCACGTTGATGAGATCAAGGAGATTAGAACCGGTTCCGATGTGCAGCAATACTGCCTCGACTTTGGAGTTTCCGAGCTGTTCGGCACCACCTGGTTCACCATTATCTACAACGCCCCGGAGAGGCCCAAGACCAAGTTTCTACACATCGTCACCGACGACCAGGAGAGCCTGAAGTGCTGGACCGAGTTCCTTGACGCCATGCTAAAGTACCGCCAGGAGCTGATGACTTCCCTCATGGCCTTCAACGACCGAGCCATTGCCCAGTACTGGCAGTCGGAGATGGCCAAGGAGTTTGGCGACCAACCCCGCGGCACCGAACAGGAGGAGCTCGACATTGCCGGCGTTAAACGTGTATGCCAGAACCTTCACATCTACAGCTCGCAGTCCACCCTGGATTCCAACTTTGTTCGTTCCGACGCCCGCAAGCGCGAGAAGCTCAACTTTTCCGAGTTCAAGACCTTTGTTCGCCGGATGAAGCAGAGAACTGATGTGCAGCGCATCATTCGCGCCATCGCCGCCAACCCTGACGCTGGCCTCACTCTGCCCGAGTTCCTGTCTTTCCTCCGCGACGTCCAAGGCGAGGACGTCGACTCCAACATTTCCGCCTGGGAGAGGCAATTTTTCTACCTTGCCCGCCGGTATCGATCCGACTTCGCCGAGAACTACGAGGCTTCCCAAGACATGCAGGTCATGTCTGAGGCTGCCTTCGTGAGGTACCTGACATCGGAGTGCAACGCTCCAATTGTCCCTGAGCCCCAGAACTACACCCTGGACCGACCCATGAACGAGTACATCATCTCCAGTTCTCACAACACCTATCTTCTTGGCCGACAGGTTGCTGGCCAGTCCAGCGTCGAGGGTTACATTTCCGCCCTCGTTCGCGGCTGCCGCTGTGTCGAAGTTGACTGCTGGGATGGCAGCTCTGGCCAGCCCGAGGTCAACCATGGCCGTACCCTTACTACATCCATTAGCTTCCGCGAAGTCATGAACACCATCAACAAGTATGCCTTCATCAAGTCTAGGTTCCCTCTTTGGATCTCACTGGAAGTTCACTGCAGCCCTGCCCAGCAATCCATCATGGTTGACATCATGAAGGAGGCTTTTGGTTCTCGTCTCGTGACTGAAACCCTGGAAGAGTCTTACGACAAACTGCCTTCGCCCTCCGAGCTCATGGAGCGTGTCCTGATCAAGGTCAAGAAGCCTCAGATCAAGGAGGAGCCCACCAACGACTTCCGAGGCCGACGACGAGGAAACAGCCTCAACTCACCGCTCACCCGCCCGATCCCGGACGGCGCTATGCTGATGCCCTCGCAGTCGCTTCCACAGAGCCCCATGCTCAGCCCCAGCCCCTCTACCCGGCGCCTCGTCAGCAAGACCCGTGTTAACACCATTGCCGAGGGTCGCGTTCAGGAGATGATGAGCAGCAGCACCAGCGACAACGAGAGCGGCGGTGAGAGGAACACGCGCAAGACTTCCACCAAGACGGTCAAGGAGCTGGGCGACCTTGGCGTCTACTGCGCTGGCGTCAAGTTTGCTGGTTTCGACACAGCCGAGGCCAAGCAATACAACCACATCTTCTCCTTCATGGAGTCTAGCTTTGCCAAGCACGCTCGGGCCAAGGAGCAGAAGATGGCGGTCGACATTCACAACATGCGCTACATGATGCGCGTGTACCCTGACCGCACCCGAATCACCTCGAACAACTTTAACCCCCTTCCTTACTGGCGCCGTGGAGTCCAGATGGCCGCCTTGAACTGGCAGACGTTCGACCTGGGCATGCAGATCAACCGTGCGATGTTCGATGGCGGCCGGGACTTCTCGGGGTACGTGCTTAAGCCTGCGGAGCTCCGAGACATCCAGGTTCTTCCTTACAATACTGCCCTCGCCAGCGGCATGAAGGAGCGCAGCGTGGTCTCATTTACCATTGACGTCATTTCGGCTCAGCAGCTCATGCGACCGGCCAACCTCCCGGCTAACAAGTCGATGGACCCGTACGTCGAAGTGGAGGTGTTCCACACTAACGACAAGCGTGACAAGAAGGACGATTCCAAGCTGGCCATGGACACGGATTCGCCCCAAAAGTTCCAGACTGACATCATCCGGGAAAACGGATTCAACCCCAGGTTCGATGGGCAGTTCAAGTTCAAGGTCACGACCAAGAACCCCGACTTGATCTTCGTGCGATGGTCAGTCAAGCTGTCCAACGACGGCGAGAGCTACAACGACAGACCTGCAGTGGCTACGTACACTGCCAAACTCACTAATCTGAAGCAAGGCTACCGCACCTTGCCTCTTCTCAACCACGCTGGCGATCAGTACCTCTTTTCGAAGCTCTTTTGCAAGATCAAGGTGGACCCGATTGAGAAGATGATGATTGAAGCACCCCGCCGAGTCCAGGACAGCAACAAGCTGAACCGACTGGGCGGCAAGGTCTTCAGCCGAATCAACACCAGCCCCAGGAGCACCATGGACAAGTCCAGCACCGAGAAAAGCAGCTTTGAGAGCAACACATGATTTTACGAGGCTTCCACTGTACACTAATTTTGTTCTCTGGACATATTTCGCCACCCGAAACTGGACTGTGTTTCAGTTTTCTTTCGTTTCTTCTACAGCAGCAACAGGACTCGAGGATTTTCTAGGCCTCTTGAGTTTCTCTTCTCTAAAAGCCCACATCCGATTCCACGATCTCCAAGGGGATCCTGGCGCAATAACAGGCGGTGGGATTTTGTGTTCTTTTTTTCTTTTTCTTTTTTTTTTTTTTACCAATGGCGGATTGTCCACCCCTTTCTTCATCCAGTTAGGTGGCGTCGGGATTGATGGCACGTCCTCTTCTCCTTTATTACTTTTCCTTTGTGTGAAACATGGCGTATGAAAAATAAAGATGGATGAATACCCCCTGAAGCGTGAGCGGTGTTGGCCGTTTTGTTTTATTGGGAAATGATAATTTTGTTTTATGGGAAGCAATACAAGGACGGCGGGAATGGAAAAGGGAATATATGCATATAACACGCTTGGTCGTGATTTTGGAGTGTCGGGAATTTTACTAGCATTTGATCAGGAACAGGAATCACCAATTTATAGACTGGCACAAGGCAGGGAAACCACACGGGAAATCTGTTTGTGTTCTTTTTTCATCTCCATCTTCATCTCATTGTTCACTTTCCATGATGGATATCGAATGCCCCGAGCGTTACCGAATGGGACGACGAACCGGGGTTTGTGACGACAGGACAAGGCATGGGCTAATCAATCAATCAATCAATGACTGGGATGGGTGGGAGGGTACAAGCACAATATGCACGGGACGACTGACGACTATTTCTTCTTGTTATTTACTTGGATGGGAACGGAAACGGATGCACACAACCGAGACACATGCACACATACGCACACGCACACAGGCATGAATAGGAAAACGCCAAGGGATCAAAAAGAAAAAAAAAAGCTTGCAACGACATACAAGTTGGCGGCGACAGTGGTGGCGGGTGGCTTGCTCAGGCTGCAAACTCTTGGCGAGGCTTCAGGCTGGCTGGGGGGAACGCTTAGGACGGCAAGGAGGAATAGCGGTCTGGCAAAGGTGTTTCCGTCATGACGTTTTTACTTTGACCAATTTTTTTTGTGGATCTGGGTCTCTGGCGCGGTCTGTCTCATGGGCGTTCTCCTGATGATGCAATGGGGTTTTTTTATACTTCGAGAGTGTGTCGGCCTCTCTCTTGGTCTGCCGGTAAAGTAATGACGGCGGGGAAGACGAGGGTGGAAAATAGGCAATGACATGAATTGAATTTCAGTTAATCTGGGCTGAAACAAATTGACGCAGTGATTGCCAGAGATCTTCGGTCTACGTAATGGAAGGGTACACGACTGGACCCTTGGACCCCTATCTTTTTGGGCGAGTTTAGTGGTTAGGCGGTGCCTATCTCTTGTCGATTCTTCCCTAATGAATATTAGGAGAGCAGGAGGCCCCCCCTCGCTGATCTTTCCAGATAGCAACGTGACATATTGCGCAAAGGAGAGTGAGGTGGAGAGGGATGGCTAGAGAGAGGGATAGAGGAAGAGATGGAGTATATGCACACACACCACGCACGCACCCCTCTGTATCACGCTCTTCCTTTAGTGGAGATGGAGGAGGAGGAGATTGTCGATCGCTGTATAATTATCTCTCTTTCTCACATTCTATTGCAGTTGCGACGTGGCGCTGTTGACGGTTTGGTTTGCCGTGGCAAAGGGCTCGGCGACACCCCCCCCTTGACCTCGCCATCCTTGACCTTCCCCCCCTCCCCCTTCGGCCCATGCACTTGCGGATGCGGGGAAGCGGGACTTTGATGATGATTGTACACAAGGGTAGGCAGCAAAGTCGAACTGTGAAAAGGAGGGGTGTTGGGATAGAAAACGAGGAGGGAGGGAGAATAGGTAGATGTAGTAGTGGAAGCAGAAGTAGAACAAGTAAGCAGGCAGGGGGGTCGGGGCGGGAAGAGGGAGGGAGGGGGGGTTCGTGGTGGTGGTGGTGTCACGGGCGGATCGGATGAAGTGGGTGGTGGTGGAGGGTTGCGGGATCCATCGGAGTGAGAGGGGTGTGTGTGCGTTGTCATGGCATGGGACTTGAGGTGGCATGGGAAGTGATGCCGAAATGGTACAAGATGGAGAGGGAGAGGGAGATGAGCAAGGAGGAGAAGGTCGATGAGGGGGGGAGGAGAATGAGGGTGAATGGGCCGACAAAATGTGGGTGGTGTAGTGATTGCGGAGGCAAGGAGGAAGAATGAGGCGAAATGTAGAGTCGAGAATGCACAGTAGTGGGAAGAGCGAGAGGGAAAAGAGTGTGTGGTGGTCTACTTTTACTTGATGATGGTTGGCGAAGGAGGCATCCTGCTCCTGCTCCTGCTCCTGCCGCTGCTCTTCTTCCTCCTCCTCCTCCACACCCCGGCACATCATCAGAATCAGGGTGACATGTGATGGCGGCAGCATCTGCCGTGACACGCACATGGGGAAGCAGCACAGGAAGGAAGCCAGCAGGAAGGAAGCCAGCAGGAAGCAGGAGAAGGGCCCAGGTGAGTGGATGGTTTACGATGGAGGATGCCCCGACTGGAGGATGCACTCAATTCCCGAGGCGGGAAGCAGTAGAAGCAGGAAGAAGCTCGTCCTTGCCCGATCTGTCCAACGGCTCGGGGGAGGGATGCGACGGTAGCAATCCTTAAAACAACCTCGGCCGTCATGCCACTTCCACCACCTCACCTCACCTCACCTCGCCGTTTACCTTGGCTTGCCCGGTCTGGCATACAGTGCGTGGGCAAGCATGTATCCCTTTTTGTTAGCGCTCGCCTAATTTTCCTCTCTCTCTCTCCCCGTCCGTGGCGCATCATTGCGACGGCCAAGCCGCGCCGGGCTGGAGCTGGGCTGACATGATGTGAGATGAGATGATGCAGTTCTGAACAAGGTTGACGGCATGTCGCTTCGGCGCGCACGAAAAACGCCTGTGTGCGTGCCCGCCTGCGCCCACCCGCTTTTGGAACCACGTCGGCGGCTGCACCATGACGAAATATCACAGGCGGCATGTCGTCGGGACTTGGACCGGATGGCTCGCCGAGGCGCATTGGCTATGCGTGTGTGTGCGCGCGTGTGTTGTGGTGCATGGTCAGTTCAGTTCGGTTTAGTCAGTCAGGCTCGGCTCAGTTCAGGCTCTTGTGTAACCAGAGAGACAAGGACGAAGAAAAAGCAACACCATCATCCATTATTTCACATAGACTCCGTAAATAAGCAAGTGCTGTGGTCATGATAGATTCGTCAAGTACATGTAATGTCGCGTCTACCAACACGCCCACCTCCCCTTCGTCCTCGTCTAGAATCCACCACAAAGAAGCACGTGCAACACGCAAGGAGCTTTCAAGTGTACAACAAACTTCCAAACCGAGGAAGTAACCGCGCAGAAATCTAAAAACTCCCCCCGCCATGAGATTCATCAGATATGCCAACTCCCCACAAGAAAAAAAAAAGAACAAGGGGGAAAATAAGAAACAACAAAAGTATACCCGCGCATTAATCAGCCTTGATTAGCATCGTATCAACGAAAATAGCAGCTTCTGCCTCTGGCTTCATGTCCGCGTAGAATGTAGAAAAGGTGCAGCCTTGCCGAGTCCGAGACCGAGTCCGATTTTAATCAACGCCTTCATCGTGGAACCGCGGACTTGCAGCCCGGCTCAGGCTGCTGTGAGAGCTTCCTTTGCGAAGCATACCGCTAGCTCCGCCGCGGCCCCAGCCGCCGTTGGTCACCACGTCCATGGCTCGGTTCTCAGCGTCTTCTCGTCGTTGCGCGTCTGATACGGGACCGCCCTTGGCCTTGTCATCCGAGTCCCAGTCGTAGTCATCCTCTTCCTCTTCCTCTTCCTCATCGTCCAGATCGGCAAGTTCTTCGTCTACCGTTCGTCCATGCGGGCTGAGCCGTCGGAGCGGTACGCTTTGCGTCATGTCAGCATACAGATTCGGGTCACGTCCGAGAACGCGGTCTGCTTTGCTCATGGGCTTGGCCTGGGCCTGTGGCTGAGGAGAAAAGTGTCGTCCGGCACCCTCTGCTCGTGGAGGGACGAAGGGGATCGCCTCGTTCTCGCCCCAGCCTGCATTCACTTCGCGGGCTCGCTGCTGCTCCCGCTCCGACCGGAGACGATCACGAGTATCCAGGAATTTGGGATTGGCCTCCCACGACCAACCATCTCCAGTAGTGTTGCAGATGGGAAAAAACCAGAGGTAAGGTACGGGGCCGAAGAGATGCGCCAAGTTGCGCCTCCATCCGAGGTCGAAGGCGTTGGGGAGTTTCTCCGAGTCTTGTTCGTCGAGGTACTCTTCGTATCGCTTCTGTCGCTGTTCGCGCTCCATCTGGGCAAACGTCATGTGAGCTGGGCGGGAGCCGTCGGGCGGGTATGTCGCACGACGTTCCTCGCCCTCCTCGGGGCCTGTGACGCCGGGCAGGTTGTTGGCGACAAACTGCTGGGCGGCCTGGGGCAAAAGGTTGCCTCTGTTGTGGCCCGCGCCTTTGCGCAAAGGTGAGAGGTAGCGTGTCTTCTCGAGACATTCAATCGTCGTCTGGCCCTTGCTGGCGAGGTGGATGTGCCACCCGGTAAAGGCGCCGACAGCAAGTCCAATGATGCCACTGACCACGCTCAGCATAATGTAGTTGACAGGCAAGAAGGTTTCGATGTATTCGGCCTTCTCGGAAAGCACCTCATCCCAAACCCAGGTCGCGCTGACGGCAAAAGCGAAGAAGCAGAAGAGGGTTGTGTAGCTAAGGAACAGCAGGAAGGCCTTGTGGTTGCGCAATCCGATGCACGTCGCAAGCCAGGGGCAGTGGTGATCCATCTTGAGCACGCAGCGGCGACATGTCGAGCAGTGGTGCGCGCGATCGGGCTTGCGGGCCTGGCATTTCTTGCAGAAGCGGATTTCGCCATTGGCCTTGACAGTGAGGCTGGTGACCTGGGGTGGGTTTTGCGTCGGGAGGAGGCCGTAGCCATCGTCGTTGGTGGTCGATCCGGGGGGTGTGAAGACCGCAGTCGTATATGACCAGTTAAGAAGCAGGTACAGCGCAATGCCAACTGCCGATGAACCAGTGCCTGCATGATTGCCTGTGTCAGCTACACGTTCTCGTTGGTAGGGCGCTGTCCAGCTACGTGTGCAGCCCCGACTCGAACCTCTCCATCCGAACATGACTCGCGATGCCTGACGTACCTATCCAAGAGCTCTTGGTGCTCACGTTGCCAATACTGACCACCACCCACACAGCCCACGTCGTTAAGCCGTAGACAAAGGCCAGTGGGATATACGTTGCGCACACGCAGCAAGCGCGCTCCAGCTTTCGAGCCCACCGGCGAGCCATGATGGACATGGTCGCCTGTCCTGCCTGGACAGCAGAAGGGGCCAGCAGGCACACAGGCAAGCGTGGTTATTCCAGCAAGATCAAAGACGATCGAGTGATTAGAATTGTAGTTCGGGCGATGGAATTCGGAGCGAGAGAAGCGGAAGAAGCGAAGGAGGGCAGGTGGCACAGGCTTTATTCCATCATCCGGGAAGCCGTTGGGGGGGACGTTTCGATGCAGAACTTGGAGGCGAGCACAGTGGCGGGGATTAAAGCCACGAATGCGGAGTGCAATGCGGAAGCGCAAAAGGAGTGTCGTGCACGGGGCGTTGGGACCGCGTCAGGGAGCGCAGCGTGGGAGGGCAAAGAAGAGCTATCGCGAGTAGCGATGCAATCGTGTCGTTTCTTGAAATTAACTATTCGCACCACCTCTCTGACATGCATTGCTGCAGCGCGAGCTTAGGTCATCAAAGGGGCGCAGTTCGGGCTTCGGCCATGCACCTGCTCCGGCCCCGTACTGGCGTGGAACCCGGGCACCGGCCGACGAACGGCCTCGTCCACAACCAAAGCACCCTGGCAATTATACCATCAAGCATCCTACTGACCGTTGAGACGCGCGAAAAACGACATGTAGCATATCTGTCAAAGCTGCCATTTCGTCTACTCCATTCCTCGGCTACCCCTTCTCGCCAATAGGCCTGCCCTCATGCATCTCATCTCTCATCTTGTTTGTGTTGCACTAATTACGGGGCCGGCAGAGCCTCGTCTCCATCACCTCTTGGCTTTTAATCAATCACGCGTAGCCCCTGACACCTGGCCCCAACCCAAAAATCGATAGCCTCACCAGCAACTCTCCGTGTCATCAGCGTTGCCCCAATCTGACCCGGGCACCGTGGTGTTTCCCCTAGACGTTTCGTGTCCAAACTCCTGACGCGCAGCTTCAGTCGTCCTGTACTTGGGTGTGCCGTCTTGGTGGCTTCCTGCAGCCACATCAACGATGCCGCCTGTGAGCTGGTCCAAGTACGCGTCATATTGGTCTGCCATGCGAATGTTGCATCGAACGCTGCTCGTCTCGGCGTGTTGAGTTATGGCTGTTAGAGAGCCAAAAGTTCGTTGGCAATATGGGCATCGGAACTTGTCAGCCACGTGTGCAATAGATCGCAAGTGTCCCACTAGTCCAGTTGCTTTTTTGAACATTTTCCTATTTAGACTTAGCCAAAGCTACCTATGAAATCAACCTAGATAAGGACGTTTGGACTTACCCGCAGCCAATTCGGGGACAACCGAATTTCTCAGCCGTGGACGAATAGTATCGTGCCGAGTTGAAGCTTGGATTGTCAGGATCATGAGGATCCAATGCGAAATAGAGCGCCCGTCCGCTCGGAGCTATGGCTTGCTCGAGTTGCTCTTGGGTTGGCCGCAGAGCGGGAGGGGCCTCGGTGAACAGTTTCTTGTCGTTGTCCCAGGCTGAGGTCTTCTCTTCTGAGTGTTTGGGGGGGTTAGTTGAGCTGGCTGCCCCATCAGAAGCACCTTCAAGTCGAGGAAATTCATTATATTTCAGCAGGGATGGCTCGATTTTCATGCGAGGTGACTGCTCCTGCAGTCCGCTCCCGTAGGTAGGAGGCATAAAGTCGATATAGTTGGCTTTGACGCTTTCATCAGTGAGGGCCTCGAGTTTGCTAGGAAACTCCAACTTTCGCTGTCGCATCTCCGAAACGACCATGGGATCAAGCTTAGAACAATGTTTCTCGATATGGCTCATCAACCCCCCCAAGCGAACAAACGGTCCAGAACCGCAGGCAGGACATTCAAGATCCTGCTGTTGAGGGTGTTTCTGACCAAGTTAGTCACAGAGGGACGGATGTGCACCAAGGCAGCCCGAGGGGACGTTACCTCTTGGATGTGGAGGAGCTCAGCACGCTCTGTTTTGAAGTCTTCGCTGCAAAACTTGCAGTGAATGTGCTTGGAGTTTCCAGCTTTTCGCATAGCGCCTTTGTGATCGCGAAGCTTCTCCCAGCTCGAGAAAAGCATGTTGCAAGGCTTGCACAGCCAAGCATGACCGGTTTGCTCTGCCATCGACGTCTCTAGTCTCTTTCCAGATGCTCGAAGTAGGATGAGAAGACTGGGCTAAAGGAAGACAAGGAGCTGTGTGTTTGGAGGAAGTGTTGGCTCGTGACGAGAGCCCAACACGTTTGTGAGGCAGGTTTTTATTCGGTAAGGAAGGTAAAGAAAGAGAAGCAGAGCCTCAATAATAATGCCTAAGGTGCTCCTGCTTTTATTTGAAGCAGTGGAGGTCAAAAGGTGAGCCGCCGCTGACAGTGGCAAACGGTCTCCAATCAGAAATTAAGAACCAGCACGGAATTCGTCAACAATAGCCCGGGATAAATGTCCATTAGCGTTTGCTATCAGAAAGGCCTACGGAAGTACTCGCAGTGCATGTGGCTGGTGCTGCTTGGCCGTGATTCACTGGTTACACACATAGTCGAATCAAGCTTGGCCGTTTCCACTTTCTCTTCCGCCTCCCCCCACAGCCTCATCCCCCTCTCCCTCGTCTTGTTCTGCATCCTCATCATCCCCTGATTCATCTTCCTCGTCGGTCCCAGAATCGTCATTTCCTGAGTCCATATCATCATCCATCTCCAGCAGTCCGGCCTCGTCGTTTTGCGAGTCTGGGACTGATGTATCGATGGCTCTCTTGAAACCCGCAGTCGGCTCCCTTACTCTTACGCTATAACCCTTGTGCTTGTTCTTCTTTGATGGCTGCCGTCCTCGCAGTAGTGTGAGTTCTTCGTCCGTCAAATGTAGATTCGGCAAAGGTAGATGAAAGGTTGCCGACGTCGATCGAACCGGCGTCGCATCGCCCGCCTGCAACGTTATTGCAAAATCCTCTCGCGTGAGTCGTCGATCAAACTGGATAGCTACAAGTTTCGTTTTCATGATGGCCTTGACCTTGGCCCATACCCCACCGTGAAACCACCCGCTGCTAGGGTCCCATGTTGGGCGTATAGCTGCATTGTCAAGAATCTCTCGCAGTAATGGATCTGTAATGTCGCACACCTGCCAAACTTTCCCATCAGTGTGATATGTTTCGCCATCAAAAATATGACTTTCAGATAGCTCCTCAAGGAACTCCTTGAGTGGCCCCATTTGAGCTTTGCGCAGTGATTTCCACGTTTGACCCTTTTGGGCACGTTTCTGCTTAGGAAGCTTGAACATGAGGGTCTGATAGATGCGGTACTTGGGGTCTGTCCGAGGATCGATCCCGTACGGCACCACACCATCTCTCCAGGGACCTCCTTTGAATTGATATGCCGTGTAGTTGAGGTACTTCTTCAGTTCATTCCAGTTCTTGAGTTTCCCACCCAAATAGTTCATCAAGGAACGACGCGTCCAAACGGGCCGAGTATTGAAGGCTTCTTCCAGCTCTGCAATAATCTCAACCATGCGAGGATCTGTCATATCTGGAGGTATTTGAGGGCCTTCTGGCGCAGGATCTTCTGCTCCTATAAAATAACCAACTTGCTTGACAGCCGTTGTGTTGACGGTTCCTCCATCCTCCGTGGCACGAACATATGGATTTTGTGAGTATTGATAGTTGAAAGGCAAGCTCATGTGAGTGAATATAGGAGGCGGTATAATGTCCACGTTTGGACCTTTGTCAACCCCGGGAACAAATTTGAATTCCTTGATTGATTCGACTGTATTTCTCCCCGTTAGACAAAAACCAATAATATGCAAGTATGGGGACGCATACCATCTCCAGGAAGCACCTGATCGACATATCTTTGAGCAAATGAAGATTTTGTCATGTCCCAATAAAAGTCTGCGAGTCCCCGGAAGCGGTGTGTGTGTTTGATCACACCTACGGCCTCGACCTGATAGCTGTTGGCGTTGTCTTGGAGCTTGCGGCGCAAAAGCTTGGGATCATCGAGGCGCGAACAAGACTGAACCTCTTCCTTCTGGGGCGGCTCAGTTTCAGAATCTGTCACTGCAATATCCCCTTCCCACGGGCCGTTAGTGTCCCTCTTTCGCTTTCTCCCAGTTCGTTTTGGGACTGTGACTTTGAGAACGACATTGTGGCTCTTGGCATTATGTGACATGATAGGTTTACAGAAAGGACTTTCCGGCACTAAATAGAAGGGAATTGAGTTGCGGTTGGTATCCATCACCTAAGATATTCCAGTTAGATGATGAGAAAGCAACGTCCAAGAAACGAGTGGCACAAACATGCTGCAGCGAAGGCACTCTGCCAAATGCCCGAATGGCGCGATCGACATCATTAACAATGGCGGGAATCTCCACCGCCCCCAGAGAACAATTGGGAACAACGTAACTTGGGGCAGAGTCTGGCGGTGCCGGGCCAGCAGTAGACTCCCGCCGACTACCATTGTGCTCATCTGCAAGGCTGCCTTGTCTGCTCGAAGCGTCCTCGTCGGATAGGTGATCCATGTTGCGCCAGGCGATCTGGACACTTTCCTCCGAATAAAGAACCAGCTAAATAATTAAAATTAACAGCCTTGGGTATTATTCGGTACCAAAAGGAGGGAAAGGCGCAGAATCCCTGGACCAATAGTTGCTCTTCTTCAAGTGCCATCGACACCAAAAACTTCTAAACCGCAATTTTCTGACCTGTCAGATGCACAGCCACAGAAAACTGGCCAGTGTGACGGCTACCACGGGAATAGCGTATCGCAATAGTATCCCGAAACTGCGGAGACTCAATGAAGAGCAAATGATGGACAACTGACGTAGGTCCTGTGCGAGTGTGTGCCGACAATAACAGGCAAAGTGTGGATGAAGATTTGCGTGCACTGTAGGCTGGTTTTTGTGGCTTGCGTCAGTCCTGGCATGGCAGCGCTGTGGCTTGTCGATATGCATGGCCCGTGCACCCCGGTGATGATCCATGAGTGACAGAATACCGGCACATGACGCAAATTTCTCTCAGCCTTTTCGAGCACGATAAGCTAAGGTGCAATGCGAGAAAGTGAGACGCCCAGCAAGATGCATTTTGTCTAATGCCATGATGGGGGTCCCTTATTTGAGCTGGCAGTTCATTTAGTCGTGCTTTGCATTATGCTTCTTACACACTTTATGGTGTGCCATGTTTTCTGTCACCCATCTGATCCCCTAAATATGAATGGGTGTGCAAGTGTTTTGGGTGATGTGGGCCCACCAATAGTTCGCCAGGTATATGCTGCCGGTGAGAGTTTGTTGCCCGCTCTCCGCAATGCGATCAGCCATTTTTGTCAATTGCGGGCTTGTTGATGGCCACGGAGCATGTGCATGCAAGCGATGGTTCCAGAATAGGGCACGCAGTGGAGAGGCTCCATGTTCAATTGCTCTTGAATGTTGCTGACAGCCCGTATTGAAGCACCTTGGAGAGGCTGGTGCCACCAACCCCAATCCTTGCACGTCTCCTTTAATCCTTCAGCCCCTAGCTCATCGATCCCCCGGCGGATGGTGTGCCCCAGGTGCTTGTCCAGGTTCCGGGTCCTAAAAATGGTAGGGGAGACGGAGTTGACACCACCTGGGCGGCCAATGCCTCGTCGTAGCTACATGCACCGATTCGTACGCGTGACCTGCATCAAGTTACAGACTGTCTTGGATGGAATTAGCTTTGACTGCACACTGCCTGCTCGGGCGCTGTCTCTCAAACAGGAAGAAGCAAAGAAAGCCCTGCCTCTCGCCCTCAGCCTTAAAAGACAAGCCTCCGAGTAGGAAAGAAAAAAGAAGAAAAAAATCTGCACCTTGTTAAACTATTCCACAGCGGTTACAGCGTTAGGTGCACTGCTGCAGCGCACAGCCCGCCCCCTGGAGGCACCGCCCGGGCGCTAAGATTTCGTCCCGTCCACTAACCGATGGTCCCCTTGTCCCCTAACTCCCCCCGGGAGCTCCATCCCAACTCACCTACAGGCACCTAAACCGCCTGATTTCACCGCCCCAGCCCGCCCGCTGGCCAGCACTCGACACCACCACGCGCCCGCTGCCCGTACAAGATCCCCCTTCGAGCACGTACCAGCCGCCCTCAAACCCTCGCGTACATACCCTGCCGAGCCGCCAGCGGTTAGTAGTAAATACCTTGGCCGCGTGCCAGCAGGCTGTAGGGGCGCAAGTATAGAGTACAGCTAGCGACATAGCTTCTGGGCCGCCGGTGCTGCACGGCACTGGCCTTATGCCAGGCTGGGAACTGAGCTGGATTGGTCTGCGGTCCTGGTCTCCCTGCGGCCTCGAGCAGCGAATAACGGCGCGTCCTCGAGCTTCCCCCCCGCAAAGCACAACATCCCTCCACTGGCGCCCAACGCAACGACTTCCTCCAATACCACTACCTCGCCTTTAACCTGCCCACGACCACAACCTCGAACTAGTGACAGGCGACGACGCATCTATTGCGGCCATCCCATTATCCCACTTCCTCTCTCTCTCTCCCTCCCTCCCTCCCCTCCTCTCCTCTCCTCTCTCGGCCCAGCATCTTCAAGAGACACAGTATCCGCCAGCATCAGCAGCGCAGCAGCACCTCCGCAGCAAGCCCCCCGTCGTCCTGCGCCAGTGCCCGCGCCAGCCAGCGCCAGCCAGCGCGAGGAACCATCCTCCCGCACCGCACCGCACTCAGACCAGCCCAGCAGCAGCACTCCATAATATCCCGACTCCCGAGCCCTGGCTGGTTCAGTGTTTCTCCATCCCAGTTCGCCATCGTGGGAGGCCACGCCCCGATACTGCTCTCCCCTCGACGACCTGCTTCTCCCTCTCCATCCTGGCCCTTCGCCTCGCCGTCTCGCCCTAGCTGCCCAGCTCCAGCTTCCACGCCCGCCTCAGCCGCGTCCTGTCCTCTCTCTGGCCCGGACCCCGAGTCAATCCGCCATTTCGCCAGGCTGGCCCCCTCATCTCCAAATCGCCTGCCCGCGACGATCCCCGCGTCTGCTCATCGCCACGACCTCTTCCGTCCGCGATTCCCCCAGAACGCTTGCATTCCTTCCGTCGCCGCCGTCGTCCTGTCGTCACACTCGAGCCCCTGACGTCGTTGCCCTGCTGCCCCACCGCCCTCCTCGAACCGAGCAGTAGCGGGCATCTGAATCGTCCACCCCACCTACAGAACACTGTTGTCCGACAAGATGAAGCGCTTCAGCCAAAGAGTTGTAAGTCTTGTTTCGTCCTGGCTCTCCCTTGGCCCCTGCTAACGTTGTGCCTCTTCATATTCAGCTTTCGCGCGGGAAAGATTCCAGCAAGTCTTCTAAGAAGAACAAGGATTCCAAGGATGGTACCGCCTCTCCTTCATCACGGGACTCGAACCAGTCCCCCGTCTTGACGCCCTCATCCTCGACGTCGACGCTCAACGATATCCGCAACAAGCCTCTGCCCTCGGGCAGTTCCGGCGATCACGGCAGCGCTTCTCAGCCCTCCAACCTCTCCAATGTCACCCAGGCTGGCGGCACCCCTGATCGATTCGGAGGCGCCTCGAGCCCCAATGGTGGCAACTCCAACTCCCGACTGCCCCCAACTGTCATCATCAGCCCGACGCCCGGCGTATGTTTTCTTTTATGAGCCCTGCCTGCCCATTGCTTCCCCAGTCCAGACGCTGACCCTTGACTCTCCAGCATGTCCCTCCCCCAGGCGCCGCCGAGACGATGCCGCATGATCTGGCCCCTCCCAAGGCTGGCCAGAAATCGCTCCTGATTCATAGGGGAATTGACAACAGAGATGCGATCCCCGAGGGCCTCCGCACACCCAAACGACAGCACTCGTCCCGCTTCGACATCTCGGCCCACCGCGAGCTGGAGAAACTCCCCGGATTCCACGAGGTACCGCCTAACAGACGGCAAGAGCTCTTCATGCAGAAGATTGATCAGTGCAATGTCATCTTCGACTTCAACGATGCGAGCGGTGACATGAAGTCCAAGGAGATCAAGCGACTTGCACTTCACGAGCTTCTCGATTACGTGGCCAACAACCGACAAGTCATCACGGAACCCATGTATCCCAAGGTTGTCGACATGTTCGCCAAGAACCTCTTCCGACCCATTCCCCCACCCATGAACCCCCAGGGCGAGGCCTTCGATCCAGAGGAGGACGAGCCCGTCCTGGAAGTTGCTTGGCCCCATATCCAGGTCGTCTACGAATTCTTCCTGCGCTTCATTGAGAGCCAGGACTTTAACACCAACATCGCTAAAGCCTATATTGACCACAGCTTTGTTCTGCAGCTCCTCGAGCTCTTCGACTCCGAAGACCCTCGTGAGCGCGACTTCCTCAAGACGACCCTCCACCGTATTTACGGAAAGTTCTTGAACCTGCGATCCTTCATTCGACGATCCATCAACAATGTATTCTTCCAATTCACATACGAGACCGAGCGCTTCAACGGCATCGCTGAGCTCCTCGAGATTCTTGGTTCCATCATCAATGGTTTCGCCCTCCCTCTCAAGGAGGAGCACAAGATCTTCCTCACCCGAGTGCTGCTGCCCCTCCACAAGCCCAAGAGCTTGAGCATGTACCACCCGCAGCTCGCCTATTGTATTGTCCAGTTCCTGGAAAAGGATGCCTCGCTCACGGAAGATGTATGTGGCGCTGAGAGAAAGAGGAACCCACGCTGCAGGAATATGCTAACATTGAGACTAGGTTGTTCTTGGATTGCTCCGTTACTGGCCCAAGGT
The DNA here is from genome assembly GCA_002179835.1 of Calonectria leucothoes. Taxonomy (NCBI): domain Eukaryota; kingdom Fungi; phylum Ascomycota; class Sordariomycetes; order Hypocreales; family Nectriaceae; genus Calonectria; species Calonectria leucothoes. Next base: position 430,098 of record NAJI01000199.1, read on the forward strand.
CAACAGCACCAAGGAAGTCATGTTCCTTAATGAGGTTGAAGATATCTTTGAAGTTATGGACCCTGCCGAGTTCGCAAAGGTTCAGGAGCCCCTCTTCCACCAGCTAGCCAAGTCCGTTGCCAGCCCCCATTTCCAAGTCGCTGAGCGTGCACTGTACTTCTGGAACAACGAGTACTTTTGCAACCTCGTTAGCGACAATGTAGAGATTATTCTCCCCATCATGTTTGCGCCTCTCTACGAGAACTCCAAGGGCCATTGGAATAGGTACAGTCGAGCCATCCCCATTCGATGTCAAAGTTCAGTCTAACAGCGCCCATCAGGACCATCCACGGCATGGTGTATAACGCCATGAAGCTCTTTATGGAGATTAACCCTCAGCTTTTCGACGACTGCTCCCACGACTACACCGAGCAGCAGAACAGCGCTGCGGCCCGAGAGGCCATCCGAGAACGCAAGTGGGCTGCTCTGAGTGAAAAGGCGGATCAACAGAGAGAAGTCAACGGCTCTGCAGATGCGCCTCGCAACCACGTTGCCTCCCTCTCCCGCGTTGACGAGGTTGACCCCGTGACCGAAGACAACCAAAAGCGTCTCGACTCGCTCAAGCTGCAGGACGGTTCTGCAACCGGCCGCCGACCCAGCTTGCACGAACGCCAGAACTCGGTTGGGTCCACAAGAAGTCGGTAATTCAGCTCGCTAGCCTGGTAAACCCAGTTCAGCGCTCGCATCAACATGTCTCAGATTATAGGAACCGCAAGGGCTCGCAAATTTCAATCAAAGCATTATTGGACGTATAACGGGCCTCTGTTGCAGTATATTCCGCGCTGCAGGATAATGCAGGTGAAGAAAGAAAATTCCGGTGTCTTGATTCTGCGCGACTCAATTAACGGACTTGGCGAAGTATTCGTGCAGTCGCTTTTTGAGGGGTTGCCAATGCTCTTCCGCCTACATCGATCACATCAATAGCCCCATCCATTTCACACCCTACTCTCCAGACCAGAACGCGATCCAAACCCCAAACGGCTTGGGTGATCCATTAATCCACTCTACTCGCTTACTCCTTCCTACCCTCCCATTGCTGCGAGACGTCACCGATCGATGTAGGGAGACGATTGGGCCCAGGGAACACAACAAGAGCGTGAACTGAGCACAAACAAAAGTGGCCGTTTAAGCTTCTAGTGTAACTTTTCCCCCTTTCTTTTCTGCTCTGGCTCGTTCTTGTTTTGATTCTTTTTTTTTTCTTCCCCTTTTTGTTTCTCTTTTTTCAAGTTTCTTTTTTTGTTCGTCTTCTTTTTTCTTGCTCGCTTCACAAGCTTAAGAGATCAGGCGTATGGAGGAAATTTACGAGGGTGTCGTCTTGTCGTTGCAGTGGAGGGCATTTTGCAGCTACGCAATGTCTGCTCTGCGACGTGTGGTCGTGTATGCGCGTGATGAGTGAGAGGGGAAAATGAAGGGGGCGGGTGGCTTCTCCTTGGTTTATGTAGACGATGAATGAGCAAGACTAAAAGTCAGCCGGATAGAAAATTTGATCACGCGCGAGAGCAATGAAAACTGGTGTGCATGAGTGTTTTGTTTTGTTTCAGTGTACTATGGTCCGTATTGTAGGTTAGTAAACATGTTGAGCATTGATTGGTCGTTCTGATGAAAACATGTATAGATATATAACGCTAGGCTTGCTACGATACAAAGAGTTTTTGTGTTGACTTCTTTACCATCCACCTCGACCACGGTCATAACCTCCCCTTCCACGACCTCTGAAGCCCCCTCGACCTCTCCCACCACCCTCGAAGTGGTTGTTGTGAGAGGGCATGTGCTGTTGCGGCGGAGGCGGAGGCGGCGGGACCGGCCAGCCGCCCATCATGGGCTGCGCCATGTTGGGGTTGAACCAAGTGCCAGGCGGCCCACCCATTGGCGGTGGCGGCGGCGGCGGCCATGGGCCTTGGTAACCAGCAGGAGGGGGCGGAGGGACGGGGAACTCGCCTGGAGGAACAGGAGGGAAGGGTGGCGCAGGATAAGGATGCTGTGGGGGAGGTGGGTGACTAGGCTGGTCGCGGCGGTAGGGAGGTTCACGGGAACGAGAGCGCGATGGAGAGCGGCTGTACGATCGACGGCGCTCAGATTGGTCGCGGCGCCTGCCGGTGCTTCGAGTGCGGCTGCGGTTTTGACTGCGGCTTGGATCGCGACTGCGGGACGAGGAGCGGCTGCGATGCCGTGAAGCACTACGGCTTCGCGAGTGGTTGGATAGGCGCCGACGTTTGAAGGCCGGCGGCGAGGAGCTCTGCGACCTCCCACGCGAATAGCTGCTGGATCGCGATCGCGATCGGGAGCGTCCTCGGCTAGGGTCGTTGGTTCCCCTTCTCCTCCGCTCCTTCATCTTTTCGCAAAAGTGGCGAGACCAGCCGTAGTAGGTTTCGCCGCCGATGATGTCCCCAGTAACCTCGTCCATGACGACCCTCTCGCCCAGCTCGTTCAGATCGGTATGCGGGTCTTCGTCCAACACTCGGCCCCTGGAGAATATGCGCTCGACATCGGAGAGGAGCGTCTTGACGGCTGTCGCAAGGCCCTTGTCGGCGGGGCCCGAGGCGAGCTGGATCGGCTTGACGAGGTCTGGAAGCATTGGCTTTGTAGAATTGGGTGTGAGGTGAGGCAGCCAGGTTGCGGCAGGAAGGTCGAACCATGGCGTGGTCGGGTCGCCGTGCAGCGAGGGGAGGACGTACGGCGCATCCTTGGCGAGCTTGAGAGAGGTCGTCGTGGGCTGCGGGGCAGTGCTGATGTGCAGCGGGACACCGTTGGTGATGGCGTCTTTGGTTTTGGATATGAGGTTGGGTGTGAAATATTGCTTTTCCTCCCAGAGATCGACAAGCTTCTCGAGCTTTTTTATGTGTTTCGGGCAGTTGTCAAACGCGGCTGTGTTTGCGACCAAGCCAGGGAGGAAGTCGTCCCACAACGTCGCAAACTTTGAATTTCCGCCTCGCCTGACGACATGATATAGGACATCGTTGATTACGTAGAGGAGATGCAGCCTCCTCCTCTTGAGGCTGGGCTTCTCGCCCTCATCCTGCAAGCTCTTGGACAGGGCTGCCAGGAACTTGACAAGTGCGGCGGAGCGCGCGGACGAGTGCGCAATGTTCTGGACGATCCAGGCCTTGCATTTCTGTGTGTCGGCGAGAGAAAGAAAAATTTAGCGCTTCTGTCGGGGGGAGACACGTAGAAGAAGAGACGCTGCAAAAGGGGGGAGGATGGTGCTATGTGTTGGAGCAAACCTGGACGTTGGGGCGCGAGCACTGGGCGAGGGCGGACGAGACGAGCGGGAAGAAGGCGTCGACGTCCTGGCGGCTGAGGGACGACGGGTCGGCGCGGAAGAGAGTGGCGGAGAGTGTGGCCTTTGCGATGGCCAGCTCCGGCGTCGCCATGGTCTGACAAGAGAAGGAGAGGGAGTAGACGAAAACAGCAGCCGGACGTGTTGTGATGCTAACCCGTCATGTGTGCTACAGCATATCTGGGAGCTTGCTTGTTGGAGCTCGAGAGCCTTGCGCACGCACACAAGCCTGGTCTGCAATCCAATTGCGGCGGGTATACCTCGGCCGCGGCCGCACGTGGGAGATGAGACGCGGCAGAAGGCGCCAGCGCGGCGAGTTGCAGATGGCGTTGAAGCTAAAATAAAATATTCAAATAAAATAAACTACGGCCTGCGAATGCAAGAATGGAGTCATTCAGTGGAATAAGTAAGTAAGCTGGCGGGGAAAAGTAATGTTCTATCAGTGCATGAAACAAAATCCAGAGGTAGCTGATCAATTGATGCCTTGCCTTCATTATAATCACATCCTTTTCATTTTGCCTAGCTCAGAAAGGGTCCTGTGATTCCCGCTGGGAAGGTACAGCCTTTTGGAACCAAAAACTACTATGATTGATCGGGTATTCTTCCATTGGTTTATTATCCATACATCAATCGGTCAATAGATGCCAGGTGCGCGCAGTTCTGATTCAACAGTGCATTTTAAGAGCAATAGGATCACGCATGTGCGAAAACTTCCCTCAGCAGTGTGGTTATCACATGCTATGACTTATAAGAATATTGCTATAGGTCGAGTTTTGTTCTGCCTGTTTACCATTGAATGTCATGGGTGACTACAAGCTCTAGTCTTACCTCCCACACAGTCTATGCCTATTACGGTGTGGATTTCATGGCCAAAGTCACGGATGACGAAATACAGCCTCTCCGCTTGCCAGCTCTCCCGTTCCCTCGTATTGCCCAGAAGGAAAGAATAAAAGCATTATATTAGCTATGCATAACTGTGCGCCTGAGCCAAGCAATTGCAGGGTGCATGTCAGGCACTACATTCACCATTCATTGATTCAGGTAGTCATGACACTCTCCTCATGTGTTCTCCGGTTTACAAGGCCGTTATTTTATGCCAGTGAGCATGATATGATGGGAATAAAATGCATCAGACAACCCATGACTGACGTCGGCTATATCAACTCAGCGCTCCACTCGCCCGGTGTCAGTGTTGCATCAAAGCGCTCAAACCGCGCATTTGGGCTTCAATGTTGTTTACTAAATTTACCATCATGATAGCAAGATTGGAATTGGCGTGGACAAAGAGAGAAGAAATATGGTCATTTCGGATACCTATTCATCATACCCAGCAAGCAATGCCGTTCCAACACATAATGTAATGTACACGGCTCCATGGAGGAGCCCTTTGTCTTCGCCATCTCTCGATACCCTCTCCTCCCAGAGCGCCTACGAAAACCGATCCCCCTTTGGACTTTTATAAACGGCTGTGCCTTCGAATTTGCTCTTGTCGCCAATCTGTTGCGACTCGGTGGCGGGGGCGTGTCTCGTGGGGGCAGGGTCGCTGCTGGCCTCTTGGCTGGGAGAGCCGGTGGCGTCGGTTCGGACGGCACCTCCGTTGCCGTATCTGCCCTGCTCGTATTCGAGCGACTCAATCATGCGCATCTTTTTGCGCTGGGCCTCGAGCTTAGCTTGGCGGTCGGCGTTGATGGACTTCTTAGCAAAGTAGTAGGCACCACCTCCGGCTGTGACGCACGAAAAAAGCAAAAAATGTCAATTCAAGTTCAAGCAGCTTCAGCAGCCAAGTTGCAAGGGATTGGATTCGTACCAACGCAGAGAGAGCCCCAACCGAGCCTGGGTGCGAAAGGGTTTGGTCAGCCTGGAGAAGCAGCGGAAGCCGGCAGCAATCGGGATACGAACCAGAAAGACTTGACCTGGGAAAAGAAGATCAGCATCAGCACATGCGACACGGGTGCTAGCGGGACGCAGGGGCAACTTACAGTGTTCATTTTGGCGGGCGAGGATCAATTGCAGGGCGAAAGGAAGAGCGACTGCAGGACTTGTGCTGGATTAAAAAGAGAAGCCGAAGTCGGGTGCAGAAAACAATTGAGACAGGGTTTTGGGGACTGTGTAAGTGGGAATGGCCTGACATGATAAAGGCCTTTTCACGGCCCATGTTCGGGGTCCAGGCCTTGTCGGCCGGGTCGGCCATCTGAGATGGAGGTGGCCGAGCAGGGTACGTACCTGTGCTGGACTTGGTGGTGGTGGTGAGCTGTCAGCGTCCTTGGGGAGAGGAGGGGAGCGCAAGCGTCTGGGAAATTAGTGGGTCCGCCTCTTCCCCTGTCGCCCATCCATCCAAAGTTGGAGGAGGCATTGATTTACCCAGCAAGGGAAGGGAGGAAGAAATGGGGAGGAAATGCAATGCAATAGGGGAGACAGATTGGGGATGCCAGAGGGCAGATGGAAAATGAGAAAAGGGGGGAGGATGCGGCAATTGAAGCCATCTACACTGTTTGTATTCAATTCCATTGTTCTTTGGTGAATGCATCCCGCTTGTCAATACTCCAGCGCGCGCTCGTGATGCAAATACAAGCCGCATCACACTGTGCTCATCTCTGCCTCCAAATGCCAATGCCATGTCGTCGTCACCCATTGACGCAGGTGGTCCCAGCAACCAACCACTCGAGACCCAAGGACCGTAATAAAGCCCAGAGAGGCCGCTGGGAGCCGCGACACACGCTAAGGCGCCCCTAGGCTGGGCAACCTTCCAGGCACCCACAAAGCGCCGTTGGGCATGTCACCAAACTCGCAGCGCCCAAGCTGGAACCCAAAACACCGTTACAGGGGTGCCGCTCTGCCGCCATTTTTAGCACCAGAGCTCAGATTGCCTCCCGGTCCATCGCACTGTTTCACCCCCAAACCCTCCGCGTGAACCGCACAGTGCCAGTGCCGCCGCCCAAGCGCACCCACTTGGCACACTTATGACATAAGGGTGGCTCAGCCAGTCGCACCGGCGCTGGAAATTGTGGGAGACCACGCAAGACAACCTGCAACATCTCGAGGCCACGAGAGCGAATAGGGGACTCCAGGAAAAACATACACCATCTCTCGCCCATCAAGGCCCCTACTGCCTCTCCCTTTCTTCCTCACCAACGCCTGCTCCCACCGGGGCTCTCCACCAAGTAATGCTACAGCTCCCGACTGCTCTGCGAAGCTCACCCCCAGTCCATCCCCAACCATCTACCACTGTCAGCACCCAACGACGGCTGCCGCGATCTGCGCACCTGTAATAAAACGATACATCGCCGCTCCTTTTTTTTTTCACCCTGATTCTTTTTTCGCCAAAACCACGCCCTCTGTCCGCCCGCCTACGTGTCGTCCTCCAGACCTCGCGTGCGGCCTCGAATGCGAAGCGCCCTGGCGTTGATGCCTTGATGAACGAGACGTGCTGGGCGTGGGTGTAGTGGGTAGTACCGCCCTCGACCCCCGCCGTCGAGAAGCATTTACTCCAACGCCATGGATCCCCCCAAAGGAGATGGGCCCGATGGCTCGTCGATTGTACGGAGCCTCCCCGTGTCGAGTCCCTTGTTTTTCAGCTAACGTGAAGCAGAGACCTGTCTCGTCGCTGCGGGCGCGATTCGAGAACATGGGCACTGCGAAGCCCGCCGATGTCCCCGCCCCGCCATCTTCCTCGTCACGATCCATCTCTCCGGCACCAAAGCCAGACCGACTTCGAGACTTCAGACCGGCACAGGAGGCCGCCTCAACCGTCTCAAGCCCCGTAGTTCCTTCAAGACCTCAGCCGCGACCCAAATCCTTCATTGGCACCGTTAGCATCCACCAGGACGTGAGCCCTGCCCCTCCTTCGGCTCCTCACCCTTCAACTCGACCCGTTATAGCTCCCAAACCTCAACCTATCCAGCAACATGCGCCCCAGACTCCCGTCACGCCAGCCGTCATGGTTCAGCCTCCTCAGTCGCCGCCCAAGGGGCGTGTCGGCAGCGTGGCAGTCAACGATCAATCCCCGTTCCTCAATCCCGACCCCGTTGCCGCCCCTTCAACCCCTAACTCCTCCGGTCGACAATTCAGGATCCCAAGCCGACCGCACACTCCCTCCGCGTCCGTTGACCTCCCCAGGTCCCCGCGATCAGGCGGGTCGCAACCACCGTCGCCTCCTCCCCCCAGGCGATCCTCCGAAGTGAGGCGCGAGCCAAAGATGGCTCCCCCCCCTCCAGCTCCACGAAAAACCGACAAACCCCTGATTCCTGCCCCGAAGCCCATATCAACACCAGAGGCGCACGCCACTGGGCTTATCAGGAAGGCCGACATATCGCAGGAAAACTCACCATTCAACAGCCCCCCGAGCAGCTTTGACTCCCCCCCTAAACTCCCTGCGCGGCCAAGACCTCAACCGCAAGGGGATATGCCTCCGCCTCCTCGCCCCCGGTCTGTCGTGATTGGTTTCGACCCCCCACCAGTCCATCGATCTTCCTCTGTTGCGAGACGGGAACCCGAGGCCAATGACGCAATCAAGATCAATGTTGGTCACGCCAATGAGCCCCCTCCTGTTCTCCCAGTAAGGCCGGTATCTGAAGTCCCACCCCGACCCGCAGCCCTGAACACAAACACCATGAAACCTCCACCACGCCCGCCACGCCCAGTGATTCCCGCTGCTCAACAAGTAGACAGCCCGCAGACTGCTGTGGCTCCAAAGCGCGTCGTTTCAACTCCAACTACGCAGCAACCGCAATCTCAACTGGCCCCAGCCCGGCCGCATGGACGATCCATGACAATAGACAGGACATCAGACCGAGCGCCTACTGAATTCCGCATTCCTACAACAGCTGTGGCTTCGGCAACTTCTACAGCGGGCGCTTCCAAGCCAATTCAGTCGGCGCCTGTCCCTGCAAAGATTGCGCCTGCAACCACTGCAGTATCAGTAGCCGCAGCAGCGGGACCATCCAGGCCGATCCAGTCTACGCCGGTTGCTACTCAAATGGCTTCCAAGGTCGAGGCTGTGGACCATGTGACGGCTTATCCAGAGGCTTCCAATATTAACCGCCGGCCTCCTTTTATCAAGCAAGGCTCGCACGAGATATCAACAAAGTACGATGCCAGGACCTTTGACGTCTGCGGTGAGTTTGTGTGCGCAAGCGGCCACCTGACGCGAGTGTGGAGCTTGCTAGACGGCGAACTAGTCATGAGCTTGCAGCACACGGAGGGCATCAAGGCTACGACCGTTGCCTTCAAGCCTGCCGCCGATCCCCGAGAGGAGGGCAAACGGCTCTGGATAGGCACAAACAACGGAGAAATTATGGAAGTAGAAGTGGCAACGCACGCGATAACCCCCAGCAAGCCAGGTGTTCATGGCCGCAACGAGGTGACCAGGATCTACCGGCACTTCAACGAGTTGTGGACCCTTGACGAATCTGGAACCTTGCTCGTCTGGGGTCCCGATAACAATGCCGTATCAAACGTGACTGGCGGTCCATCTCAGAGCTACAAGGTCCCCAAAGGTCATACCTTTTCTCTGGTGATTGGCGACGAGCTATGGCATGCCACAGGCAAAGAAATCCGCGTGTTCGCGCCCTCGGCCGAGGGCCGGACGCAGTTCCAGGTGCTCGTGCGTCCCCTTGTTGTGGATAATGCAGGGGAAGTGACATCCGGGGCCATTATAAGGTCCGACCCGGACAAGGTAATTTTCGGACATGTGGATGGCAAGATTTCGGTCTTCTCGGTGAGCAACTACGCCTGCATCCAGGTCATCAATGTCAGCACATGGAAAATCAACGCGCTGGCCAGCTCGGGCCGACACATCTGGGCCGCTTACAACACCGGCAAGATTTGCGTCTACGAGATTGACGAGGCTCCATGGACGCTCAAGAAAGAGTGGCAGGCCCACGACAACGCCATTGTGAAGATGATAGCTGATCCATCGAGCTCATACTTCCTCGACCGGCTCCAGGTCATTTCACTCGGAGGCGACAACAAGATCAAGGCTTGGGATGGGCTTTTAGAAGAGGACTGGCTTGACGAATCCATGAAGTCCAAAGACACGCAGTACTGCGATTTTGACGAAATCAAAGCGCTGTTTTTCACGTGGAACGCCGGCGCCTCGACTCCATCTAGCCTTCGCTACTCGGGCGGAGATGGAACCTTCTTCCAGGATCTCATCCAGTCAAGCGGCGCACCTGACCTCATTGTGTTTGGTTTCCAGGAACTGGTTGATCTAGAAGACAAGAAGCTGACAGCCAAGAGCTTCCTCAAGAAGAACAAGAAGAAGGAGGGATCTGACCAAGAGCGAATGAGCCACCAATACAGAGACTGGAGGGACTTTTTGATGAAGACGCTGGACGACTACATGCCCGCGGGCCACCTGTACCACTTGCTTCACACGGCGCCGATGGTGGGATTGTTTACCTGCGTCTTTGTAAAGGCCGGCCTTCGGGACCGAATTCGAAACCTGCACGGCGCCGAAGTCAAGCGAGGCATGGGCGGGTTGCACGGCAACAAGGGCGGAGTTGCGGTCCGGTTCAAGATCGACGATTCGTCAGTGTGTCTGCTCAATTGCCATCTTGCAGCTGGGCAGTCGCAGGCCAACCAGCGACACAGCGATATTGCAGCGATTTTGGAATCTCCCCTGTTCCCACCGGAGCGCGATTCCGCAGTGCGAATAGACTCTTACGTGGGGGGCGGCGACGGCAGTCTCCTCGTGGACCACGAGCTCTGCATCCTCAACGGCGACATGAACTACCGCATTGACACCATGTCTCGGGACACGGTGGTGACAGCTGTTAAGCAGAACAACCTTGCTAAACTCCTGGAGCGCGACCAACTCCTCGTTGCCCGACGCCGCAATCCCGCGTTCAAGCTCCGAGCTTTTGACGAGATGCCAATCACATTTGCGCCAACATACAAGTACGATGTCGGAACAGACACATACGATACCAGTGAGAAACGACGAAGCCCTGCATGGTGCGATCGAATTTTGCACAAGGGCCGAGGCCGAATTGAGCAGTACGATTACAAGCGACACGAAGTGCGTGTGAGCGACCATCGACCCGTGACGGGAACCTTCAACCTGTGGGTGAAGAAGGTGGACCACAAACGAAGATCAATTGCATGGGTGGAAAGCGAGCAAGGATACGAGCATGTGCGAGAGCAAGAAACCAGTATTGAAAAGTGAGCTGTCTGAAGGAAACGGCAATCTGAACAAGCCAACTAACAAGATTACAGACTACTTTATTTGATGAACACTTGTGGCTTTGACGAGCAAACCAGCCAGAGATTGGTTCAAGAGCGATGAAGGGGTGAAACAAGCAAGGCGCAAACCCAAATCAGGAAAGTCGACGAGAGGGGGGAAAACATATAAAAACCCATGCGTGTGTATCTCTGACTTGGATTGAATATGACGTGGGGGGAGGAGTAACTTTTGATACCAAGGGCCTTGTGCCGAGCCATTAACAGATGGCCAAGGTCAAGGCACAAAACTTGGGTGGAGCGCAGCGATAGATAGCTGTTTGTTTCGCTCGCCTTCGTTTCTTTTCACTTTGTTGTTTTTATTCTTCTATTTAGACATGGATAAGCGAGCATTCAGTCGGAAGCGGAATGGATTGGGGCATTATGACTATAGAAGGGCGGTCACCCAGCACAGGGTAGGAAAGGACTGGACGAGTGGAGAAACTCTTTTGTGGACTATTTGATTTGTGGTGATTGAAGCAAGGGGATGGGGAGAGGGAGGGATGAGGAAAAGGAAAGAAATAAAGAAATAAATAAGAGAACAAAGCCACTGGCTCAATAAATGCACATGAAAATGCAAGGTTGGAGCGATTTTGAGGTGAAGTTACTTTGCACAAGCACAGCTGTGCTAAAGGTGATACGAGCGGAACATCTGTACTAGGACGTCATAGGGGCAGATTACTGGCCAAAGATTAGCCAGATTCCCCCACTGCATCTCAGGGATTGGCGCAATCTGGGCACTGGGACAACGAGGATAGGGGGCTTATGAGGCTCTCTGCGGTCAATTGCCAGGGTCCGAACCCGAATACGTTGAAATTAGTTGTTGGATATATCTTGGGTGCGTCCCATCGCAGCTTCGGTTTCTTTGTATTCTTTTTGGATCCGCCACTGAGACCAAATTCATTACCGCACAGTAGGTGTCCGGTATCTTTGTTTTTCCAGGGGCCCACGAACCCAGCAGCTGACGTGCCGTGGCAGAAATAGAGAGCGAGGGGCTGCTCTGAACGTTCGTTGCCTTATCCCCTGGACCCCAATTTCGCGGGACCAAGTCTCAAGTGAGCGGTGAGAGGCACCAGCAAGAGGTCGGAACCACAGCCGAGCAGAATTCTAACTTGAGGAGCAGTCGGGAGCGAGCGAGAGTGCATTTTGCCATTCACGCCGTGCAAATCATTGCGTCTCTCTCTCTTTTTTTTTTTTTTTTAATTGATTCGTCTCGTATTTAAAGCAAGCAAGAATGGCATCTGAGGCTCGGATGACGCCGATCGCGGCCCCCGTGGGCGACGCAAAGCCGGCCCCCCGTGCAGAGCTGACGGAGGAGCAGCAGGCCAAGTACGCGGCGCTGCTGGACAAGGCCAAGGGGTTCGACAGCATCGCGTGCGACAAGGACAAGGACAAGTCGGGGCCCATCTCGGAGCGGGAGCGGGCGTGGCTCACGCGCGAGTGCCTGCTGCGGTACCTGCGGGCGACCAAGTGGAACGTCGACGAGTCGGCCAAGCGGCTGCTGGCGACGCTGGCGTGGCGGCGCGAGTACGGGCTCGACGACTTCACGCCCGACTACATCTCGCCCGAGCAGGAGACGGGCAAGCAGATGATTGTGGGCTTCGACCGCCAGGGCCGGCCCTGCCAGTACCTCATCCCCAACCGCCAGAACACCGACGCCAGCCCGCGCCAGATCCACCACCTCTTCTACATGGTCGAGCGCGTCACCGACATGATGCCCCCCGGCGTCGAGACGCTCAGCCTGCTCATCAACTTCAAGCCCAGCAAGGAGCGCAAGAACACGAGCGTCCCCGTCTCCACCGCCCGCGAGGTCCTGCACATCCTGCAGAACCACTACCCGGAGCGCCTGGGCAAGGCCCTGATTATCAATGGTGAGTTTCGCACACCGTGTTCTGGTTTTCTTCGGCTGGGAGAGAGAAAAAGACGGAATGAAAGAATGAAAGGACGAAACTAACACTTCCAGTCCCCTGGCTCGTCTCCGGCTTCTTCAAAATCATCACCCCCTTCATCGACCCCGTGACGCGCGAGAAGCTCAAGTTCAACGAGGACATGAAGCAGTACGTGCCCGAGGAGCAGCTGTGGAGCGAGGACTGGGGCGGCCAGATGGACTTTGAGTACGACCACTCCGTCTACTGGCCCGCCCTCAACGAGCAGTGCAGGCTGCGCCGCGAGGAGCGCCAGCGACGCTGGGAGGCCGGCGGCAAGGTCGTGGGCGAGTCCGAGGACTACCTCGCCGGCGGCTCCGACGTGAGCGCCGAGGGCATCAAGTACACCATCGGCGGTGTCCCCGCCGCCGCCGCTGCTCCTCCTCCCGTAGAGGCTCCCGTTGAGGCCCCTGCCGTCGAGGCCCCTGCCGTCGAGGCCCCTGCCGCTGAGGCTGAAAAGAAGGAAGACGAGAAAAAGGAGGATGCAAAGGATGAGGTCAAGGAGGTTGCCGAGAAGCTCGCCGACACAAAGCTCGAGGGCCAGGTTGCAGCTACGGCATGAACGGGATACCAGTCTCCCATCTGCGAGAGAGAAAGTGGATTAAAAGGGGGTAAGGAGGATGAATAAACTAGCTGACGAATTTTCCACTTTGATACTTGAATACACTTTGAAGCTTTTGGGACCAAAAGGAGAATCGCGAATCAAGAGTGGCTGTTGTGTATACATGGCTTATGGCTTATCCATGTAGAGCAGAGAGGGGTTGTTGATTCCGCGAGTCCTCGTATTCGCCAACCTTTCAGGCACAAAGTTCCAAAAGTCGCTGAACCATCAGCTGATTGCCATCTTATTCCCAACGAGCCAGTCACTGATAAGAGCCCAGCTGATGCACGCAGTTTTTTCTTCTCTCGTCAACTGCTGCCTGCCTGCCTGGAGATGTAAGATCTTATGCACGGCTTAGCGATTTTGGCAACGCCGATACAACCGCACAGAAACAGAGAGAGGTGAACAGAAGAAGAAGAAAGAAATGCCTGTTCTCATAGGTTCGCGACGGAGAAATCTAGGTTGAATGTGGAGTTTCTACCTGGCGTCCCCCAACTTGGTGGGTGGTTCGCATTTGCCAGGCGAAGGGTGGTAATTAGTGCACAGCGCTGTTTTCCCCGCAGTCCGCTCAACGCTCATCGTCAACAGTGTAGATTTTTGCGGCTCTGCGATGGGCGGCCGGGTTGTTTACGATCAAAGATCTTGGTTAGAATCTTGGTCAGATTGAAAGGGAGGGGGAGCAGGGGTGGAAAGCACGTTTGGCTGAGGCCTTCTGGTTCGCGGCCCAGCATGTTTGTCATGTGCTTTCAAATCGCGCACCCAAGAGGCACAGGCAGAGAGAGAGGGTGGTATTTTGATGCATGGCGATGCACCGTGACCAGAGCGGAATCGCAGATGCTGGCACTATTAGATGTGGCGTGCGTGTGCGTTTCTGGAAAGGGCCGGCGTGGTTGCAGTCTGACTGCTTGAGCCGCAGATGTTTTTCGGTATTGTTTTGATGAGATTTTGTGCGGCTCAGGGAGAAAACAGCCGTCAGTTGTCATGGTTTTTATTGCCTTGGTAGGCAGAAGCCGTCAGACGATACGTGTACACGGATTGGTACGGCCACGCACGCCTCAGACACTTACTCTCTAGCTGACCACTTGGCGATGTCAGTATTTAGAAGTAAGACTTGTGTATAAGGTGAGAGCGATGTCTTGGATAAGATGGCTATTTTGGTTTGCATCCAAGTTCCAGATACAAATTTGAATCAAACATGGAAGAAGGCCGGACTGTAGTATACATGGTAGTAGAAGAGTGAAATTTTATAAAGCAGGGAATTATAATACATGAATAGACACAATATTGGATGCAAGGACCATGTTCACTATTGGCTCTCACAAACCTAACTCTTGGCATGCCATCATATTTCATCACACGCGAGCTTGGATCAATAGTCGACGTCGTCTATAAATGTATCCACCCTGGACTAGCTTGGTGCATTAGGAAGTCATGGAAGGTCCGTGAGCTCCTTCATGAGTCGAATACTAGTACAAAGCGACTATCTCCTAGGAGATGGGCGTAGCCATGTGCCCAGAAATCAGTATAGCCTGCACCCTACAAAACCAGCTGGAATACGAATAGTAGCTCAGATGATATCAACAGACTATAAAATGATTCTCGGGCTTTCAAACTTGTGGGACTTGGAAGCGTCCGTCTATTATCACGGCGCCCATGGTTGCAAACCCGCGGACCTCGGTTCTCTGATACAAAATCCTTTACTGTGAGCCGGGCATCTCTGAGACACTGCTGAGCTAATTGGGAACCAAGAGACATTTCGGGCCTCGATTTCGGCTACAAGGCAGACCCGTGCTTCAGTCATGGGATGGTCCGTTTCCTCGGTTACATGCTGCGCGCGGGATCAGCTTGCTGGCGACACGGAAACGCCAGGGTGCACAGCCAACCGCTGCAGCGAATCCTGCCGGTACGGGGCTGGCAAAGGATTCGAGGCAATGCCACGGCCGGAAAACATGGTCTGGGGCGAAGCAAACCACAACCAACAACCAGCGGCAACGCTCAATATGGTGGAGCCCGATGGTATCTTGTCGGCATGGGTTGCCGCCACAAGGTCCAAAGGATTCAGGCTAAGCAAGCAGGGCTTCCTAGCTTGTTTCGAATGCTGGAACCAGGTAATTGTCTCAATACGATTTTTCGTACTTGTTGCCAACGAACAGCGCTCAAGACGGTTCCATCAAATGTGTTGTCCTTCAAACTTGGCCCAAGAGCATGTCCGATGAAGCGTGGAAACAAGCTGAGACATACGTCTCCCAATGCGGTTCTCAATGTATTTCATAACCGCTCAAGCCCATGTTGTCTTCTTGAATTGTGGTGCCCGAGTGAAAGCGCAAGGGCTGGCCGCAACCAACGAGGCCAGCCATGTAACTAACAGGCCGTCAACTCCACTCAAAAGTGGCTGGTTGTTGGCTCTACTGCTGCAAAGCACCGGCGCTGGCAGGCCGGAGACGGCAGAGGGACGGGTTCTGGTTGGCCAAGATACTAGATTGGCAGTGATTCGCAAAGCGCATCTATCGTGTTAGAGGAGCAAAAATGGTGAGTTGTTCATCTTGTTGTGAGACATGACATGGGACAATCTTCAATTCAAAGCTGCACCACCAATCGGTGCGCGGATGGGAATTAAGCGAAGCAGCTCTTGTCTGACACGTCAGGTTTTTCTTTTTCAAGCTAAACCCTTGCTGCAGGCAGAACGGTTGGGTTCGAGGCGTTCGTTCGCTTGGCAACTGGACAGAGTGCCGATTTGCTAATGCAAATGATCTACATATAGCACTAGCTAGCATCCAAGTTTCTTGTATTCCAGCACATCGGAAATGGCCGGCCGTCTTGTCGCAGAGGCAAATGTGCGCCGCAACAGCTAGTTTTTCGGTGGCATGAGAGGGCTCGCCATGACAAGACGAATTGAGTAGCTTTTGCCGTCGATATGAGTGCGTCAAGCTCCGTGGGTGGCAGAACCGTCGTCATCTGCCAACTACACACTCGCCCACGGTCCTTTGGCTGTGCCGCCAACAGCGTTGCATGGGCCGCCGCTGAGGCCAAACTAACTACCTGGTGGCAGTCGACTGTGTCTAACACAGTGAGTGGGATGCGGCGCATGTTCCCGGCCGGCCTTGAAAAAAGCCGCTTGATCATGCGCTTCTCGCCAAGTTGCTTCCGTCGACTTACAGCGACGGTGAACGCCTTGTGACCCTGGCCATGCAACCCTCCAATACATGCAGGCCGCTATATTCTGAAAGCCAGGCTAAAGTTGAATAGGTGGGTGGGTGGTAGTGGGGAACTTCGTTGCCTCTTTGCCGCCTAACCACCAAGAACTCTACTTGCATGGCCATGCAGATGCAATCCATACAAGACCCAATCGGGGATCAAAATGCGACTTAAAGGCCTGTCCCTCCCACATTTTTGTGCAACGACAGACTGGCAGCCGTTTCTTCCACTTGCACTTGTTGCCTTGTTTACTTTGCACTTCTCTCTCTCTCTCATCCCCATCCCATTCCCCACCCCGTCTATAAATTCCAGAGGTTTGCTCAAGACCTGTCAGGAGTCAAGATGGACTCTTTGGCGAAAATGAGTAAGATGGGGCTGCCTCCTTTGTTTCACGCCCAGGGAATCAACATGACGACCAACGGGTCGACAACGTTCCCGGCCGGCATGATGGACAGCTTTCTCGCCACGGCCGGCCAAGCATCGCCGCTGATGCAGCTGTTCCTGTTTGTCTACCGCCTCATCGGCGTCCAGTTCGGCCTCGACCCGTCCCTCCTCCTCACGCTCCTGGGTCTCCTCTGGGGCATGTCCAAGCTCTTCCACCAGCTGTACGCCCTGGTGCAGTCCTTTTCCAGCCGCTACCTCATGTGCGCCCTGTCCGTGAGCGAAAACGACCACATCTACAACCAGCTCATGAACTTCCTGGCCCAGCAAAAGGACATTACATCAGACCGCTACCTGATGGCCCAGACCGTGTGGAAGAGCGCCTGGGAGGAGGAGGAGGAGCTGGCCAATACCTTGACCCTCACCGAAGTCAGCGAAGGTGGTGACGATGACGACGACGGGCCCAAGTACCTGAACTTTGCCAACCAGGCCGCCAGATCGGTAAGCGCTAGTCCCCCCGTGGAATTCCTAAATGGAAGCACAAGGGACAAAAAAAAAGAATCATCGGCTGACTTGAGGCCAGGCTCCTCGTTATGTTCCGGCCTTGGGTACCACCGGTTTCTGGCATCACGGGACCTATTTCAGGGTGAGCAGAAAGAAGGAGTCATTCATGAACACGACTGGGTGGTCGGCAATGAAGGACCTGGAGGAAATCAAGATTTCTTGTTTCGGCCGCAACATTGGTATGTGCAAGCGGTGTCGCCGCCGCCGGTGTGCCTAGGTGGCAAAACTGACGTGTTTTTGGTCTAGATCCTATCAAGAGGCTTCTCGCGGACGCAAAGACGGTCTACTATCACGACACCAGGCAGAAGACCACCATCTACCGCCCCAGGTCCAAAGACTCACGCCGGGAGGGCTCCATGTGGCAACAAGTTGCGCGGCGACCAATTCGACCAATGCGCACCGTCGTCCTGGATCCCGGCGAGAAGCACAACGTGCTACGTGACGTCAACGAGTATCTCCATCCCCGGACTCCGAGCTGGTACGCCTCTCGCGGCATCCCCCTGCGCCGAGGCTACCTCTTCCACGGCCCGCCCGGGACAGGCAAGACGAGCTTCTCGTTTGCGCTGGCTGGCGTCTTCGGCATCGACATCTACGTCATCAGCCTGCAGGACAACAGCGTGTCCGAGGAAGACCTCGCCGCTCTCTTTACGCGGCTGCCTAGACGGTGCATCGTCCTGCTGGAGGACATTGACACTGCCGGACTGCGGCGCGACCCTGACGCTTCCGCCGACGGTGAGGGTGACAGCGATGAGGAGAAGGACAAAAGCAAAGAGGAAAATAACGACGACAAGACCAAAGATAAGAAGAGTGCAAGAAAGAGTAAAAACAAGAAGAAGAATAGGAAGAGAAAGGAAGAGGTGAGCGACGAATCGGAGAGCGACTCGGAGAGCTCGGAGGAGGAGAACGACAAGAAGAAGAAAAGAGGGAGGAGAGGGAGATGGGGCAGGGACAGAGACACTGCGTCAGGTAAGGCCAGCAGCGGAGTCCTGACTATAGAGCCCATCTCTCTATCCGGTCTCCTCAACGCCATTGACGGCGTTGCATCCCACGAAGGTCGCATCCTCATCATGACAACCAACAAGCCCGAGTCCCTGGATGAAGCACTCATCCGCCCTGGCCGTGTCGATGTTCAAGTCGGTTTCAAAAACGCCTCCAGCTTCCAAGCCGGCGAGCTGTTCCACCGAATGTACGAGCCTTCTACCAAGCACGTCGCCAACGGGTCGGCCAAGTCGAAGTCGTCGTCTACGAGCGGCCCGGCTGCCAAGCACGAGAACGGGTCGGCCAAGAAACCGCTGGTCAACGAGCTGGATGTCATGCCCGGAGAGCTGTGGGATATTTCAAACGAGTTCGGAAAGCTCATACCCGACGACACCTTTTCTCCCGCGCAGATTCAGGGATTCCTGCTGAAGCGCAAGAAGACGCCCCGCAAGGCCTTGACGGACGCGCCCGAGTGGATCGAGGCGGCTATTAGACAGAAGGAGCTCAAGTCCAGGGTTATCACGGTCCAGTAGATAATTCGTAATGGCAGAGAATTGGATGAGTGGGAGGTGTTGAGGTAGATGGAGGCGGAGGAATAAATTGCCTGAATGAGTGGACTTATACCGTGACACCTTGGGATAAATAGTGGGTTGATTCTAAGGAGGGGATGATTTGGTTAGTATGGCATTGTAGAATCATGCTAACTTAACAGAACGAGACAGAGGAAGAACAGTGAAGAGAAGAAGGGATTAAAAAAAAAAGAAAAAGAAGAAAAAAACAAAAACAAACAATAGTAAAGAAAGCACGAGGGAAGAATGTTTGAAATGCCATGTATAATTATTGCAGTAGACAGGCAGCGCTACCCTGGAACCAGCCAAGTGAGGCTCAAACAACCAAGCCGGCGGAGCCATCCCCACAACTCGGCCTTATCCTTATCCCACCCGCCACCAACGGGAGCCTCTCCCCCCGGAAAGCCACATTCCACGTGCACCGCACTCACGACGTCGCACCCGCCGCAGCTCTCCAGACAGACGCTGGGAAGCTCACGCAACACTGTTCCCCAGCAGCAACAGCATGCGCTGCTGCCCTCGACCAGCGACTCGGACGACAACCAAGACGACCAAGTAGGCCCGACCATGGCCAACCTCCAGCCCAGCGCGCCGACGGGCGGCAAGGAGCAGGGCCTGAAGCACCCGAGCAACGGAAAGACCATCTACCACCGGCCGCTCAACCGCACCAAGACGGCGGAGCTGAGCCAGGCCAGCTTTGCGTACCTGTTTGGCGAGATGGTGACGTATGCGCAGCGGCGGGTCAAGGGCATCCAGGAGCTCGAGCAGCGGTAAGCAGCCCATGTGTGTGTGTGTGTGCGTCTGTGTGTACAAGATGGGTGGTGGGCTAATGGTCATGGCCTTTTCCAGACTCAACCTCCAGGGCCACTCAATCGGCCTCAAGCTCCTGGACCTCCTGCTGTACCGCGAGCCGCCGCGGTCGCAGCTCCGGCCGCTGACCATCATCGCGCTGCTGCACTTCATCAAGCAGAACGTGTGGCAGCACCTGTTTGGGCGCCAGGCCGACCGGCTGGAGAAGAGCGCCAACCCCGAGACGCCCGACGAGTACATGATCATCGACAACGAGCCCCTCGTCAACCAGTACATCAGCGTGCCCAAGGAGATGAGCCAGCTCAACTGCGCCGCCTTCGTGGCCGGCGTCGTCGAGGGCGTCTGCGACGGCGCCGACTTCCCCGCCCGCGTCACCGCCCACACCGTCAGCGAGGGCGAGATGTGGCCCGGCAAGACCGTCTTCCTCGTCAAGTTCCGCTCCGAGGTGCTGGAGCGCGAGGGGTTCCTCGGCGCCAAGACCTGAGCTGCACCGGGGCACGGCGAGCATGGTGGGATATCACTGGAGTTCAAGGAGTTTTCTGGGCTGGTCTGGAACTTGAGTCGGAGGGCTTGGGCCGAAATAGAGCGGGATTAAGATGCTTCATGCTTCGTCGTCGCTGTCGTCATTTTTCTGTTGTTGTCTCATGTGCCTTTGCATTTGCTCATACCCTGGCATGCATCCGTGTGTTGTTCGCGATGGAAACCAAACCATTGGACAGGATCAATCACTCCGGAGCGTTAAAAAAAAAGGATTGCCATCTGGACCTGTCTACACGCCATTCATATAGAGTTTTGTTATTGAGACGAATCCGTTTGTGCCGTCCATCCATCATCTATCAACCCTGACCCTTGACTGAGAAAAGTAATGTCACCCAACGCCGTGCACTAAAGAGAAAAAAGAAAAGAAAAAGAGAGGAAGCGTTCAAAACATGATCCGATGATAAACTCGGAGGCGTCAAGCCCGTGCCGCCCTCGGTCTCCGTCTCTCCCTCAGCGAGGCAGCCCCTTGGCGCCGGGGACCTTGGACCCTGAGCCGTTGCTGATGGCGGGGCCCTTGTTCATGAGCTCGGACAGGCCCAGGTCCTTCCAGGCGGGCTCCTTGGACTTCTGCGTGGCCCGCTGGATGCCAAAGGCGGCGTGCTGGTCGGGCACGACGTCATCCTCGTCCTCCGGGTTGATGGGCTGGTGGGCCGGCGGGACATAGATCTCGTCGTCGGGGAGCTTGTCCTTGCAAAAGTCCTCAAAGAGGTCAGCGTCACGGGGACGGTGCATATGCACAAAGGTGAAGGAAGAGTCCTTGTTCTGTTCAAGGGGGCAGGGGAGCGTGCGTGTTAGCCGACGAAGGGTTTGCTTCTCAAGGTGCGGTGCGGCTGAAAAGACAAGCCAGGGGGGGAGGAGGAGGAGCAGGAGGGTGGTAACGTGCCATGGTTGAGATGTAAGATGGAACCGGTCAGATAAGGCGCGGGCGATGATGATGATGTCGGTGTTGGTGGTGGATGGGTGATGCGACGATCCGGGATGCGGTTCCGTCACGTAATGGTGATTTCAGAAGCGCAAATGCGGTAAACGAGGTGTGCTTTTTTACTTTTCAGGGTCCAGTCGGCCAGGGCGTCGAGTCCAAGGCGTGGTGGGTGCAGGAGGGATAGATGCAAAAAGTGTGGGATACGCCGTTCCAGGTCCCGTCCAGACGCCCTCGGCGACGTCCAAACGTGGGGGGCCGCCTGCGCGCGCACGGCCGCCGTCTCACGCTGATTTGCGGGGACGGGAGGGGACCCAGCAAGGGCGCCCCGGGGGCTTACAGCGAGTTGTCTTGGAAGCGGGACGAGAAGGGCAACTCCAAGCCGGCCGGTGAGACGTGAGACACGGCCATGTACAGGTTGCCTCGTACATGGAATTTCGCGCACCACGAGCTCTCTCAACCGTTTGACTACTTATATCCGTCGTCAAGGGACCTTTCTCTGGGGAAATCGCTGCAAGGATCCGGCGCCTTACCTGTTGCATCCAGCGGGGTTGCCCATTGCCAGTTGATCATCACCTTGCTCGACCTTTTTTTTTGTGTTACCCAGAACGCCGCCATTGTTGCTTTGGTTTGCGTTGTTGACAAGTCCCCTGGTCGTTCTTTAGCCTCCGCCCGCATAAGCTTAAGCGCCCGCGTCAATCGCTTGCTGCTGCTGCCGCTCCTGAAGTTGACCCCCCCCTCTTCGTCAGTGGGCCGCTGCTGTGCCCACCATGCATCAGTCTGGCTGGGCGCTGCCCAGCGAGCTTCTGGTCTACTTTGCCAACCTGCTTCTTCCCAGCGAGCCTTACCAGAACTGTGCTGACAGCTTCTATTTTCCTGAGCTGGCTCGGAATACCCGCACCGTGAAGCAGCTGACGTACATGTGCCGTGCTACCCAGACACTGCTCGAGCCATTGGCGTTTCGCTTCATCTTGCTCGAGGACGCTGCCGATGTTGCCCACTACTTTATACTCATGGCACAAAACCCGCGGCTTCGGCCCTTTGTGCGCCATGTAGTGTGCCTTTCATCGATGGACTGGGCCAGGATTGGAAGCGTTTCCATCCCTCGAAGTCATGCCCTGGAGATATGGTCGTCGCGGTGTCCCTCAATGAGCGTTGACCAAGTGATGCAGCAGGCAGGCTTCGTGCTGGACTACTACTACATTACCGAAGGAGACACTAGGATTCTTTATTCAAATCTCATCTGGCCTGATGTGGTCAAGTTTCTGTTTGGATCCTTCCTCTTGATGGTGCCGGGTGTTGATACGTTGCATTTCCATCACTCAGTGACGGATCTTGACGCCCACGCGACCAACATAGTGGAGCGCATCATGAAGGATGCAGCCGCAAAAGGATACCCGGTCATGAATCAATTGCGGGTTATGAAGCTGACCACTCGCGAGGACGAGATCCTCAGCGAGGCCGCCGAGGTCTTCTTCTTCACCAGCCGCCAGTGGACGAGCCTGCGCACCATGGTACTCGACGACATTGACTTTGACGACCAATTTGCGCAGCTGCTGCTCGAGAAGTGTTTCTCTGCCGAGTTGCCACTCGAAGAGCTGTACATCCGTGGCCAAAAACTGGTAGGGTTGCTTGGTGACCCTGATTTGGCTGATGACCCCGGCTTGGGCACCACTCTGGACGCCATCTTCCAGCTGGTGGGCTACGAGATCATAAGAGAGCCCACGCACAAAGTCTTTAAGAACCTTCGTCTGCTTGACATTGTTTTCCCGCCGAGCTCGAAAAGAAGCCAGCAGGGGTCCACGCTTCTTCCGCTCTTTCTCCAGGGCATCAACGGCGCGCCAGAGACGCTGCGTTTGACGAGGCATCCCTTCCCGCGAGCTGCTCTCGACTGGGCCGTGCAAGAGCGCCTCAAGAACTTGGTCCTCAATGAGTGCACAGACATGCCCCAAGACCCGAGAGCTGACCAATTGGAGATGCAGGTTAATTCACTGTGTTATGGGGAGGACCCGTGCCTTCCCAACCTGAAATCTATGTTGGTGAACGGGGTTGAATATCAACCTCGAAAGAAAGTTGGCTGGCTGGCTGGCTGATTGCGATTCCGGATGAGGACAAGGAACATCTTCAGTCCAAAATGTCGTATTGTATTAAAATTGGAGTTGGAACTAATCGGGTCTGAAGGAATTTTTTCTCTTTCTCTTTTTCTTTTTTACATATATATGTTTATGAAGCTGCTGCTGGTTTACCGGCTTCTGAACGCTCTTGAATACTACCTTACTTCATTGGAAGCTGCTGGTGGGGCGTGCTAAGGCGGGGACGATCGCCTCGACGTGTTGCCCCCACAGCGAGCTTCGGGAGCAATGGCTTCGTAGACAACGCTCGTTAGAATACACTTTAGCACGCAGGAAATGACACGGCTGGGTGAAAATTGGCTAGAATAAAAGGCCGATGCAACCCTCTACTGCGCAGTGGTGATACGCTCGGTCCGTGGTAGGGCGAAGCGGTGGTGGAGCCTGACGAGACCCAATGGGTGAAGTTGCTGCCCCCCCAAGTTTGGCTGAAGCGCCTTCAGTTGATTCCGCCTCCCCTCCTAAGCGGCACCTGAGAGAATTGTATACATGTACCCACCTTCCCTGGAATTGACCGAGACTCAGGCTTTAATATCGGGCTTTTGTTGAAATTGGCCGGATTCACACAATTCCTTCCTGTTCGCGTGGGTCGTGTTACAAAGGAAGGCTCTACGGATAGTGGGCATGTCATTGCGGGGCAACAAGGCCTAGGCTGCTCCGAGCTTCTCCCGCCTGCCTGGAGCTCAACCCCTCCAACTTCTCTCACACCTCCGACACCACTGGTGGTGAACGAGCTGCATCATCCCATCTTTTAACTGCCCCAAACCGATCTTATTTTATCCCGGATCCATTGGAACTCGCCGCCGGTGGTCGCTGGTAACCACTCGCTTTATGTTTGGATCCCAATAGCTAGCAGACCCCCTCACCTCTCCTTCACGCCATCTATAGCCAAGCTCGCCCGCCATGGCTTCGGCCACGACGATAAACGCAACGCCCCAGGCGGTCATGGGCCATGTTCGGAAGCTCAGCGATAATGACCCCGACTTCCGGTTCATGGCTCTCAACGACCTGCTTCAGCTTCTCACCCACGCTAAGCACGATTTCCTGCACCATGATTACAACATAGCAGCTCGCACGGTGGATAGTATCATCAAGACGCTCGACGATCAGAACGGTGAGGTCCAGAACCTTGCAATAAAATGGTTGGTCAAACCGCCCGCCCGTTCGCCATGGCTGGCATGTGTGACTGACTGCTGGCTAGCTTGGGCCCTCTCGTGGGCAAGGTCCCGGCACCCATCATTGCCCCAATGATCGAGAAGTTGTCGTCCATCAAGCTCAAGAACTCGGTCGACAACGCAGTGCCGTCGCTCGCCCTCCGATCCGTCCTCATCGCCCTCCCCCGACCCGTACCCGGCATCCAACCTACACCAGACGTCCAGGAAGCTTACAGCGCAGTGAGCCGCGTGCTTATCCCCCGCCTGATTGGACCCGGCCCCAAGACGACAGTCCCAAAGAACGCCAGGGTTACGCTCCCTCCCGTTCCAGAGGGTCTACTACAAAACGAGGGAGATCTCAACGCTGAGGCTGTTGATGTCTTGATTGAGGTTGTTCGCTGCTTTGGATCTATGCTTGTTCAGGTCGAAGTCGAAGCTATGCAGGAAGTTGTTATCCAGCTCCTTGAGGCTGAGAAGGGCTCTTCAGTTGTCAAGAAGCGAGCCGTAGTTGCCATTTCTATGCTCGCAGTGTACCTGACGGACGAGCACCTGGAAGATGTGGTAGGCCGAATTAATACTGGGCTTTCTCAACCAACCAGCAGCGTCACTCGGCGTCTCTACATCTCGATTCTCGGAAGCATGGCCAGGTCCATCCCGATAAGGTTTGGCCCCCACCTCTCCAAGACTGCTCCTTTCCTCCTCCAAGCTCTTGGCAACGATGAGCTTCAGCATCACCTGGAGCAGTTGAGCGATGGCGATGACCTTGGACAAGACTTCAACGAGGTCCGCGAGGCTGCCTTGGTTGCCCTTGAGGCATTCCTGGCATCGTGCCCCCAGGAAATGCGTCCCTTCACCAACGACACAATTTCTTCTTGCCTTCGATATCTCAAGTATGACCCCAACTATGGGGACGATGACGATGAGGATATGGAGGTGGATGAAGATGAGGAAGAGGACGAAGATGATGAATTCGATGCCGACGATGGATTTGAGGACGATGATGACGACGCCAGCTGGAAAGTCCGAAGATGCGCTGCCAAGGCCCTTTACACTCTTATTTCTACCCGGGGCAGCGGTGATCTTCTTGAGAATGGTGTCTTGTATAGCCAGGCTGCTCCTCTCCTCACTAAGCGTATCGACGAGAGAGAAGAGAATGTCCGCCTTGAAGTCATCTCCGCCCTCTCTCTGCTCGTTCGAAAGACTGGCGAGGGTATCCAGACCCCAGACCTGTCTCTAGATGACTATGAGCAGCCCGAATTTGAGTCGCGACTCCCCATCAGCCGCAAGCGAAGAAGGCAAAGCAGCGGCGGCGGCGGAACCGTCTCTCAATTCATGGCTGGCACCGGTCTTTCTTCCCCCGTGCTTGAAAAGATCCCCCCAACTGGCCCTCGCGCTGATCTGGCCCGCCTCACTCCCGCCATTGTGAAGGCCATCACGAAGCAGCTGAAGGGAAAGACTGTTCCCACCAAACAAGCTGTCGTCAGTCTTCTCGATGATATCGTGTCAGTGCAACACGGCGGCCTTGCTGAGTATTTTGACGAGGTGATCAGTCCCATAATCGAAGCGGTTAAGACTGCCGGCTCGGGATCCGTATCAGCATCATTGGCCTCGGCTGGTGGACCCTCCTCAGCTACGCCTTCCACACTGCGGATGACTGCGCTGAAGCTTATTAGCGACATCTCCAAGACTCACTCATCCACCATTCTTCAGCCATATCTGAGCAAAATTGTCGCAGGGGTCATTTCAGCAGTCCATGACCGATTTTACAAGATCTCAAGTGAAGCAATCCGAACTTCTGAGGAGCTGGTCAAGACCATCACTCCCCCCAGGTCACGAAATGCTGGATCCAAGTACAAGGACGACCTGCATAAGCTTTACGATGTCATTATTGAGCGTGCATCTGCCAACGACGCTGATGCCGAGGTTCGTCAGCGAGCAATCCACGCCCTTGGAGTGCTCATTTCTCGCACTTCTGGCCCGGACGGCACCAGTCTGATCCCTGCAGACAAGCGTAAGGGTGCCTTAAGTGTCCTCCAAGAGCGACTGAAGAATGAGACCACCCGGCTGGCCGCTGTACGAGCCGTTGATAACATTGCTGCGTTTTCGAAAAACCCTGGTCAGCTCGAGAAAGACTGGATTCAGGATGTCGCACTGGAGCTTTCCGCCCAGTTGCGCAAGGCTAACCGAGCATTGCGAGGATCCAGCATCATGGCCCTCAGGCATCTTGTACTCTCCAATTCTACAAAGGGCCAGCTAGACTCATCAACTATCGAGGGTATTGTTTCCGCTTTGATGCCCATCATTAGTCACAGTGATACTCACCTTCTTGGACCTACTCTTCTCATCCTGGGCCAAGTTGTTTCTGAACAGCCCGATCGTGTTGTCACACCGGAGATGATCACGTCACTTTGTGAGCTTCTCAAGTCTCATTACGCAAACATCGTTCTGGACCAGCTTTTGGTGTTGTTCAAGAGCATTGGTGAAAGTGGTGTTGGCCAGGGTCTCATGCAAGGTCTTCTCAAGGATGTCAGTGTTTCAGGTGACCCCTCGGTTGTCGGCAAGGTCATTGGAACCCTACTTGTGGCTGGAGGAGAGTCTGCAGGCGTCAAGCTTGACAACTTTATTTCTGAGCTCCAAACAAGTGCAAAGACGAGCGACGATGCCCGCGTTAGCCTTGCTCTTGCAGTCTTGGGCGAGGCTGGAATGAGGCTCGGCGCAAAGTCGCCCCTCAAGCCTTCTCTATTCCTAGAACAATTCCACGCCGAGCCCGACAAGGTGTCGCTCTCTGCTGCGATTGCCTTGGGCCGAGCGGGTTCTAGCAACGTGCCCGAGTTCTTGCCCGTAATCCTGGAGACTATGAAGAAGGGCGGAAACACCCAATACCTGCTTATCCAATCTATTAAGGAGATTTTGCAGTCCATTTCTGCACAATCGACCGACCTGCGGAACTACGCCCCAGCTATTTGGGATGAGCTCCTGAAGGCATCTGATACTGCCGACAACAAGGTCGTATGCGCTGAATGTGCGGGACGACTGGTCACCTTGGACCCCAACGTGTTCCTGCCTCGACTTCAGGTAAGGTGGTTTCATCTATTTAGCGTCAAGCTTACTAACGAAAGACTAGACACTGCTTCGGGATCAATCAGTCGGCGTTCGTGGAATGGCGGTTCAGGCCGTTCGTTATACACTTCCTGAGAGCGACGAGGCCTTTGATGCCATGCTCCGCAACGTACTAATCGATATCCTGCTGGTGATCCTGCAGGACTCGGACACTGATATTCGCCGACTGGCGATGACGACACTGACAACAGCTGCACGCAACAAGCCCGACTTGATCCACCCCCACCTGGGTGAGCTTATGCCGTATGTCTTGAAGGAATCAGTCATCAAGAAGGAGCTTGTGCGAGAAGTCATGATGGGTCCTTTCAAGCACACTGTAGATGATGGACTGGAAGTACGAAAGGTAGGAAGCTCGCTAGCCCCACACACTTTGCGCGGATGCTAACAAGACGCAGAGCGCATACGAGACTTTGTATGCCCTGATGGAAATTGCATTCAGTCGCATCAACAACATTGACTTCTACGACCGCGTCGTGGATGGTCTGAAGGACGACAACGATATTCGCCAGCTCTGTAACTTGATGGTCACCAAGCTCATTGTGATTGATCCCGATGAGACAATTCGCCGGCTCAACCCCATCGCTGAAGCGTACCGATCAGTGTTGTCCGTTAAGCTCAAGGACAACGCTGTGAAGCAAGATGTTGAAAAGCAGGAAGAGGCCAACAAGAGCGTCCTACGAGTTACGCTGCTGCTGGGCGAGAAGCTTAAGAACATTACTGGCCACGCTGGAGCTACAAACACGAGCGCTGGTCTCGCTAACGTGTGGTCGGCGTACTGGGAATGGGTGAACAAGGAGTTCGACAAGCAACTTAGGAGCTTGCGGGAAGAAAACACCCAGCTGCAGACACGAATGGTTTGAGGAGCGGAGGCCAGTGAAAGGAATTAAGAGCACATGACTGTAAGCATACGTAGGAATGGGAACTTTATGATTCAATGCTATCACGCAAACAAGACGTTCGTTTCCAAGCACCTGGCCGTAGACGTTCCGACCTAACCTTTCCCAGCGCCAAATTCCAAGACTACCCAAGGGAGTGCACTGGGCCAAGACTGCCCAGTCATACCCCTCCATATCTCAATGATAATTTCTCAGGGATCATTAGTGAAAAGAAATGCCCCACTACCTCCCAGCAATCTACCTGATGTTTTGAGGGGGAAGGTGCGATGCTCCTCTGAGTAGGGAGGCCATTGTGGACAAATGGATTGAAGACTTGGGCCTCCCATATTTCGCCCACTTGATCAGCTGGCAGCATAATACATAACGTCGATTCACTGCATCTTTGTCCAAAAAAGATGACGAAGCATCAAAAAGGAATCGACTCTGTCGAGTCTGATATTGCGTGATCTGGGAATCGAACCCAGGGCTCCCCGACGTTGCTCGGATGGCAACGGAGAATTTTACCACTAAACCAATCACGCTGGTTAGTTATTGCGAGGGTAAGGTTAATGGGACTAAGGACCTGAGGCATCGTGCTCGTTCCGCCAGCTTGTGATTGGGGGGTTCCCGCGGGGTTGTCTCTGGATAATCCACAGGTTTGCATTCTTTTTTTCTAAATTTATTAGCTTCACTACAAACACTCCCCAAGAATGGTTGACGCAATGGCTCCATGCATGCTTACATAGTACATGCGCAATCCGGACCGACCTGGTCAAGTGGTCTCCATCACTACGCAGCACCCGGCAGAGGGCCTCGAACATGCTCCACTAGGCACCCGGACAAAGGGTCGGACGCAGAAGACTATTCCGAATCAAGGCACTGAATCGCAATGCAAGGTAGCTGGGCCTCAGATGCCGATGGCCGCTTTTTGCCCGACGACCCGATGCTTGATCTACAATACGCACGTAGCATGTGGGCTCTTGCCGTGCATGCTGAGGCATTCCCCGCGATACGGCAGAAATACGAGGTGCCTGATTTATACTGTGACTTTGCAGAATTTTAAACGCTGCGTTGACTAGGAAGTGTGCTGTGCTCTCCCAAGGTGTGGAAATGAGCGCGAATTATGGCTCGCTTGGAAGCACACATCGCTCTCTGAACAGTCCCTCTCATCCATGCGCCTGGATACATAAACTCGAGATCTCTGGGTCGTGTAAACATGCAGCCCCCTCCTGCAGACTAGAAAGCCAATTGCGGATAGGAGAGAGGGGGTTGTTATGATGGAATAGGTCACAAATTTGTCTTTCAAACCTACCCTGTTGATCCAAGGCGTGATGGCGAAAATGTTCCATGTTGAGGTTGGAGCTCGGAAGGTTGCGAAGGTTGGGGCGCGATGTCTTGTGAGGCGTCGCTCGAAGTGCGTGGGCGTGTTTGTTGTTGGCTGAGACTGATCGGTTAGCTTCCACAAATTCGATCAATCGGAAGGAGATATACGTACAACGGGTATCGAGGTGTTCTGGGGAAAAACGAATATCCTTTTTTCGAACAGATCCTCAACGTCTTTTTATCTTTGCGGTTGATCACCTCGACGGTTGGTACGGGCTTTTCAGGAGGCAACTTTTTGCCTCAATCACCAAGCATCTCCGTTGATACTTTCCACTCCATAGTTAAAATAATCAACTCGGTATGAAGTGGGAGCTCCTCCTGGGCACAAGAGGTCAAACTGCCCTCACTGTGCCCCCCGAACACTGTACCTACAACGACTGTTATAGTGAGTCATTCTACTTGGCATTGTAAACCCTCTTGAGGGTCCGTTTTGCTTCGTTTGGAAGCTTCGCATTGGACTTTGCCTTCGAGCGTCGAAAAAGTCTGTGGTCCTGGATCCGACGGCCTTCTCATGCTTATCGGTGACGGTGGTGAGGTACTCGCCGAGGCTGTCGGTGATCTTAGCGCCGTCGTATATTGCTATTGTAGGCCGTCAGCCGCGGGTCACTGGTTGCTATTGAGAGCTGCACTTACTTCTTGAAGCTTGTGGGAACTTGGAGGTGGCGGCCGTGCACGAGATAGGTAGACTTCTGAGGTGCTTGGTTAGTTACTGATCGTTGACTCGGGTTTTGAGAGCCGCGCTCACTATTTTTGTATGAGAGCGCAGTTGCTTGACAGTATACATGGCTGTGGTCGCAGTTGTGATTGTGGTTGCTTCATGATGTGCTTGTCTCGAAGGCAGTTGTAGGGGAAAAGAATTTCTTCTAGCTTTGCGTTCTCTCATCATTTTTTATCATCTTGTTGTGGCCAGCAAGGTGCAGTCATCTACGTTAGAAGCCTTCAAGAACTTTAGCTCCGTCTATTTTGACCTCCGAAAACCTGAACTTTATGGTCCATCTTCAAAACCGTAACCATTAGCACCAGCAAGCTGCAACAGGCCGTTGAATCACGCCGGCACCAAGGTTTAGGAACACTTTTGAGACGGTTTATCGCCGTCGCGCTGTTTTGGTCACTGTCATAAGGCTAGGCAGGGCCTCATTGTTCTTATCCTTATTGTGTTTGGCCTTGGTTCAACTGACCATTGTGTCATCCGAGAGAGAGAAGGTGCCCTCAGTAGGAGAGCATATAAAAATACAACTCGATGGGTTAGGAGCGGCTGTTATCGTTGGCCGTCGTAGGTGAACGTGAGGTTGTCGTTGACGGCAACTGTTGCGATGCTAGGTGTAACTTGTGTATATGTGTGGTGCGTGGTCTCGGGTGTGTGGGTATATGAGAAGCCTGTACCAAGATTGAAAGATGAGTTTGTGTATGTTGCTTCCCTAAGGTCGAGATGATTGATGACAATGGACCTAATACGGATAGGAGCGACAATAGGCTGGCCTTGGTAGGCATTGCACATTCGTGCTCACATTCACGGTTTTTCCAGAAGGGTATCTCCGCTGCGTTGTGTGAGGCCATCGGAAATACCTGAGTTGACTGTGCAAAGCTTCTTGTGTTGACTTGGGCCATTGTTGAGCAAACCCAGGCCAATGGATAATAGCGCAAGAGTGAGAAGAAGGCAGAAGGATGAAGAAAGGAAAAAAGAAGCGGGAATAAAGATGGGGTGTGCGGTGTTATCGGATAAATGGTGTTTGGTGCTTGGAGATGGTGATGAAATGGTCCTGCGGGCGCGGCGGTTGTTTGGCAGAAACTTGCTCGGCCTTGCCAGAGTATTGACTGTGCCCTGTAGCTGTTTGTTGCGTTAGAAGGTGTCACGTGGTGCAATGGTAGGAGTCCTTGGCAGCATGGTCGTGCAGCAGTTGGCGGCCCAGGTAACATGTCCATTCCCTTGGTGCAAGGAAAATGAACTGGATTGGATGCATCATTAGCATCTCAATAGTACATAACTAAATCTGCAATAGACCACTCGCTGCAATTGCCCTGTGGCACACCTGTACGTGTGATGGGCTCTGCATCGTGGCATTGCAACGTTGCCACTGGATTGGGACTGATCCACAAAGACTTCAATTACCAAGTCCAGCACTGGAATTTCTGGATCGGAGCGATGGAGCAACTGAGATTTATTAAGTATCAAGACTAGCCATATAACGAAAAATGCCATGCGGAGATTTCGTTTAGTGCATACGAGGTAGTTCGCCGACCCGCAATTGTCCTGTGAGAAGCATCCGTAGAGACTGTGAAGAATATTAGCACCGCGGAAGAATTTCAGATAGAATTAATACATACATTGCGGGGATCGGCGTGCTGCGCGATCTCAAATATGAGGCACAAAAAGAAGATTCCGACCAGAAGGGCAGTTTTAAGCAGAAGTCCTTGGATCGGCCCATACCCAGGCATTGGAATAAAATAAATCCCAGAACAGGCAAGCATTATCACATATAAAGCTGGAGGAGGAGGATGCGGATGTTCTTCATCTTCATCCCTATGCTCGGGGGTCTCCTGGCTCTGAATCGATTCGTTGTCATAATTCTGGCTGCCATGCACTTCTTCACGGTCTTCTTGGCTCTGGTCCATTTCTTCGACGTACTCTCCGCCTTTTTCTTCTGAGTCTGTTTGACTCTGGTCTGCTTCTTGATGGGGGGTTTGGCTCTCGTCCAGTTCTTCGTGGCCTCTCTGTCTGTGTGGCCGCTGTCCTTTGTCGGGGGCTGATTCGTTATCTGGGCCACTGACTGTAGTTGCTGGGTTTTCGAGTAATGATTGAGAGCGAGCTTCCATTTTTCGTGAGAATCCTCAGGTTTTGATAGACTAGTCGTCTGAAATCAAGAGTAAGGAGGGGTAGTGATGGGGAAATTGCTCTTTTTCAACAATTCGTTGGTGATTTGAGTTTTCGTTTTTTCAGGGGGGGCGCGTTAACAGTATGCAGGCTCGCTTCTTAAAGCACCGCATCCAAAACATGCGTTCACCTGGCCGTACGGATGGGGATTGGCTGTGTCTTTTCGATAGGGCAAGGCTCCCACGAAATATGGTATCTCAGCAAGCATCTCACGCTGGGCCATAATGATGTCAGTGGAGACAGTGATGTGGCAGTCGCTGCCACCTGGATGCCGCAGTACCTGCCTAGGAGTGAATTGTTTGTTTCCTGCATGTCCACAGTGTTTGAACACTGTGTGAAACCACTGTCCATATAGAAAAAGCCTTCTCTTTTCTTCTCTGCTCCTTCCCCTCTCCCCCTTCTACCCTCAGCTCAGAGTTGAGGGCAATAACCTCATATCCCTTTCTGTCGCCCTAGCCGGTTGCAACGTCACGGCTATCCATTCCGACCAAGCCCAAGGCACCGATCACGTATTTCTGCAGTTGAGCATGGTTCTGTCGCTTTTCACATGCGCCATTAGCATTGTTCCCGACCGCAAAGAGGGTACCGCCATCGATACTGTTCAGCGCCGCTAGAGACGACAGCTGGTGGTGTTTTTGCGAATTGTCCCTTTGAATTCGGTAAGCCTGCACTCAAGTACCGAGCAAAGTAGGTTGCCGGCCATAATCTTCTAGTTTGAAGATACATAATTCTTTTAGGCTATATAATAATATTATTTTTATGGGTTATTTTTACTTACCTAAAGTTATGTTATGTTTTATAATATTGTCTTTTTGCGTTCGTTGTATTCGAGGTACGGTACTTCGATGCAGGCCTACCGTACTCAAAGGGATACTGATGGCCTGCGTACTGCTGAGTTTTGGAGGAGGGTTCCTGGGTATGTATGGGCCTTGGGTGGCAATTGGTGCCTCCGTTGTAGTTTTGAGCTTCATTTCCGCCCTTATGCTTTGCCTGGGCTGGTTCTGAAGAGAAGTCCCGAGTACATTGTTAGATTGTGGGCGATGGGGTGGAGAGGACTAGGTAGTCGGAATCGATCGACGTTTAGTAAATGCACAAAATTCGCTGTTTGAGTTTACCACGGTACGCCTTATGAGTGAAGTGGTGACCCGGCGCATGATTCTCCAAGTTTTCCAGCATCTTGATGACTCAAGGGGGCTGGACAAGGGTGAGCGGACGTCTGAATTGAGAGCATGGGAACGCAGGAGATTGGATGGCCATTCATATCAAACCCGTGCGTCTGATCGCATTTGCCCTGGGCCGCGATGGCAAACAGTGATTCACTGACCGTGATATTGAGTGAGCACTTATCTCCTGCCACTGGCTACTTCCACTACTCCTTGGATTTAACTTCTTTCCTCGTTTCCTTCTCTCTAGGCAACATTTCTGCGATTAAGACCAGACTCGACTCAGTCCGACGGCGACGACGATACCTTCGCTGTGATGCAACACTTTCCTTCATCCAAGCGGGCACCGGCTCGCGGGGCCGCGAGAGTTTCAAGGGAACAGGCAGCACCGGTGAAGGTCATCTCGATACCAAGACAGTTTAGTGCGTAGAAGTCCAGCGCTTTTGACGATATTTGTCTTGCGTGGATTAGATGCTGTTCCGTCGGTTCCCAGGTAGGCGTGGCCACAGATACCATAAAAGAGCAAAGTGTTAGCCTTGTTGCTTGGGGTCCCACCACAGTGCTGATGTCGATAAAATCATCCGAGATCAAACATATGCACTCACGAGCCATAAATGACGAGTGCATGAGAAGTACAAGCGTAAAGTTTAGCGGCTTTTCTCACTTCTTCCCGTTAGTTGCGTGTAAGCTCGATTTTATGTTCGATGGCAGGTGGAGTAGAGGCACGATATACATACCAAATGGTTATTGGGATCCTCTGAAGGTTGCGGATACAGAAAAGCATTGACGTCGGGACTGCTGGTCAGCTGTAGGTCTATCAGACAAGGAAAATGTGTCAGGAAGTGGAATAAGACTGGACAATTGGAAGTAGCTATTGGCTGACCTTGAATATGGACAGTCCCCGGGGGCATGTGATATCTGCATTGGGTGAGTCCATGTTGTGATAAAGGCGGTTCCTGGCGCTGCGAGCTGGGATCTTGCAGAGGCGAGTTCAGTGCGATTTGAGGAGGGCGATGCTTCTTTTTATAATGAAGCATTCTCGATAAGAGAAGAGGTCTGTAGCAGACCATGTGTCAATTAACTTCAGATCCAACGACCTAGGCAAAGATAAGGATATTCGAGTCATTTTCTTGGTTGTGTGAATGAGAAATGGTGTTAGGGCAACCTGACTATCTGCCTCTTTGTTGGATTTGGGGAGGAATGCCACGCACTAATTTGGCGATGGTTTCGCGGGGTGCATGGCGCCCCGGGACCAAGTGGACCCGGGCTTTCCCTACTTTGTCAGGTCAACACGCGAGGTTTAGCGCCTTTTCTGGTGGCTCATGCTCTTTTCGGCAGGTCGACACCAAGGCCGATATATGGCTAAGTCTTGAAGTTGTATTTCTACTATATTAACCACTGTAACCTTGGTGGTTGGCATGACCAACACAGACGGCAGATGGCTCATTCATTGCCCGGAACAAGGGAAAAATAAAAGGCCCAAAGCTATCCGACCGCTCTGACGACCAGTGTCCCCGCGTTGCCCATGACACTATCCTCTTCTATCGAAAGCATGGCAGAGACGACTGTTTTTGTAAACGGCCAACTGGTCGGGAATACCAGATCCGACGACTGCGTTGTGATCCAAGGGTCTCGCATAGTGTACGTCGGATGCGAGTCTGACGAGGCTGTTGTGCTGGCAAAGCAGGACCTCGCCGACGTTGTGGACTTGCAGAATCGCATCCTGGTTCCGGGCTTTATCGACAGCCATGTCCATCTGCTATTTTTCGGTCTTTCCTTGCAGAAGCTAGACCTTTCGAATTGCAAATCCCTTGCAGAAATCCGTCGACTTGTTTCGGAATACGCCAATGCTCACCAAGATCTACCACGCATTCTCTGCAGAGGATGGAACCAGTCTTCGACAGATGGTCAGGCATTGGCTGCAATGTTGGATGATCTGGATCCCCGGCCCATCTTCATCGAAGCATTGGATCTGCACTCATCCTGGTGCAGCACTGCAGCTTTGAACGAGCTCCCATTGGGCGAGATAAAAAAAGCCTGCGGCAACCATGTTTCCTGTGACGCGGATGGAAATCCTACTGGACTGCTGGCCGAGACTGCCTTGACAACCTTTGTCTGGCCGCACCTTGCCAACGCCTGCTCCACTGAGAAAAAGCTGGAAGCGTTGGGCATGGCCCTGAAAGCATACGTTCAAGCTGGATACACGGGGGTCATCGACATGGCCATGGATGCGAATACTTGGGCGGTACTCGAGCTCTTTAGAAGCACGAAGGGTCTTCCCGTGCACGTTGGTGCGCATTGGTTTATTCCGTACGAAGATGACACAGACAAGCTACTCAGTCATGTCGATGAAGCCATCGAGATGCATCAGAGGTGGAACTCGTCCAAGGACCCAGAGTTTTGCGTCCTTGGAGTTAAAATAATCAGTGACGGAGTGGTGGACGGATGCACAGCTGCGCTGAGCTACCCGTACGGCTATGGAAACGATTCTACTCTTGTCAAACCAATGTGGCCAATGAATAGTTTGAAGATGGTCATACAGCGCGTGGCGGAGGCCGGCATGCAGTGTGCTATCCATGCGATTGGCGATGCTGCCATCACGCAGGCAGTTGATGCCATCGCCAGCGCTGATTGTCCCAACGGTCGACATCGAATTGAGCACCTCGAGCTTGCAAATGAAGAGGACGCGAAACGGCTAGGAAAGCTTGGAATTACTGCATCCATCCAACCGGTACACAGCGACCCTGCTATTTTGAAAGGCTACTCGCAGCTCCTCCAGCCACACAGCTGGGAGAGGGCCTTTCCCTACAAAGAGCTTGCCGATGGCCATGCGTGCGTGGCCATTGGAACTGATGCGCCGACGGCGAGACATGGTCCGTTTCCCAACTTCTACAACGCCACAACGAGAAGATCCGCCCTTGAACCCCAGCTGGATTGGAGGACCAACCCGAGCGGCGCCCTGAGCCTGCCACAGACCCTCACCGCCGCCACCTACGGGGCCGCTTACTCTCGGTTCGCAGAGACGTGGACTGGTAGTTTAAAGAAGGGTCTTCAGGCTGACCTCTTGGTTCTCGATGCCAAGTGGACGCCGGAAAGCCTGCTAGAGGCTCAGGTGTGTCAGACCTGGTTCAAGGGCAAGAAAACTTTTGATGCTGCCGGGCCAATTGCAACAAAATAGCAAGCAGGTTTGCCAATAAAATGTTCTATTCGCTGTCTCACCCACTGATCTTTTGATAGATTAACTCGTGGCCTTCATGTATTGAGACTATGTTTGCGAGTAGTAGCGTGTACATTATGAGACTGGTTTTCTCTTTCTCTTTTCCATTGAAAGGCATCGAGTACGAACCGTTTTGAAGGTTCGACCAGAGAGCACTGGGGATCTCGTATAAGAAAAGAGGATGTTCCTTCAAAGATGCCACTAGTAAAATGCAGGATAGTGTCCCATGTACTTCTTGCCCTTTTAGTTGGCGCATGCGTAGTCTTGAACAGTTGTGATGTCAAGTTGAGATGCAAGGCCTAGGGGTGTAGCAGCTTTTTGAGGCATACTTAAATATCCCTATTAAATGCATATGCATTATTTATGCCGGCGTTTTGCCCCGTTCTGGATCCGGTGCGAGGGGGTGTGATCTCTCTTCTGCGCAGCACCGTAGCCAACCGGAGCAGCAATGACAGACCGACTGGCCTGCATTTCGGTTGCCTAGCAGATCTATCGATTACATCAATCTTGTTAAATTGGACTCTACTAACACGGGCCCATACATCTAGCCTCCCGCCATCAATTAGCTCAGAGCCCTCCATCATGTCGCGGTCGAGGGGGGGCTGCGCTACCTGCAAGAAGCGCCATCGAAAATGTGACGAGACGAGGCCACACTGCATAAAATGCCAAGAACAAAGCATTGAATGCGAGGGCTATGATATCGTACTGCGCTGGGGTAATGGTATCGCCTCACGTGGCCGCTTCGCCGGATCGAGTGCCCCCGTTGAAAACTCCCCAAAGGTGATGCCACCTCCACCATCCCGAGGCAATGCCGCTCCACCAGCCAACCCACTTCACATCCAGTCTTTGACCAGGTTATCCAATGCAGCCAATCCAATAATATCTAATCAACGAAATAATCATGTATACAAATTATATGAAGAAAATAACACGCAAAGTTTTGAACATGGCAACATCGATGGACAGTCTTCATCTGGTGTTGGCATTTTTTCCGGTCGAAACCCAACAGAGGCAACCGTTATATTGGCGAAATCATACCAGTCAAGCCAGAAAGTGAATTGGAGTGTTCGGAAGGAACAGTATGACGATGATTTGCTAAAACAATGTAAGTCAAGGACCAGGCTTTCTAGTTTAAATACGTCTATACACAGCCGGTTCCTTTTTTTTTTTTTTTTTTTTTTTTTGAAAATTCTTTTTAACCAGCCATCTGTATAGTTTTTGATACAACCATTTCCCAACTCTATTCGACACACGAAGGTGATAAGCTGAAGTCGTGTCTTTGGCAGTTTGCGCAAGACTCTGAAGCTCTTACCTCCATCTTGATAGCCTTGCACTTGTATTTGACAGACCCTACCATGTTATCCGAGCCTTTTGAAGAATACTACGCTCGGGGTTTGAGACTGTTCCGACAGCAACTGGAGTGGAGCATTGGTGTCCCCAAAGCCAGCGTGATTTGCGCCGGCGTCTTTATTTGCACGCTCAATGTGAGTTCATACCTCATGTCCGGCTGAAGGCTGCTGCATTTATTTCTTTATATTTTTGCCTTTATCGCATTGTAGGCTGTATTGTGATGCATGATCAACTTGCGGCTAATATAAAAAAAAAAAAAAAAGGTGTTTCAGGGAATTCCTTGGACTATTCATCTGGACCACATGATGAGGCTGTATCGTCTGGACCCTGGCGACCACATCAACAGACCCGCACTGGACGAGGATGCAAAGCAAGCTGTGGAATGGATAGCGATGATGGATTTGCCAACCTTTGTCCAAGGCCGACCAACCGGTTCCCTTGAAATATGGGCTTCTCAGCGGAGGCTCCAGGACTCATCTCCCCATGACAGAAGGGATGGGATTGAGTCCATCTCGGGCCTTCCCCGAAGCCTTCTGGATATATTTGCATACATCGACGACGGTACTGCCGATGATGCCTTTATTAGTTGGCCTGGAGAAGTAGGCGAGGTCCCTCAATGCCATCTATGGGAAGCTTATCGAATTGCTGGCATCTTGATGGGTCGTAGGTGGCGTCGAACAAAGACGGCGAACCCACCCGACTCCACAGATTGTGCCAAGAACCTGAAAATGGAAGTACTCGTAGCCAGGTTGATTGCATCTCTCGACGCATTATGCGATACTGACCGG
This sequence comes from Calonectria leucothoes, assembly GCA_002179835.1. Classification (NCBI taxonomy): domain Eukaryota; kingdom Fungi; phylum Ascomycota; class Sordariomycetes; order Hypocreales; family Nectriaceae; genus Calonectria; species Calonectria leucothoes. Next base: position 469,165 of record NAJI01000199.1, read on the forward strand.
CGCCCGGAGTATCACCAATCCCTTGCGATCAACTCGTTGCTTTACCCCTATACTGCTGCGCGACTCGAAGTCGCAATTTTAAAAAGGCGCAAAGATTGGGTAAAGAGGCTGGACCGGATTGCGCATGTTGGAAAACCATACGGCGAAACAAAAAATGCTCGTCTTGTCCATGACATGTTAGATGAAGCCTTGAACAGCGGGGACGATGCCTACGACATTGATGAACAAGCCAAGCGGAGAAGCGTTGAGATCTCATTGTTTTGATTATTGCGGATGGGTATTTCAAGAATCGAGTTTAAATTTTACCAACAATCGCACCGATGGCCAAAGCTGAGACAGAATGGCATAGGACGTCCCAGTCATGCATGCAAATAGCTCCGTCTACAAAGGGCATGCTAGCATAAGCTGAGATGGAGACGGCTCCTATGACAAGGGACAAGTAAATGTCAGGCAAACACTCGTGGGCATATTTACTCACTGAATAATTGGAACAATAATTTATGTTGCATCAAATAAGACTCGCATAAATTACAATACAAACACGGCAATGTTATTTTATGACAAGTTTAGCATGGTTGTTAAAGGGGAGATGTCACTATCTGGTGCTGGCAGGCCTTTTGTCTTCCGTCTCATCTTCATCATACAATTTACCACCAAATATCCGTGGTATCACGAATAGAGTTGCTTCCGCAATGAACCTCGCCACCGACATTATGATGGGTGTTCCAGTCATCGATGAATTTGACGTCGATGCCGATCTTGGCGTACTGGGCCCTGATTCTCTCCACCAGCATGTCCGTCCCGTTGATGGCAGGCCCCCAGGGGTTGGGCGCAACGCACGTCTTGTGGCCACTGAGGACGAGGTTGTTGACAACGCCAGGCCAGAAGGAGCCGACTTGCAAGGTGTTGGCGGGGCGCTCGACCGCAAACGTGCTGTTTTGGAAGAGGGATGGGATTCTGAGTATGTCGTCACTGGCGAGGCCAATTTCCTTCTTCAGAATCTCAATATTTGCATCAATGCGCTGGGCGCACTGTTCATTGAGGCTCAGGAACGAAGAGTTCTTGAGCAAATCGTCAACGCTGGTTGATTCAACGGGATACTCGATGCATGACCAGCCAGCGCAATCGGGACCACCCAAATCCTCCGTGTCGTTTTTGCGCGAGATGGCGCGGGTCGACCCGTGTCCAGCACTCTGAATCTCCTTCAAGAGTTGAACGCCAGCTCGTGGATCGTCAATCATGGCGACCCAGCCACGCTCGTTGTCGGCCGGCAGGAATTGGAGGAACTCGTCGACGTGGCCGATGACAAGCCACTCGGTTTCCAGGAGAACGGGGTCCTGAAGTTCCTGCGCCTGGAGATACGGCAAGATGTGGTGCTTCTGCTCGCCGTGGTTTCCGAGGATGACCCTGCCAGCGGGCCAATCTATCCCGTTGAAGGTGAAGGGGGGGATGGTCTCGATATTGCCGCCCGAGTTGATCTCGTCCCGGGCGCCACCGAGATGCTGCACGGCGCCAACACCCGCCTGGCGGTAGTATTCGAATAATTGCCGTCCAGCTACGCGAGAGTCCTGGGGGCAACGGATCATGATCCGGATGGAGATGGGGCCGTCAGGGCCGGGCATGCTGGCAAAAGCTGGCTCCATGAAATCCTGGGCCCAAATGTCGTCGCTTGCGCTGAAAAAGTGGACATCCTTTTCGATTCCAGCACCCTTAACCACCTTGGAGAGGTCTTCGGTGTATCTCACCAACCACGGCTCTCCGGTTTCATTGCCCTGCACAGCGATGACCTGCTCCACCTGCTGGAGGTGATGATGGGTCTGCACGGGAGCCACGCGCAGCAGCACCTCATCCGAAGATGTGCTGTCGCCGTCGCGGACGCTGAAGCTTACAGTGACTTTCCCGTCCCAGCCATCGGGACGTCTGGTGTCGCGGGCGTCGATCCCGAGATCCAGTCCATTCTTGAGCTGATCATGGGAAAACGTGTAGTTTCCATCTGTGAAGACCCACTCATTGCCGTTGCTGTCCTTGCGGAAGATGCGCACGTTGCCGCGCGCCACAGCATCCTTGATCGAGACAGTTCCGACGGCGTTCGCTGAAACGTCGGGAATTGGAACTGTTTTAAGAGGTGCCAAGAACTGCGGCGCTCGTTGGATATCATCGGATGCATCGTTGCAGTCGTCAAGTTGACTGTTGCTCAAGGCTGTGCCACTCAAGGCCATCTTGGAGCATCTGCGGTCCGTGTCGCCAATGTTGGGGAGGAAGATGGCACCGGAGGCGTCATTCCACTCCAGCTTGTTCGCCGCGTCCGAACTGCCGTCGAGATCAACAAGTCCATCTCGGTTGGTATCGGCACGAATGTCGGCCTTGATGCGGGCAGAGCTTCCCAGCACGGCTTGCTGGAGTAGAAATCCTAAACATGGAGTTAGAGAGCGACTTGAAACTGTGGCTAATCATGCTGTGTCATACCAGAAAGGATTGAAAGATTGTCCAGACGCATCTTGAAGCCGAAAAGACGATAAGGTAGGATCTTTTTAGGGTTGTTTTCCGAAGATGAGTTGAATTGATATCAACCCGCCGAGGAACTGCATCTTTTATTTACAAAATAATATCAAAATATCCCGCCTCGTTATCAATTCAATGTTTGCCTTGTCTGCGCCAAGAACGATGCGTCTTCCCTGTTCATACGCCTGGACCAACGAATGAGTTACGGTCGTAGTAACACGGGCAAATGACTAAAATAGTCTCCACGCATTGACCTTCTATTTTTCGCAAAGAGCCGAGGCTTAGTGCTGAAGATGGAAAGTTATCATTGCGTCAGGCACGCTCTAATTTTTGATGCACTCGACTCGGCAACCCAAGATGGTCATGTTGCTAGCGGAGCTGTTCCGGGTGGGCCCGAATAACTCTTCATAATTGGCCAGGGCGTACAAACAAGGATTCTATGAAGCTTGCAGGGGGAGTTGACCCACCAATCTCAAGCCTCGTCGTCTATGCTTATTTACAACCTTTGCATTTTCCTGCTGGCGACCCAGAACATCTCATCCTTCTCGATAGCCTCAATCGCCGAGCACCAGCCCATACTTGCATATACGCCAGCCGGAGACGTCATTCTCGCCATGGGTGATCCGTGCCATACTAGCATCAGCCTCGTGTCCCAGCAAAAGCCGAAATACGAACGCGCGTTTAGCCACAAGGTCCGAACTGGGTGCCTGACCTGGTACGTCATTCTTTTCTCTCCGCCCTTGCCGGTATGCCAGGGCTGGTTTTGGTTCAAACTAATACATGCTGTGTGTACTACAGCAAGTAAGTACATTGTCCACGAATCTCAAGCCTCTCTGGCGCAAGGTGTCTGACGACATGTTCGTGACAAAGGATACGACGTAAAAAGTGTGATGAGGAGAAGCCGACATGCCGTCGTTGCCGTGACGCATGCGTTAAATGCGATGGATATGCGCCGCCGGTTGGATCTACCAAGAAGAGGAGGGCTGCGGTCCGAAAGCCGAAATTGACTTTGCAAAATGCTCAACCACCAGACGTCATTCACTCGCAAGTCGGTCATGTCTTCTACACGAATCGCACAGAAGCAGAGGCGCAGCTTTTTCACCACTTCTTTTACCACACATGCGATGAACTTTCAAACATCCAATATCCATCAAATGTTTGGTTGTCATTCGTTTTGCCTCTTGCTCATGTGTGCGAGCCAATCAGCCAGGCAATTACTGCAGTTGGCGCTGCCCATCGACTCTTTCTGGCTCGGTCCCTTGGCGCGCCGGGTTGGGAGGATCTGTTCCCCGCGACCCCACGCCACTATAACAAAGCAATCGCCTGCATAACGCCTTGGATGTCATGCGAGTCTGCCTTTAGTACACAGTGCACTCTGGCCTGCTGTCTCTTGTTCACATGTTTCGAGAGCTTCATCGGGCGTTATTCGGAGTCTATCCGCCATATCTGGGCGGGGAATCGCCTACTGTCATCCCAAACCCCCGCATATTCTCATCAACTCGATGTGACGAGAGAGCTGGCAGCTATATTCGCGCGTCTCGCTGTCGAGGCGTCCATTTTTATGGAAAGGCCGATTTTCCCTATATCCTGTGACTTGCTAGGTGATGACGCTGAACAACCCGTCCGACCTTTTAAAGATTTGGCCGAAGCCTCGTATGAGTTATGCAGGTTGGATATTGATATGATGAGTTTGATGTAAAGTTTGGATAAATCAGCCTAGATTCCGGCGCTGACACAAACAACAGTGACATCTCGCTCTCATGGACAAGCGAAGACGGTGGCCCAGTGCCACATGAAGTAATCAACCGACGGTTCATCAGGTGGAATGATCGATTTGAGATGACGAAAAGAGTTGCACCCACGTTTTCGCTGCCTCTGCCACAGCTGCAGCACCTCCACGTCCAGAGGCAGTTTTGGATGCTGATCAGGGACCGAATCTCAGATATCCATGCTAGTTTGAGCACGAATTCTCTCTCTAACTTTCTTGATGAGCTCGAGGCCCTTGTGCAGCCTTTGAATATTGCAAACAAGCCGACTTTTTCCCTGGATGGAAATCTCATCTCGAGCCTTTCATTTGTTGTCTCGTTCTCGGAAGATGCAGACACCCGATCACGCGCTCTCGGATTGCTACATTCTTTGAATAGACGTGAATGCATATGGGATAGCCGAGACATTGCTAATATGCACGAGGCAACTCTCTCATTGGATGACAGCCAAGGCTGGTATCGTCGCAAGATGGATGGTGGGCTACCCGAGTATGTGATGGAGCTATCTCGGGCCACGACACGTCTGAGCTTAGAAAATGGGATACTCGTGTCCAGTAAAGATGCAATAGTATAGGGGAATTTCGTGTATGTGCCGCGTTCCGAAATGAAGCCTCTGAATCAATGTTGACCATCGTGTTTTCAAAATAGCAACTCAAATGTCTCCCTCTGTAATTGCTATTCGATCCCAGAACACATGAGAATCGAACGTCTTCACTGCATTGACTTAAAAGCTGGGCTGAAAGTGTCACCGAAAGGAAATGCACTACTCATTCATGACATCTTGGTGGGTCGTTTCCATCTTTGTGGCCTCAAGAGACGCATACGCTCCGGCGTCTTCCAACGAATCATCGGTTCTGTGGTCTAGTTGGTTATGGCATCTCGTTAACACCGAGAAGGTCCCCGGTTCAATCCCGGGCGGAATCACATTTTTGCCAGCTTGGCTGGAGGTGGGATGTTTTTTTTCTTCATCATATCCACTATTTAATGGAGGAAGAGCCTCGGCGAAATTGGGCCCGGTTATTTTTGCACCTCTCGTATTTATATATCTTCTTGTCAATGGCTAGATTCTATCTTGATGTGGTTGCGACTATCACCATCGTAGCACTAATTATCAGAACTGATCTTGGCATTTCTTGTGTTCAGCTCGCTACACCTCCCACTTGGCAATGTACCAATTGAGTTCCTTCACAGAAGCATGTCCCGTTTTCTTGATACCGCTATGCATTTCCCGCCGAACCTTTATGCATGCATTCTGGGTGGCATCAAGCAGACTATCCGGTCCAGAGCTATAAACCCAAGCTGAACCTCTCAGGCTCGGCGTTTCGCCAGAACCTGGGTTTTCATGTGGACCGATGTCGAGGGATTGGCGAAGCTCCTCGAGAGGATCCAGTCTCCCCGTTTCGGAACTAACATGGGCACGAAGCATCAGAATCGGCATCGACAAGGCCATTTCTTCAAGCTCGGCCCATTCCTTGATCGAGGCGGTTTCCCTGTTTCTCATGGTCCAAACGAGGGTGAATTTGCAGTTTTCAACGAGAGACCGTGTCCTCAGCCACCAGACGGCCAGGCTGTAGGCTCCAGTGATTCCCGTGCCGCCGACGATGCAAATGATGTGGGAGGCAGATTCAAAACGCGTGTCTCGGGGCCGATAGGGGCCTTCCACGCGGACCGTAAGCGCCTTTTCCTTTTCAGAGTCGGCCAGCAAAGCTCCGAATTTCCATGTCCATTCTTTCGCGAGCCTCTTGTCCGACTTTCCTTGAGTTCTCTGGAACAGAAAAACGGCACCAGACTCCTCGGAGCTGGGGACGGCCGCGGTAAATGCGTGGTTCTGGATTCGGCTGATGGCGGGAAAGTTGAGATAGTAAGACATGAGGGGATAGCCAAAGGATGCGGCACCCTGCATCGCGACAGTTGACGATTCACTGTCCTCCATCTTTGGCTGTGAGGGCAGCACAATCCTGTACCAGCCGCTGCCGGCATCCTCCACCACGGCCGTCAGAGGTTTGCACAATCCTCCTGTCTCTCCTCGGAACAGCCGCCAAGCGCAATCCGTAAGCCACAAAACCAGGCCGGGCAGAAGGAGGTAAAAGTCGGTGCTTGCATGAACACTGGCTCCAATAAAGATGGAAATGCTCAATGCAATGTGAAAATAGTAAAACGTGTTGTAGTGCTGGCGTCGTATGAAGGGAATCGATGTGATGGCGATGAGGGCGAGAGGAACAAGCGTAGCAACGCCGGTGTACGTCGTGTTCTTGTACCAAGAGCTCTTTGTTTTGCTTTCCTCGACTGTCATCGTCGGGTTTCCCGTGGTAAACAATTGTTCCCTCGCCTCGACTCCGTCTCCGCTGGTATCCATGGCGTAGAGCTGCATAACAATTAGTTTGACAGGGCGTGAATTGGGATTTCAGGTGGGACTTGCTGCATATGAAACACCATGCGCCAAAGATGCCGCCACGAACAAGTAAGCCAGCAGCTTGTGTGCATACAGCAGAGTGGACTGGTGCAGCCCAAAGGCTTGTCCAACCAAACTATTTCGAGAAACGGGGATAACCAGCAGGCCAAGGAGGATGTCGGCATAGTGTCCCGTGACGCCGCTGGCTGTTAGTCGAATTTTGGCCGAGTCCCAACCAAGAGGATCCGTTTTGGATCCCCAATAGTCAAGCTGGGCTGAGAGCCAAAAACTGGTGGTGGCGCCAAAGGTTCCCGCCAGGAGGCAGAAAGACATCAGCAGTCCCCCGACAGTGATGCGTTTTCCAAGAATCGGGAGTCTGGGGGACATGTAAAAATTGCTCATGGCCATAATGGTGCTATTGGAGTTTCGCAGGAAAAGAAGGCAGCCGACCAATGCAATCATGCCAAAGAAGACTCCAATGTGGATTCTTGTTTCCGTAGCAAGTACATCTTCAGAGCACAGCGTTGCATAACACGGCAAGAATGTAAGTCCAATGGCGGCACCAGCAGACAAGGCGGAGAAGATCAAAAGAAAAATGGCTTTGAGATATTCGTTCATGTTGAAGACGAAATGAAGGGTGAAGAATGAATTTGATGGTGTAAAAAAGTCAATGGATGCAATGAAAAGATGAACGTGTGCTGTGAGTGACACATTTGATCTGCCGACTGCCCTCGACTTAAATGAAGCCTTGGAGAATTACAAAAACGAAGACGCTGTCGGCGGCTGAGCCAAATGTCCGAAATTAGAAGCCCATCTTGCAACCTGCTCTCGCGTCGCGAAACGCCCAAGAGAGGGCATTGAAGCAGTGGCGATGCTTGCCAAGAAGCGCCAAGTTGCACTAGACGAGTGCAAAGTCTCAGCCATCATCTCGAAGCCCTGCGAGGATTGGCATAAACGAGGAAAAGAAATCCTATACTGTGGGCTCTTCTATTTCTGTCAGTCTGCGTAGCAAAGGCGCGGAGAATATAGCTAAATGCCGGTGGATGAACTGTTCGCCCTGCCCGAAACCTTGTAGTCTCGGCCCAATTATTCCCCTCCGGCTGCGCCTTGACCTTTCCCAACACTACGCGGCCTGGAGGTTGCGTACATCTGCTTGAGAAAAAGGATCATATTCCTAGATTTGAAAAAAGAAGCACAAAAGTCTGGCTACATGGAAGGGATAACGAAGGATAGTGCATCAGTGCGTTTCTGTTCTTTCCATCACTTACTTGCAAGAAAGCTCGAGTTAAACTTGAGATGAATCAATGCACAGCCCGGCAGCCTAAATTTGACCACAGCAACGCAGCCATGTGCCAATCGCAGAACATCTCGTGCCAGCACCCAAAAGAACAACGAAATTAACTTCCAGGCTCTTCCATAATACTTCGCCACAGATAAGAAATAGCAGCCCGCAGAGCCGGGGCATGCTTGTCGTCCGGCCGAGATGCAGACAGGGGGCCTCTGCTCCCAATCAGGTTGGGATGTTTCCTAATACATTGATTTCGTCATTCGAAGAGCATTGGCGCGAATGCCGAACTAGCGAAGACCGACACCAAGGCTAGCATCATCCAACTATTGACATGAGCCCAGGTCGTACAACCTCACAAGGACAGACATTGTGGGTGCCAGCTTGACTCCGCAATTCGCGAAAAGCGTGCAGAGGGCCAATTGGAAATTCCTCTGGTCACTTAGCGAAGCATAATTCTATCCACAGCCTTATTGAATTGCGTCAGTTTGTATGGCGATGCCCTTGTGATGACCACGCACACCGCGTCCATGTCCAGGGTGGCCTATTCTTAGGATATAAAGATGGGCATTGGTATTACCTTCCCATTTGCTTTTTGAGACACCACAGTTTATCATTATTTGAATCAGTTTGACTTCATATGCAGGACAGAACGGCCATGTCCATTACACCAATACCAGGACCACGCGCCCTCCCTTTGGTGGAAAACATTTTAGATGTCGAACTTGGAGACTCGTCATCCTCAGTCAAGAAGTTGACAGACCATTGTGGCGAAATACATGGACCAGGGGGCAGCTTAGTAGCCGTGTAGAAGCATGCCTTGATCAACGAAAGTTGCAATGAGAACCGATTCAAGACGATGCCTGGATGTGCTGAAGTGGACTCGGCAAGGACCAGAAAAGGCGATTCCAATCACCGACGACTTTGCCTGTCTGACTTTGGATACAATCGCTCTTTGTCCGATGGGGTTTCGGCTGAGCAGCTTCCACAGCGACCAGCTGCATCATTTTGCCAATTCAATGGGGGGATTTCTCAGCGAATGCGGCCGAAGGGTCTAACGCGTTCCTCTTCCATCTATCTTCTATGAAAAGAAAGATGCGGCTTTCGAGAATAATATCCGAACCGTGCGCGAGAAAGCCGAAGTCAAAGATTGGTCACCTTTGCGTCACTACTGTTGTCCACTGATGCTAGAGAATCACAGCGCCGTGTATTTGATGCCTCATTTGAGTAATAAGCATTCTTTCTGGGGCCGAAGCCCGTTAGTAAAACTCAAACCCCTCTAAATCGATACCACAACGGCCTCTAGCAGGCAGACTCTTCTCGGAAGGTTACAGTTAACTGCGCCAAGTAGGTCTCGATAAACTCAAGCGTAATCTTATGACTTCAGTGAGTACAGGGGCAACAGGCACAGCTAACCATTGTTTGGGGATGCCGATTTCAAAATGGGGGGGTGAGATTTCCAAAATTTCCAACATCATCATCTGGAGTAAATAAGGTTTGGATGGTGAGCGTGCCAAGGGCGGCCCGGAGGATATCTTGAATCTCCGATGCCGTTTGTCGTATCCAGAATTTTCTGCCAAGCCTTTAGCGCACAACGATGATGATGGCCAAAGATTTTGCAGTGCTGTCATCTCGCTGGTCTCTGAGCTGGTTCATATCCAGCAAGGCATGGAATCTGTCCAGTCCCACAGCATCCCCTCCAAACCTCCAATTCTTTACAATTCAATATTCCATGAATAAGGCCCCTCCTGCGGCCACTTCTTCCTTCTTCCCTTGGCAAGATTGCCGCAGCTTTCAATGTGCACTTGATGAAGACCGCAGCTACTGACAGCATATCCACATCTGCACATGTATAGTCCCTCTGGGCGGCACTGAAATTTTCGAATATTATGAATGTGCTTGTCCTTTCGTTCGCGCCGACCGCATTGGCACGAGTACAGTGCAAGGCCGTGATGGTTTTCAAGATGTCGCTTCATTGATCTTGCATCTCGGGTCGTCTTGCAGCCAGGCCTTCCACAGCAGAATGGTTTGGAACCACTAGGAGGATGTGACCTGACAATGTGTTGCCTTTCATTACAAGATATTAGCACCTAAGCATTGAACCGCGTGGGAGGAAGAAACTCGCCAGAGTGAGTCAACAGTGTCATTAAACGTCCCGCGTGATCGCAGGCTAGTCCAGTGGCGTGTCCCGCTGGAGGCGATGGATTGAATCGCAAAGAATTGTCACATGGTGAATCATACGTTGGCGGGGAAGAAATAGATGAGCCACTGGGTGTCAGGGGATTTGAAATATCTTGTGGGGAGGGAAAGGGCGAGGGAAGCAAAATCTCAGTAGTGGGAGAGGATGGCGAATACCACGAAGAGTCGCAGACGTCTCTTGCAGTATTGCTAAATTCTTGGCGGGCAACAGCTGATGGACGGGGAGATGGTGCACAGCCCGGTTGGCGGCCATGACGGGAGATGTCGTCGTAGCTATTGTGAGAAAGGTCTGCCTCGTCGCACACACCGATGGAAAGCCACCAACGATGATCGTCAAGAAAGTCAGCTCGATCACCCTCAAAGGTGTCGTCGTTGGAACTCCCGAGCGTCGCAGTCTCCGAGACGACTCTCGGCGCCCGACCCTCGGGAGTTTGGTCGTGCTGTGCGTTTGCAGTCGCGAGCGCGAATCTACTTGATCGAGTCAGAACGAATTTAGGGTAATTCGAATGTATTGATTCCCGGAATTAAGCTCCCGATTCTCCCGCTCCGCAAACTCTGGGCGTAAAAAATGATGACGCACCTGATCTAAATGCAATGATTGGTAACAGCGTGTCAAGGGTGTGAATCGGTCGTTGGCTTGATAGTGTTGATGAATTGTTTGAGCTTTGAAGGATGCCTCACTAGCGCGGCTAGGCATCCAAATGAATTTTCAGTTGGCACCTGGATTTCCAGGGCCATTATCCCAGGTTGCAAGCCAGTGGAGGGCTTCCCGTTCTAGGGCCGTTTTTCTGATTTGCCCGACAAGTTGGGGGTGGGGCCACTGCCACGGCGGGGGCACAGGGCCATTTTCTTCATACGTTAGCTCCGGGGCCATAATCGCTTGCCCCCGTTGAGGCCATGTAAAAACATTGGACCAGAAAAATGGCCCTGATTGTCAACCGAACATCAGGGCGAAGCTGTACATTTATGACATTGTGCATGTTTGCCTCGCTCTGTCATGCATGCGTTAGTTGAGTTATCCTCTTGGTGGTCGTCCAATCCGGAAAATGGCCCTTGGCTATCGAGTTTGAGATGGAGATTGAACAGCCACAGGAGTAGTCTTACGACTCCTGAATACGACATGATTTAAGACAGCCGCAATTAGAAGCCTGGGTGGTTTGTGTATATAAGTTTCCGGCTTGGTGGCAATCAAACACACTCCTGTCTTCACAATCAGTCAAGCTCTTCTCACTTCACCATTTCCATATCCACTTTCTCATCAACAAGGTCGCAACTTGGCCTCAAGTTACTTTTCGGTGCAAAAGCTTTGGTCACCATGAACACGGACTCTTCAAACAAGACCCAACACTCCTTCATCCTTCAGAGAGAAGGCCAACCCAGCAACCCCAGCCACCCTGAGAGTACGTCAGTCCAACCTCTGAGGTTCTGAATCGATAAAAAGAAAAGCACTCTTTCAATGTACTAACATTATTAGACTCCGATATAACTAGCTCGCTGGCTCGCTGGCTGGCTCAAGCACGTCGCGACGAGCCATGGTCAGTGTACACCATGAACTCTGAGCAAAACGGTGCCCATCCAAAAAGTGGTTCCAGCACGGACAAGAGAAACCAGCATCTCTAGCTGCTGGGCATGAGTAATCACATGACGTTGGTTGCATTTTTGCAATACTGTTCTAGTTATTTTGCCGCCTTGCTTGGCAACCCTTCGGACAAAACCGGTTGAAAGGCAAGCCGGGTAAATCTCTAGCTTGTCTCCCTTGGCAGGCTAGAAGATATCAGCCGCGGGGTTCTACTTATGCAAGCCATGTTTCGGATCTATTGTACGGCACTAGTTTAATGAGGAGAGCATGTATTTTCTTTTTGTCGTGACATGATCAACGTGTCACAGAAACAAGCCAGGCTCAGTGGTTTAGTTTGTAAAAGTCTCCATTTTGAGACATAGCTATATATTAGGAATATTGATCAACAATCTTTGCTATTTAGCTACATGTTCCATCAAACAGCTTTAAGCCGACTCCTTGCGCTCCTCGAGCTCAACGTCATTCTTCTCCACGCTGCCCGTCTCGATATCCTTGGGCTTGGGAGACATTTCGTCGTGCACACCGGCAACGGCGTGCTCAAAGCTTCTGCCGCGCTTCTCGGGGCCAAACATGGTGGTGAAGACAATTCCCATGGCGATGATGGCGGTGGCAACACCCATGACAGGTCCGTAAGCCTCGACCTTGTCGCCGTTCTTAAGGGTGACAAACGTCTTCTCGGAGATGGCGTTGACGATCTGGGCAGAGGGGGAGGAGATCATGTTTCCGAGCTGGTACGTCACACCGGGGAAGGAAGATCGGAAGGCGGGGGGAGACAGCTCGTTGAGGTGGATGGGAATGACACCCCAGGCGCCCTGGACGAAGAACTGCATGAAGAAGCCGGAAGCGCTGAGGCTGCGCTCGCCCTCGGGCAGGATCCAGGCGGGGATGAGAAGGGCGGACATGAAGGCAGACATGATGATGGCACGTCGTCGACCGATGAACTGGCTGACGTAGCCGATAATGGTGCCACCAACGCAAGCACCGACCTTCATCATGATGGAGGCGCGGGAGGCGCCGGCGTTGTTGAGCTCCTTCTGCTCCAGCATGAAGGTGGTGTACGAGTCCTGCGAGGTGTGGGAGTAGTAGTTGAACCAGGTCATGAGGATGACACAGTAGACGCACATCTTCCACTCCTGCGCGAGCATCTTCTTGCAGTCCTGCCAGAAAGCGCCGGGCGAGGCCGACTGCTTGCCCTTGGCACGGGCCTCAAGGAACTGCTTGGACTCGGGGAAGAAAATGCGGACAATTCCAACGGCGATGGAGATGCCGGCTGCGGAGAGACACGAAAGAGAGTCAGTTTGAGGGCGCACAAATTAATCAGTGTTCAGCGCGGGATGCAACGTACCAGCAATCCAAAACACTGTCTTCCAGGTATTGGTTCCGCCGCCGACGCCAAGGTTGGCGCACGCCGCCAAGACATAGCCAAAGGAGTACCCCTGTTGCAGGATACCGGACATCAGCCCTCTCGCGTTGGACCTAGAGGAAATTAGCACGGGAATTAAAAAAGAGGCGCACCGCCTCCAACTCTTGGCGTTGGGGCAGCGAACGACGACGACGACGAAGGAGAAACGTACGGGCACTGCTCGAGAGCCATGGCAATGGCGTTTCCGTAGACACCGCCCATGAAGAGTCCAAAGAGACTTCGCACGGCGAGGAACTGCTTAAAGGTGGTGCTGTAGATGGTGGCAATCTGCAGGATGCCGAGGATGATCATGTTGAAGACCATGGGCCACTTGCGGCCCCATTTGTCACCGGCGAGGCCAAAGACGGCGGCGCCGACGGATCGCAGCAGCAGGGTCAGGGTGATGGCCGTGGTGATGGCCGTCTTGGTGGTGTCGTAGTACTTTGCCAGCTTGACCGTCTGGATGGAGAGGGCGTGGAAATCAAAGGCGTCGGCGGTCCAGGCGCAGAAGCCGACGATGAAGAAGATCCAGTCCTTGGCCGAGAGCTGGGCGAGCAGGCTGATGGGGTTCTTGATGGGGTCCGGGTCGTGCCACTCGGTGGCCGTCTCGCCGTGCTCGTTGACGACGACGACGCGCTGCTTCCAGATGAAGAGATCCTTCCACGCCTGCTTGGCCGTAGGAATGATGCCCTTGGCGAGCGGGTCGGCAGGCTCGCCGTGGCGTGTCTCACTTGCGCTCATGGCGATCAAGAGGAGGGGAGGTGGGGAGAGGAGATGGAAGAGATAGCTCTTGGAAGCTAAAAAAGAGTCTTGAGGGGAAAGGGATAATTGAGAGAGCAAAAAGACTTGGGAGAGTCCTGTTGGGAGGGTCCACGAGTTCCTGCTCTACACTCTTCTATCCTCTTGTCCCTTTTTCTGTTTCTCTTGCTCACAGGGAGAGACAAGGCCTGCTTTATGTATCCATTGACTCTGCTCGTCCCGGGGACCCAACAGCAATCCCCAAACAAATACAACCCCAAAAGTACCCGTCGATCAAGGATACCCAGGATCCTGGACAGCACGGCCGCGACGCTGGTCGTGGGGAAAGGACCCCTAGAGGGCCTAGCTCGGTGTAAGTTGGGGAAACTAGCATCATGTCGCAGAGGACCCGACTGAGGGGGGGTTGCGCAGTGCGGCGTGTGCGCATGTGTGTGTGCCTTTTTTTTTCTTCCTCTCTCCCCGCAACCGGCCGGGATGAGGTCGAGGGGGCAGCGACCAGATGGACCGTGTGCGGGATGGATGCACTGTCGGGCAGCGTCCGACTTGGATGGAATGATGGAGGATGCGGGGAATCACGGTTCGTCATGACACCCAAGCTCGCAGCTCGCAGGGTTGAGGGCGCGCGCGGGAGCGAATGGGAGAGAAGACCGCAGGCCTGGACCAGCGTGCGGTGGTGCGTCGAGGCGAGGAGGGATAATAATGTGGGCTCGAGTTTACGACTTGGTGCGTCCGTTCACAGGGGAGCAGCAGCAGCGGCTAGCTCATCATCGCTATCGTCGTCTTCGCGGCGCTGTGTCACTTTTTCTTCGTCTTGGTCACTTTTTTGTTTCCTCCTCGCTCGTCTCCTGCTCTCGCCATCGGTTGGGTCGTTTACGCGAATGTGTGTAGCAGTTGCTTGGGAACAGAGCAAGATGGAGGGGTGCGGGGAGCCCGGCGTGGTGGGAGCCAGCACGGCAACTCGGCATGGACAGAATGCGCTGTGCTTCTCGAGCCAGAGTCATTTCCTTACATCATGAGGTTGCACTATGCATGCTCTAAGCGCACAGAAGGGGAAAGGAGCTGCTCCTGGCCGGCGGCCTGGGTGGCTGGCTTCGCAGTGCCGATCGCACACGGGACGGTGCAAGAGAAAATAGGCTCATTAACCTTCCTGTTAGAGTCAATGTTAAGCTTACAGCTAAAACCGGGGCTGAATAGCCTGCGTGTGTGGCTGTCCTTTTTTTTTTTATTACGCTGGTGCTGTTTGGTGGTGGTGGTGGGTGCGTTGCGGTGCGGTGCGGTGCGGTACCATGGTGCTCCAGAACGTGGCCGCCCGCCCTGCTGCAAGCCCGCTGCAGCCACCAATACGCATGCATGGATTCTTATGTTTCATCACGCGTGGATTACCAACCAGGGATAATAAGACTGGCCTGCCGCCCGGGTGGCTAGCAAGGGATGGCCCTCCGGCACTCGAGGTTTCCGAACTGAGTGCGACCGAGGGCTGTCCGAGAAGTGGCGGCGAGGTCACGATGGCAGTTTGCACCTCTTCGTGTAGGGGCGTCAGAAGCTGAGGGAAGCGCCAAGCTCGTGCATTAAACGGCTCTGTAACTTTTGCTGCTTCTAGTGCCTTGTGTTTTGTCGGATCGTCGTTTGTTCTCTCGCGCGGCTCGATGCAAGCATTACCCGGTGGCTTGCAAATCCCGTGCCGTACCAGGGGGCGGGCCAAGAAATTAATTTGTCACAGGGAAGGAAGAGGGGAAGAGAGAGAAAAAAAAATCCTCCGGTGCTATGCTTTACCGTGCCTCCTTCTGTGTGTGTGTGCGTCCACGTTTCTATTCTCGCCTTCTCACTTACTCCTCAAAAAATTCGCCGTGCGCCAAGACGTTGAGCGGTCCGCGATGCGGCAAACCCGGCACGTGCACCGGATTGCATTTGGCTGGGCGCGGAGAGGCTCGCGCCTCGTATGATACCCACGATGAAAATGCAGGCGAGATCCATTTTGCGGAACCCAGATGAGATGACAAGTCGGGGCCCCGTACGGCTGATATACTGTTTCTGGAGCCGTGGCCCTGGTTATCCGAGGGCTGTTTCGACACCTCTCCGCCAATCTGGGGTAGACTCTGGGGGCCTGGACCACTCCCCAACTCCAACTCGAGTCTCCAGCCGCGCGTATGTGTCAGTCACGCCCAAGACTGCGATAACCGGGCCGGTCGAGCCTCCAAAGGGAAAAAATGTCTGATTTTTACGTCCACCAACCCTGTCTCTGGTATGAGACCCCCTCCACGTAGCCCTGTCCATGCGTGTGCGCTGCCAAATTCAAAACGAAGAGAGAAAAAATTCGTCGTCTGCTGCAACAGGCTCCACGGCGCCATGTAACATCACCACAGGCGACCCCCCTCCCCCTTCCCCCAACACCAGGCAACGGCTCGTGAATTCAACAGAATTGGGGAAGCGACGCCGAAAATTTGTTCTCAAAAGTCAAGGTTTGCAGAGTGTCTCCAAAAAAAAAAAAAAACCTGCTCGCCCTCTCTCCCTGTGCCTCAAGCCCATGCATGAATGGGAAACGAAACCGAGACAACCACTAACCCTGTTTTGCACTGACCGACTTCTCGTATCAGCCTTGCACTCTGTCAAAACTCGCCGATAACCTTAGTTGTGGCCGCGGCAACCCTATCAGGGCTGACGGAAAAGTTTCCGTCTCCTCAAGAGCCAACTTCCTTATTACGTCGTCACAGCGCACGCATCTGCTTTTGCAAAATCCCCTCACCATCGGACTATGGTCGGGCATGTCGGGCATGTCGACTCATCCAGCGGCGGACATTGCCCGAATCGTTCTGCAGATGTATGTCGAACGCCATGAGGCACACAAAATTGGATCGGTTTTACGAGCTCGCACGTTCAGCTCGGTTCAAGCAACCGAGAACAATAGTATCATTTTGTTCCGCCTCGGTTCGAGTGGAAGAAAAATGATCCCGGTGACCCAAGAAAAGAATTTTTGTGCCGATTGTCGACCGATGCCCGTCATATCTATCTCCCTTCATCCGAAACTGGGGATGCTGTCATACGACCAACTGAAACCGAGGAAGTAGCCAGTGTATGCTTAACCGAGCAGCCCATGCATTCAGAAACGCCAGTTTTTCTTCGAAGAAAAAAAAAGTTTCATGCGGCTTACTGAGAATTTCCATTTCTGGTTTTCAAAAATGCATTGTCACTAATGTCTAGAATCACTCTTTTGGTTCATGTATTTGCTACCCTACACATTCTTCTGATCGTGAGATGGCTGCGGTCAATATGTCGCGCAACACGTGCTTCAATCCCCACGAAATCCCCAGCTTAATCTAGATCAGCGGTCGATGCGTCTTTATCTTGCTACTCCATGCATTCTGGGGAAAGGTGGGCCTGTATGCGACGTGGGTACAGCAGATCACAGTCATCTGATTTGTATCAATCAAGTAATAAAACGGCTGCTCATTGAGTCCAAATTCTTCTATTTTTTGAAAGTCAAAATGCATAGCCATCGTAATTTGAGATTGAAAACAAGTCAACACGCCAACGCGCCTTCGTGTAGTGATGAAAGCTGAGTTCCGCCCAAACTCAACGAATAGGGCTACAGCGTGAGACCAAACCCGTCCAAGGGAAGCAAGTGCGCATTGGTCACCCTCATGCCGTATCTTCGATGCTACTGCAGACACGGAATATGGAATGTTAGATGTATGAGGATCTTGCTATCCCGTCACCCGCTCCGGTCTTGAGCGTCTCACTTCTCCCTGACACACGTCAGCTGAGCTACGCAGACATAGCAAGTCGACGATAAGGAAAAGGAGTCAGGCAAGGCTTGGCCGCTACACCAAACGGTCTACATGCGTCTTGGCCAAGGACAATGGAGAAATGCTGAGGTGCACATGCAACACAGCTTCCGCATAAGCCAAAACATGTCAAAGATGATACAGACGCGGGTGGCAAAAAGTTTCAACTCCCTCATCACTTCCGCCGCAAGAGACTGTCGGAAGCTTCGCTTAGTTTGTACGATATGCGCGAGAGCCGCGTAAACACGCCATCGACTTGAGATCTGGACTGAAACGTCGTAGAGTTTTGATACATGCAAGAGCCTCAGGGGGGCTAGCCAGTTCCCAGCCGCAGATCGGGGTTTCTATTTCTAGATTTAGACAAACGAGAATAGCTCCGATCCGTGTTTATTTTCGACACACCCAACAGCCCTACGCATGCGGTGCAACCCCCCAAATTTCTCCAACGGTTCGTCGAAGCAGGGGAGGGGGTGGTGACTGAGGCATGCCGAGGCAGAACGCCGCACCGGTGCGCATCCGCGTATCGGCAACGTGCCGAAGCAACGATCTACGTGGCATGCTTTCTCCTTGAATATGCCAAGGCGACTCCTACTGGGCCACAGAAGAAAAAAAAGGTTCTTCCGAAAAGTCCTAGCAGTTAGTGTGCCGGCCTTTGACAGCTGAAGCTCCAGCTCCGGGCGAGCCGATTGGCGTTGCCAAGGCACTATCTACCCTAAAGACTTGGCTTTTCACCGCGGAGATTTGCACAACGGATGGATGGTTTCGCTTTCGTACATCATGTGATGCAAATACATAGTTGCAGCATCTTGGCATTATAAAAGAGGGGGCAGGTGGTATAGGGTGGATGAGGAAAAGAGGACACTATACTTTTGAGACGGACAATCTCTTGGCTGTTCACTTCCGGCAGGTACCCAAGGTAAGCAAGCCAGCGAGACTCTTGTGAGACGAATAGTGTGTCTGAACCTGGCATGACACACGCGACCTTGATTATATAGATGGTTCCGAAGATAGGGCAGTGGGACGGGGATATCCGGTTCCACCAGTCTGGTTCGGCGTTGGGAAACACATAGTCGGGTGGTTTGGCTGGGATTTCCTATTCTGCCAAAGCGGGAATACCGAGTGTGCGCGGGACGTGCTGCGGCCAATGCCACACGCACCTAGCAGCTTAATCTCGAAGAAGGAAAAAAAAACACTTCCACCTCAAACTCTAATCACCTCCGAGATGCAGCCGGCGGATAGAGATTCCGCTTTGGGCAGGGTTCGGTGAAGCAATTTGACGCGAGGAGCTGTTCCATTACACGACGTTTACGGGTCGGTGGGATGTGGGATGTGGGAGGCCCGGGGCTCGGCAAGGTACCCGGAACGAGGCATTCCAAGAGTTCGGGTCAGGGGCATGCGAACGAAAAAAGAAGCTCAGATTTGCAGCCGTTATGCAGATTGGATCGGATGGCTCCTTTAGGATGTTGCAGTCGGAACTTTTTTTTCTCCCTTCCATTTTTCATCCATGGCATTTTACTTCACCCTGTTTTCCTCTTCTTGTTTATTTCGCACCCTGTTGTGATGGTGAGCGTGGGGGTTCTCGCGCGCGGCTGTCTAGATGGTTATGCCCAGGACCAAAAGACATGACAAGATGTGGTGCGAGAGGGTTGATTTGTCAACCATGACAGATCTCGTCCCCGTTCAATGCCAACCGCTGCCTGCGCGACTTTTCCTCCCCATAGTCCTGGGCATGACGGAATTTCATTTGCTGAATCGCGACGGATCCCGCAAGGATCTGGCTGCCAGCTTTTATTTCATTACCCAAAAGCGGGCTTCTGCCGGCCCGCCCACGCAAAATGAAACGACTCCACACATGCTGCCACTCAGAATGGCGGGCCTGGTTGACAGAGGCACAGCCGCATTGGATGCGAATAAGTCCACCTTCCTCCCACACTGTTGGTGGGGGGCTCAAAGAAGCAGGAACCGGCTCATCAATCGTACTTTTTTGCGGCCAGTTTAATCAAATTGAACCATCTGCTCGGCAGTCTTTTCTGTTTTCTGTTGGCTCCGATGCAATCCTTTTCAAAGCGCGGGCTTGCACCAACAAGCCGAGGAGGAATGAAGACAGGATGCAGGCATCAGGACTAGCGTTTGAAATAAGAAATATCGGCTTCAATAAGGTTTAACATTATTTCCAAGCGTCTTCTCGGCCGGACAAGGCCGTTGACGATCCCTAGAGCCAAAACGGTAGAAGCAATGTTCCTCACCCCCCATCCTCGCCCCTATTTCGGCCAAGTCTTCGTGTTTGGTTCGACTCGCCTGCTCGGCTTCGGCAGCGTGCAGGTTTGAGCCTTCATGGTGCGTGGGATTCTCGTCCGAACTCGGGTTCATCTTATCTATCTGATCCGCGTAGCATCAAGGTTGAACCGAGTCACGGAGCGGCCCCCCCGTTCAACACCCTGGTACCCGCATCTCATAAGCCAAGGACGTGATGCTCCACCGCGCCCAAGGATATGCCAAATTCCAAAGCAAAACAAGATGACGAGATGGGATCGTTGTCGTTCTCCAGCGTCCGCGGCCCGCGAGCGACTAGGTTTTGTCGTTGTTGTTGTTGTTGGCCGCTAGTACTTAACTGTGCTCCCCCTTCCCTCCCCTCCGTCGTCGGTCCTTTATACTTTCCGGAGCCATCGAGTATCGCATCCTTCATTCTTTTCTTCTAGAACCTTTGAGAGGTTTCGTTGCCGCCAACATGCGTGTCCTCGCCGCTGCCCAGTTCGCCACCGCGGCTCTTGCCTACAGCCCCTTCATCAACGAGCCCGACACCGGCCTCGAGACGTACCTGTACAGCACCAACTACACCAATGGATCCCTGCCCGACCTCAAGGACATGCGGGGCGTGCCCGACTTCGACTGGGCCGCCCGCCAGGTCCTGACGGACCAGCAGTACTCCTTCTACCGCACCGCTGCCGCCGGCGAGTGGGCGTACCGCCACAACCTCGAGGTCTGGAAGAAGGCCAGGCTCCGCCCTCACCAGCTCGTCGGAGTGTCCGGGCTCAACGAGACTCTTGGGTAAGAAAGAAGAGCCCCCGTTCGGGACACCCGGACCTCGGCCGCAAAGGCTAATTCCAGAGCAGCGTCAACATTCTTGGCTACAACTTCAGCGCTCCCATCTTCATCTCCCCCGCCGCTCGTGCCGCCTACGGTGACCCCGAGCGCGGCGAGCTGAACTTTGTCGATGCTGCTGCCAGCGAGAACATTCTCTACGTCGTATGTTTTTCTATAGAAAAATCTTCCCTGTCGAGCGGGACCGCATCGCTCACAAGTCATGAAACAGGCTGCCTTGTATGCTTCCAAGACCATTGAGGAGATTGCTGCTGCCAAGCACAACGACACCCCCAACGGTCCCCAGGCCATCTTCCAGCAGGTACGCTTGGATGCATTGAATCTCGACGAGTGTATCTCTAACGCTCTCCCAGATCTACAGCAACGCCAACCTCACCGTTACCTGGGATGCCATCTCCCGAGCTGAGAAGACCGGTGCCAAGGCCATTGTCTGGACCATTGATGCTCCCTCCAGCTCTACCCGCCACCGCGCTGCCCGCTATGACACCACCAACGCGTACGTCTATTGAAAAACCCATGTTGAGAGCTAGCGTTTGCTAACACCCTTGCAGTAACAGCGCCACCTCCGAGCTCAACGTGCGTCATCACGAACAAACAGCAGCAACACACTCACTGAATCCATCTTGCTGACCATGTTTTAGTGGGACCTGTACGAGCAGATCCGCAACAAGACGTCGCTGCCCATTGTCCTGAAGGGCATTGCCACCGTCGAGGACGCCAAGACGGCCGTTGCCAAGGGCGTCGACGGAATCTGGCTCTCCAACCACGGCGGCCGCCAGGTCGACTACTCTCCCTCGCCCCTCGAGATTGCCTACGAGATCCGCCGCAACGCCCCCGAGATCTACGAGCAGACCGAGGTCCTTGCCGACAGCGGTGTCCGATACGGCACTGACGTCATCAAGCTGTTGGCTCTCGGCGTCAAGGCTGTTGGTCTGGGTCGTCCGTAAGTTTTTCCCGCTGAAACATGAAAAAAGAGGAAAAAAGAATACAAACTAATTAAATCGCCCTAGTTTCATGTACTCCAACATCTACGGTGTTGAGGGCCCCAAGAAGCTGATCCAGATCCTCAAGACGGAGATTGTCCAGGATGCTGCCCAGATCGGTATCAGCGACCTGCAGAACATCTCCTCCCGCGTGGTAAGTAGCCCCTCTGCGGCTAAAAGCTTCTTTCTTTTAAGGTTCTGAGCTAACGGACGGTAGCTCAACACTCGCGAGCTCGAGCGCGATGTCTTTCTCCTCGAGGACTACTAGAGGGGATTGAGCAAGACTGCTCAACTTGGATTGTACATATATTTATATATATGCGCGCGCGTGCATGTGTGCTAGTATAAAAGTAGATTAACTTTCAAAGTATATAGACAAACTATCTTCCAATGAGATGTGTGCGTGTGTGTGATTTCCCTTCTAATCCGGTAACATGAAGTGATACAAGAGGTTGCCCCCCCCCCCCCCCCCCCCCCCCCCCCCCCCCCCACCCCCCCCCCCCCCCCCCCCCCCCCCCCCCCCCCCCCCCCCCCCCCCCCCCCCCCCCCCCACCC